>CM076577.1:90240705-90648356 GCA_034641835.2 Pinus albicaulis
TAACCTTCCCCAAGGTAATCAGCCATTGGACACCCAAGATGATGTTGGTGTCTGGTATGTCAACTACAAAGAAGTGATCCACCAATGTGTAGGATCCCATAGTGACAGAGAGTGATGGAACATATTGCATGCACTTCATGGTCCTATCTCCCGGAACCAAGATAGAAAACCCCTCAAAAGTATCAGTGGGGATTCCTCTCTTTTGCACAAGGTGAGCATTAATAAAGTTGTGGGTTGCCCCACTGTAAATTAGTACAGATACTTTCTTATTCATAGCTGAACCTTGTACTCTTAGGGTCAAGTACTTAGGCACTCCCCTCAAAGAGGCAACTGTCCCACTAGTTGGAGCAAAGGCTCCCTTCCCATCTCTGGTGGGTGTTTGATCTTCCTCATCATCATCAGCGCTGTGACCCTTCCTAGGTTCCTCATCATCATCTTCCTCCTCAAAATCAGAGAATACTTCTATGTAGTGTGCTCTTCCAGCATCACACCTATGTCCTGGTACCCATGACTCTTGGAAAGTGAAGCACAACTTCTTCTTCCTCAATTACCACCTGAGATCAAAATCAAGAGGCTTCTTCAAAGAGCTCTCCTTGGGAGGAGCAACTTTCCCTTCCTTCCCCTTAGAGGAGTGAGGGGCCTTGCTTTGGGAAGTTGCCTTTGCTTTTGGCAAGGAATCTTGGAGATCTCTAGCTCTCTTGATGGCATCATGCAAAGTGATGGGCTTGGTATAATTAACCAACCCATGAAAAGGTTCCTACAGACCATCAATGAACATGTAGACCCTTCTGGCTACAAAAAGATCAGGGACCATGACTGATAATCTCAAAAGCTCAGAGATATAAGTCTCTGCATCTCCTGACTATTTCAGCTTTGCAAGGCTTATGAAGGGTGCTTCGGGATCCTTCCTGTCAAACCTCTCCACCAGTCTTCTAATAGACTTAGAGTAGGAAGTCACATTGATATGTCCCAATGTAGACAGTCCATGGAACCACCAATTGTGTGCTTCTCACTCAAAGTGCAGTGTTGCAATCTTGATGGATTTAGTTTCAGGGACCTTGTTCAACTGGAAGTAGATATCCAGCTTCTCTAGCCATGCCTTAGCAGAACTGGAGGAGGATCCATAAAAATTGGGCAAAAAGAATCTGCCCATAGTGTGGTGTCTACTATGAAATAAACCACCATCTCTATACTGCTGCCCTGTTCTCCTTCTGTCCTTGAGGTGACAAAAGTCTTGGAAACTCAATTGATCCTTGAATCTCTGACTCTGAGAATCATACTCCAAAAAGTACTCTTTAAAGGAAGCTTTCTCATGTGGTCCTTCATTCTCCACAGCCAAGAAGGTACGCATAGTGGAGCATTGTGAAGCTTGTGGAGCTGGTGGTGGATTCACTGGTTGACCAGTCCCATGGTGAGACATATCTGAGTTCTCTCCCAACTGAAATATCCCAGGAGATTCCCTCATTTTTTCTACCCTCATCTCTCTGATCTCCTTGGCAAGATCTTGCATGGTCTCCAAAAGAGTTTTTGCAAACTCCTTTGCTTCTTTATCATTCATAGCTTCAGGGGCTTTCCCCTTGTCTTGATCCTTGTCAGGATCACTAGTAGTGTAGTCATACTTCTTATGACTTTGGTTCTGGTACCTCTTCCCCCTCTCAATAATATGATCATCTTCTTTTGAATGCAACATGACTGGTGCTCCAAGGAAAGCATAGGCTGTGCCAAGAAAGGAGCTCTGATACCACTGTAATGTTCCCAAATTGGGATTGCATAGCAAGCTTGAAAAAATAACGCACTCCTTGGGATATTTATGTACAGAAATGGGTTTGCAGCCCTTGTATCCCTTATATCAGTAGATCTAGGGTCTAGATCTAGAAGGGAAGCAAAAAAAAATCAAACTAGGTGTGGTAAACAAGTCTCCCACAACCTAGTCTAGCTAGGAAACACCCTACAAGAGGGGCTTCAGCCATGCACAATAAGTAGCTTCAGGAATAACGTAGTATTTGAAAATTTAAGTAGGAGGAAATCAAATATAATTACTAAATGAATGTATAGCATCAAATCAGAATTAAAGTGAAGCTCTTTCAATATACAGTAAGTTACATGAGACAAGAGAGCAAAACAGCTTCAGAAAAGAGAGCTGCATCATATATATATCAGCAAAAATGGCTCAAAAGAATCATTTTTAGGAGCTCTAGTAGCTTCATATTACAACTCAGATCTAGGAAAGATCTGTGGAAAAAACATCAGATCTATATCAGATCTGGAAACTAGATAGTTTTCTCTATAAGATCCCCTTGGGGTTTTGACCAAATCATGCATAAATAAGAGTATATATGATATAAAAGTTGCAGATCTGTAAAATGCTGTAGTAATTTATAAATATTACATATCATTACAATAGATTATATATAAATAGAACATGGATCAACAAGCTAATCCATGGATCACCTAAGTGGAAGGCAAAGCCCAACACAAGAGATCTCTAATCAAAACAGTGATCAAAACACCAGAAAGAACCTCAAATAAAAATAGCGTCCATCAATGGGAACAAAAATGTAGCTCAAATAAAATATATAGCCACTGCCAAATTGCAGATCTAACGTAAAAAAAAAAGAGGCACTCTTCCAGGAGGTTAAAAGACACACTCCATGAGAAGAGGTTCCTAAAATACACTAGATCTTTTTAGATCTAGACTCCCACTTGCTGCAGCTTGCAAGAGAAGAAAAACCCTCAATTGATCAACGCTTCAATTGAAAGTAGAGCTTGGCCTCAAGCTTGATAGTGGATCAATTCAGAAAATACTCCTCCAATAATCCTCAAAGGAAGAGGTGAAATCCCTGCATAGGAAATCCAAGAACAATTCTCCACTAAACAACAGAAAATAGTATTTGTCTAAGTAGACAAAATACTCAAGAGTATGATCAATCAACAACATCCACTTGCTGCCTTCCCTCTCCTTTTATAATATGAGAGCCTTTGCAAACCCTAAACCACCTTGATGAGTTAGCTCTTTCCACATGAGGGGCCTCCTTCTAAAACTGCGCTGTCCCTTTAGGAGATGAATTAAACCTAGACAAAGCTATAGATTTGGTCAAGGTTGACCCAGTATCACAGCTCAAACCCATTTCACACCTACAAGTGATTATTTCCTTGGACCTAATTTAACTGTGTTCACATGGGCATTGATTTATTTAGTCTTCTTAGGAGTTTTACATGTCCTCCTTTATTCATTTATTCATGCAACAGAAAATAAAACAAAAAATAAATATTCCTCTTAGCTTAGGCTAAGTAGGAATATTACAGACTGCGATGTATATGATTCAGAATGGATATCCTCAAGATAGATGATGAAAAATGAGCTCAGGACCTTCCCCTTATATGTCCCAATCAGCTGGACCAAATGTGAATATGGAATTCCCGCATGATAATTATTTGCACTAAATAGTGCTACAACTACAGCTAAACAGCTGGAGCTTGCAATTAGTCAAAAGACCAAACAAAGACGATTACTGAATGCCTTCCTTGCTGCTATCTCCTCCTTCTTATCCTTGGTGAGCTTCCTCACCCTGGACCCCGCTCATTGATGATGTGACTTCCTTGAGAAGATTCCCCTTTCAAAACTACGTTGCCCTAGTTGGTTTCCCTCCTCTTGTAGCAGCGCTGTTGACTTGGTCAACTGGATCTAGCTCAGTGCTTTGCCCCTCTTTCACACCAAAGTGGCTTTATTTGTCCTCCCAATCCAATCCCTTTTCACACTGGGATATGTTTTATTGTCCTTCCTACTCTTCTATTTAAAATATGGAGTAGTTATAATATTCCAAGTAGCAGTGGCTAATTGGGAATATTACACAAAGCCTTGTGTCCCTTGTAGATATTTGAATATTCTTTTTACATCTTGAAGGCATGACTCTAGATTAGCTTGGAATCGTCCAAAAATCCCAACTACATGCATAATGTCTGGTCTAGTCCCGGTTAGATAAAGAAGAATTCCAATCATAGGTCTATACTTTGGTTGGTTTACCATGGGAGAATCATCATGAGAACTGAGGTTACATCCAGTTACCATTAGAGTGCTCACAGGTTTTATTCTTCAATCCCATACTTCTTCAGGATTTTCTTGAGATATTTTTTTTGTGATAGAAATATGCCATATGTTGCTTGTTGCACTTGTAAGCCAAGAAAATATGTTAGTTCCCCAAGTAATGACATTTAAAATTCTTGCTGCATCAGAAGAAAATTTTTGACTCATGGAATCTTCATTACTCCAAAAAATGATGTCATCAACATACACAACAATAATTAACATTTTATCATTCTCAATTTTTCTGTATAATTTACTGCCAGCAGATCCTTTTGTGAAACCTTGTTGTTGAAGAAATTTTTCAAGACAATAGTACCATGCTCGAGGAGCCTGTTTGAGACCGTATAGAGCCTTTTTTATTTTGAAAACAATTTTTTCATCATTTCCCAGAATGAATCCTTCTAGTTGTTCTATATAAACCTTTTCTTCTATATCACTGTTGAGGAAAGTAGAATTTATATCCATTTGATAAAATTTGAACTGTTGAAAACTTGAAAAATAAAGAAACATTTGTATGCCTTCAAGTCTAGCTACAGGTGCAAATGTTTCTTAAAAGTATATACATTCTTGTTGGGCATACCCTTTACAAAAAAGTTTAGCTTTGTTTCTAATAACATCTCCATTTTCATTTAACTTGTTTTTGAATATCCATTTTGTTCCAATAACATTTTTATCATGGGGCCTTGGAACCATCTCCCAAGTATGTTTCTTTTCAATCTGATCAAGTTCTTCATTCATGGCCTAAATCCAACATTCATCTTTACTAGCTTTATTTACATTATGTGGTTCAATAGTGGATAAGAATTCCAGATAGCTAGGGGATCCTACAAGATTTATTCTTGTTTGGACACCTGATCCCTTTTCTCCCAATATTTGAGATTTGAGATTATTCTTTTGAACATACCTGGATGGAGCCTTTTATGATATATATTCTTCTAGTGCTTCATTGGGTTCTCCTTATATATTTTTGTTATTTTATGAGGGAAAATATACATCATCATCATCTTCATTTTCTGTTATTTCCATTTTTGTAGCTGTGAGAGACTCATCAATTACAATATCAATACATTAAAAAATCTTTCGAAGTCTTTTATTGTAACATTTGTATGCTTTATTTATAGAAGAGTAACCAAGGAATATTCCTTCATCTACTCTAGGCTCAAACTTACAAAGCTTTTCCTCATTGTTCTTGATAAAAAAATTTCTTCCAAAAACTGTAAAATGCTTCATAGTGGGAAGATTACCATACCAAAACTCATAAGGATTTTTATCATTGTTCATCCTTGTTGAGAATATTTACTGCAGTATGCATTGCTTCTCCCCAAAAGGTATCGGGAGTTCCAGATTCATCAAGCATAGCACGAGCCATCTGATGAACATTTATATTCATTCATTCTGCCACGCTATTTTGTTGTGGAGTTCCAGCTACAGAAAACTGTCTTTTTATGCCATATTGTTCACAGAAATCAAAGAATTCATTTGATATATATTCTCCTCCATGATTAGATCTAAGAAATTTCATTTTTATATCTAATTCATTTTCAACCAAAGCTTTTAAGATCTCAAAATTTTCAAATGCTTCATATTTATGTTTCAATAAACTGAACCAACACATTCTAGAAAATTCATCAATAAATAGAATATAGTATTGTTCTCCACGAGGTGACTTTTTCCTTATAGGACCACATAAATCAATATGTATAGGTTCAAGAGGTTTACTTGCTGATCCTTTTTTGGCATTAAATTGCACCCTGGTTTTCTTACCAAATTGGCATGATTTCCATATGGTACTTTCAGGCAGAGTGATGTTGGGTAGATCAAGAATAGGTTTGAGTCTGTTAGATTTTCTTGTTTGAGAGAAGCTCAAATGTCCCAATATTCTGTGCCATAACCAATTTTCTGTAGATTTACCTAGATAACATTTCTCTTGAAAACCTTTTAATATATACAGATTGTTGGGTGTTATTTTTCCTTTTATTATGGTTTTTCCTATGTCAAGTTCATGAACTATACATTCTTTTGAACTAAAGAAAACTTCATTTCCTTGATCACACATTTGACTCACACTCAACAAGTTATGTTTTAATCCATCCACGTACATAACATTGTTATCTTTAACCTTCTCTTTTATAAAAATAGATCCTTTACCCTTAATTATTGCAGGAGAGTCATTTCCAAAAGTAACATTATTTTCCTTCTCTAATGCATTGTATGAAATAAGTTTATTTTTATCACATGTCATGTGTTTTGAGCATCTGCTATCAATGTAACATTGATTTTCTTCTCCTTTTGCAAACAAATCTATGCCACAAATTTCAAATTGTAAGTCCTTATTTCTCCATACCTTGGAGCTTGTCAGTATATGTTCTTTTGGCTGAAGTTTTCTCCTGCATTCAGATTCTTCATGTCCAAATTTATTGCAATAAGAACATTCAATTTCATCTTGAAGAGGAAAAAATTTGTTATAAGTATTCTTATTTATTCCTGTCACATTTCTTTTCTTTCTTTCTTCTCTGGTCATGATAGTTTTGTATGCAACACATTGGGCATCTTTATGACCAAAATTATGACATGAGAAACATTGTACATTAAAGAAGAAATTTCCGCGATCATGGAAACTTCTATTGATGTTTACTGTTGATTTATATTTTCGTTATTGTTTGTCCTTGAGTTGAAGTGGTAATGCTTTACCTAGGCAATATATTTTTTCTTTTGCTGAGTGACAAAGTGTTGTTGGCTGGCTTTAGCTGCATTTAGATAGATTGTTGCTGAAGGATGAGAAGATTCTCCGATATATCCAAGATCTGTCTTTACAAGAGGGGAGAGTTGCACCTTGATAATTTCATCTAGCAAATATAAGATTTAAAGTTTTCACTTTCCCAATTTCCTTTCTTAGACTTACTATTTCACATTCTATTTTCTCATTGTGCTTCTCCTTTTCTATAAGCTGATTCTTTAGAGTATCTATGGCTATTTTTTTCTCTTCCAAACATATTTTGAGTTGATTGTTTACTTCAAGAAAATAATTTTCTTCTAATGCATCCATAAAAGTATCTTTAGCCTCACTAGTGTCCTTTTCAAATTCCATGAGTAGTCTAATATATGGATTAGGTTCTCCTTCTTCACTATTTGATAGACCATCACTATCTTCATGGGTATAATAAATTTTTCTATTGATAAAATGTTTCTTATTACCTTTTTCCAAATCCTTTCCCTTTTCATGATTATATTTATGAGGACATTTAGTAGCGTAATGGCCAACCCTTCCATAAGAAAAACATTTGAAAGGAAGCTTACCTCTGAATCTTCCAATGCCAACTTGAAGTTTCTTTAAAAAATTTATCTCATCTTCTTTTGATACATACCCTGATCATTCTTTTTCTTCCATTTCCTTGCCTTTTGCAGTAGTTCTAAAAGCAGCTTCTTTGACTTCAAATGGACCTCCTTTTCTCATTTCACACGTAGTCAGAATCCAATGAAGTTAAACAATAGTAAGAGTTTGTAGAACATGTTTCTCTTCAATAGCAGACACTTTTGACTCAAATTTAGGAGTTAGAGATCTTAATAATTTTTCTACTAGAGTGGTGTCACTTATAACTTCTCCCATATTTCTCATACGATTTACGATCTCATTTAAACATAAAAATAAACTAGAAATGATTTCATAATTATGCATTTTGAGTTTTTCATATTGAATTCTGAGAGCACGAAGTTTAACACTTTTTACCTTGGCATCACCTTCATAGCTCAGAATGATTTTGTACCATATCTCCTTCGCTGTATCTAATTGCATAACTTTGACAAATTATGATTTAGTTAGACTCCCCAATAACGCATTTATAGCCTTTGCATTAGTTTCATAATTTTTCCTTACTGCTAGATCTGCTAGAAATGAGGCTAGATATTGATAACTGCCTTCGACTATAGCCCATACATATGCTCCAAGAGACTGAAGATAGGATATTTTCCTTGTCTTCCAGAAGATTAAATTGTTTACATTGAAGATTGGCGGTCTGATAGATGTTGTCCCATCTTGATTTCTCATCTTAGATGATCTTCCTTCTAGCGATTAACATTCTACAAAAGGACCTGCTCTAATACCAATTGTTGGGAAAAATACTGAGAGGGTGGGGCGGGGAGAGGTGGTGGGGGTGAATCGGTATTTACAATAATCACAATATTTTACTTTTCTCTTAATGATTTCTATACACGACTTTGATTAGCCCAACTAGCGTATGTACGCAGCTATCCTAAAAAAAACTTGTGTATACTAGGATAAATTTACTATTCAGATAAACATTCAGAAATATTAATTAAACGAGATCATCAGTTATGCATTAGATCGTTAAGCAGTAAATATGTGCAATAATAAAATAATAAATCATCACACAAGAGTATCACACATGAACACCAAGATTTAAGGTGGAAACCCAATTCGGTAGAAAACCATTGTTGTTGTCGTCTCTGTCTTCAATATTTATTATATAGAAAACTGCTTACAATGGTGTACTGATGAAGACTCATATCATTACGTAGGCATCTACATGCAGAAAGCTGAAACCTTCTCTCATTCTCTAGCTGCTACTGGAAGGGAGATCCAACCCCCTGATCTTGTTTATCATCCACTACTGTAAGGGAGCTTCAACCCCCTGATCATAACACCAGCTTCTACTGGAAGGAAGCTTCTACTTCCACACTGAACGCCTCAACCCTCAAAACCATTGTAGACCACGTTTCATAAATTTTCACACTGCATCCAACAACTTCAACATAACTTAACTTGTATATCAACCCAATAACCATAACCTAAACTTTAAACAAAATAGTGAGATCATTGAAACTAGAACACATCAATAAACCCAGACTTCTAAATCAACATGAAAAAATAATTTCAACCTTGATCATTCATCACATTAAATGCATACGCTACTTCACTTTACTGTAACCTGCGTGTATATGTGCTTTCCTTCACACCAACCTACATATAGATATTTGAATACTAAATTTCTAGAATTTGATCATACTCAGAAACAAATCTAAGGCTTTCAGTCATCTATTTTTTAGATTTTCAAAACCCTTATTCAGTCACCATCATTAATCATATTTAATCACTAATTGATTAGATTTGTACATATTCAACTAGCAGCATATACAGTATTCAAACAACCTAGATATATATGAAGACTTCATTGATAGGAAACATAAATATAGTAGTAATAAACATATAACCTCTCCATCAAGCTTCAGAAAACCTTGACTTCCATACGCACTTTTTATGAAACAAACCCGTGTGTGATTTCACCGTGATGAATTAGCGTATAGATATGTAAATATTTAAGACTGCAGAAAGTTTCAGATCTATATACTTACCTAGAATTTACCCTTCACTTTAGCAATCATGCACCAGGTCAAAGATATAAACATCTCACCAATAGGTCAAACAAATACATAGTCATTTTAGGTCTAGAGTATCCTAATCTATCATTGTATCCATGGGTGCATCATAATTTCAAATCTACCAATAAACAAAACTTTTTCCATGCAGATATACTTCAGAGAGAAGTATTCAGTTAAAACCCTTACTCCTGCACTCCTTGCACTATAATATTCTTCTCCTTATATATATTTATCCTTTACCAATACCATGAGCAAAAACCACACAAGTGCCGATGGTATTCTTGGACATAATCAAATAGACGACACAACGCTCAATATTGTGGGATAAAACCATGGTAATTCCCCCTAGTATATTAATTTTAGAGCGCAAAAGGCATACACAACTTGGATCATTCTTTTCCACATGTATACGCGACTTGGCCTACACGAACTCGCGTATAGAACCTTCAATATGAATTTTAACTATCTTCTACTGGACTTATACACTTCTTCTGCTAGACCTTATTTTAAACCATTGTGCTTCTCCAGGAGTCATATACTTCAGCATTTGCAATATTTTCCATCAAGGACAACATATGTAATCATAAGAATCATATTGGCAACATTTCTTCCTTGATGGTTACCCTTTTCTCTGTCTTGATTTTTTACTTCTTGATAATCAGATTCGCTTCAACACTCACTACATTTCTCTTCATTTCTTCAAGGGTAGATGGGTTTCTTTCTCTGAGATGGTAAGCCATATGAGGTTTGAAACCATCAAGGTAATGAAGTAATGCAAGGCTTTGAGGGGGCTTCATATTTTCAGGAATGGAATCATAAATTGTGTTGAACCTAGCTCTGAAGTCTTGTATAGACTCATTAATATTTATTTTCAAGGCGTTGTATTCAGCTATAATCTGTAATGGTTTCTTCTTCTCTGCCCATTTTTCCATAAAAAAAAGTCAATAAACTGCTATGAATTTGCTACTGAACCAATTGTTAGGGAGCGAAACCATTTTTTAACCTCTCTTGAGAAACTCTGTGTTAGGATGTGCATATTGGGGTCATCATTGTAAATATATTCAAGATCTATGAAATCAACTACTTTGAAAATGTGTTGGTGAGAAGTAACGTCTGATGTTCCATAAAAAAGAGGCAATATTTGACCATAGTTCTGAGGTAGTGCAGTGATTTGTGGCGGTAGGATCAATGGAGGAAATCTGGCCATGAATAATGGAAGGTGTTGTGAAGGTGTTGATGGATTGAATACTTTCAGAGGTAATGATGGAATGAAAATGAGGGATGATGATGTAGTTGAGTGAGAAGGTGTAATAACAGGTTGTGAACCAAAAGCTTGTTGTTGGTATTGGAAATAAGATATTTCAGAAGTTACTTGAAACTTATTGACCAAACCCTGAAGTTTATGAAAATTAAACCAAACTTCATTATCAAGCTCAAAATAAGAAGATTCAAAAAATGGCAGGTAGGTCTCAAAATCAATGGGATCAAAAATAGTTTCTGAGAGGAAGGATTCAGACATAGACCTAAACAAACATGTCTCAAAGTCAAAATTAAAGGATGAAATTTTTGCAGCAATTACCCTCATAGTCAAGGAGTTTGATTTCACAAGTGGAGGTATATTATTTCCAACTTTCTGAGGCTTTTTTTCTGCTTTCTTAAAATACTCTCAGGGTCATTAACAATTGGTGAGGGCTTTGGGTCTAGATTTGACCTAGTGTGTCTTTTGGGAGCCAACTTTTTTGAGAATTTTCACTTTTGCCCGAATTTAGTAACTCAAACTTCTTTGAATGTCGGAACTTTTCACCGAAAATTATAACCTTCAGTAAACTAAAGAAGTATCCCCAGGGAAATTTTTGCAGTTGCTCCCTGGTAACAGTGCCAAAAATGTTATCACTCCCCCTGTTTCCCATGACTGAGAATGGAACTACAGGGGGTAACCTCAAACCAACCTTTAAGTCTGGTAGCTATCCCTACCAAACCCAGAGAGGGATCTCTCAATATCACTTTTACAACCAATGAGATGACTGGATATGTAATGATCTTAGGCTATTTATAATGCTCAATAAATTAGGGTTTTGTTTGTTTTGATTTTTTGCTGGATAGTAATGGAAGTCAAGGAACTAGGTCTAGGTTTTAGGTTTAATTTCAAAGGTTAAGTTGCAGAGGTAAGGATGAGGCTAGGTAGGTAAACTTAGTAACATACTTAATTTTTTATTGTGCATATGGTTTTAAAAGAGAGAGAGTCATAATGAGCATGTCAAATTAATTCATTCATCAGAAGATTAGAAATACATTCATGAAAATCTTATAAAATAGAGCATGGAAAGCAAGATTTATATTCATAGATTCATAATATCAACATATATAAGCATACATGTGATGGAAAGATAACATAACATTCAACTTGATGAGGTTACAGAGAAAAAACAATGCTCAAAATCATACCACTGTAGTCCCAATATTATAGACGCAACATGTCTTTGATTTCACAAAAAAAGTTTGTATAATAGCTCCACACTGCAAATACCAACTATCCAACCTCTAAAATGACTTGAGTTGGACTTCATATAAAAAATAAAAGTCATGACACCTCATTGGGTCAAAATATGATCCAAAATACATCATAAATTCACTCTATGAGTCATTACCTAGAATCTAGGGATGTTAGAAACCATCCCCTCAAATTTAGCTAATAAATAGGAGTGTACGTATATTAGATTAATTACATGTTTCCTCCATAATTAGAGGAAAAAAAACTCTCCTACCAATGGGACAACTGCACCTCGAAATTTGGAGTTTTTACTGGCCTGACCATTGTCCAAAGGAATCCAAGACACATTAGGGGAATTTTGAGGTCTAAATTGGACCTCCAAAGAAAAATGTAGAACAAAAATAAACTTTATAAGAACCAATTGGATTCAAGATGATGATGTCAACCATGGGGGATGATTCACCATTTTTTAAGTAAAAGGGTAAAAAGATTAAAAAATAATCAAATAATAAAACTACTTTTTTCAAATCGTATTTTCAACTTATCTCCCAAATTTTTTACTCAAATTTTGAGCAGAAGAAATTGTTGGCTAAAAAAATCAATTCCTCATCCAAGGAGTACCCATGTTTCATAATTTTGATGGACCCTACTACACGAAAAATGAGAAATACATGACAAAACATGATTGCAATCATGTTTTTAATATATTTCTCATTTTTCATGTAGAAGGATCCATCGCAAGTGTGGAACATGGGTACTCATTGGCTGAGGAATTAAATTTTTCATCCAATGAGTACTCCCGCTCGAATTTTGAGTAAAAACTTTGGGAGATAAGTTGAAAATATGAGTTGAAAAAGTGGTTTTTTTTTTCTTCTAAAATTTGATAATGTAATCAAATATTATTTTCTTATTTCCACTATTATTTTATAATTTCATTAGGAAGCCCATTTTAGACCTCAAAATTCCGCTAATGGAAGCACTGCATCAGCTAGTATAAGCGTCGCGCCTCCTAGCAGAAGCGTCGTGTCACTTTGAAGCTGAATTTAACTAAATTTTAGGAATCCATTTGCAAATCTGAAAGTTAGGCTGGGTATCCCTGTCTATCCTCTTTCCATTACATCCTAAAAAATAAGAAAATACCCCCTGGAAGGCCTTTAAAATATCATTCTCCCAACCTCATTCTAGAAGCGCCACGTAGAGGCAAAATGAGTGGCAGAAGCATGAAAAAAGTGCTATTTTTTGGATTTTTATTCAAAAATGGAGGGTGACATGCCAACTTGGTACCATAACTTTGATGTAGAAACCAAACATAATCTAACCATATAGTGTTTTCCTCATTTTGATGCTCTGAGGAAAAGTTTTGTGCCACTACGCGACGCTTCTGGAATGACCAAATTTCCAGAATTTCAAAAAATCACCAAAAATACTAAAAAATGCTCAAAATATTCCAAAATTTGTTTCATGACATCCTTGGATGATAATCTAAACAACTAGGGATTCCTCGGCAACTAGGTCCAAGTTATCTTTCTTTTTAAGCTTAATTAGGGTTTCCTTAAGCTTTTTCCTCAAAATTTTCACCCTCACCTTGGCGATTTGGTTCCTTATGAAATAATGTCTCACCATATGCCTCTGGAGGTTGTTATCTCTTTTTGAATTTTTCAAAAGCTTCTCAAGATGAATGTTTACACTGTCAAGCCATAGCTCTTATCTTTCTCAATTTCAGCAGCTATCAATTCATCAAAAGTTAGTTGACCTAAGGGAGGAGATGGTTGTCTTTCTTTCTCTTTTTTCTTAGTTAAGCCTCTTGTTCTTGGCCTCCTTGACTTTGTTTCAACCTATTTGTCCTCTAGGTGCTCAATATCTGCCACTTCTTTGCCTTTAACTTTGTTTGCCTAAATATTCGCCTTTGGTTTGCTTTGGAGGAGTTGTTTCACTTTCAAATACATGTTTTATTGTTGTGAGATGGTAATCATGAAGTTTTCCTTTGAGAGACTATCCCTTAGCTCTGCTATCTCTGCATCCTTTTCCTTTATTATCTCCTTAACTATATTTTATTTTATCTACTTTGTCATGTCAAATTACATGCGTGCTTGTTCTTCATGCTGCTACAATAGTGACTCATCTTCATGCATGAGTCACTCACTATCATGAATAGGTGGTTGCTCTATTTTTTGTCTTTGTTCAACTGTAGTTTCAGGTGCAAGCACACCTTTTATGGTATTAGGAGAAAAAACCGTCCTCTTACCTTTCTCATAGTTTTGATTTATCTAAATCCTAGGCTCCATTTGAACCTTTGCTTGCCTACTTGAATAGCCAGCCTCCTTTTTATGTGTTGGTGTTGATGGTGTGCTATGAATGATGGGTGGACTAGTAGTAGACACTAATGAAACTGTCTCCATGAAATTTTCCCAAGACATATTGATTGTTGCGAGCCGATGAAAAACAATAAGCTTGACCAAACCATTGTGAAATAAACTATGGTGATGATCTTTGCCTTTTCTCTGTACCTTTTCAGTCATCTTGACTAAACTTATAAATAAATAACTAGGCAAATCGAGTGGTTTAGTAGTAGTGAAGAGCATCAATAACTTGAAATGGTATTGGTACAGTCTTCAAAATATTCCTTCACATGTAAAATATTTCATAATTATCTTCATAAAAGGGTCATACTTATCAAGTAAATGCCTGAAAGGGAAAATGTGCTCACGAGCATCTTTGCAATGAGATTTCAGGAACATTTTGTAGTTATCAAGGTCTAAGTCTATCCCTTTGAACCAGATTTCTCCATGGCTCGGGATACTTTTTGCTGAAGCAATAACATCTACTGATATGGTGCATTAAATTCCTACTATGATGGACTTGTCTCTCCTGAAGATAGTTGCAAAAATTCTTGCTAATTGAGCATGACAACCTACATCCTTGATTCTCTCACAAAACCTTAGAAAACCATTCTTTTCAAAACATCTCTTGGCATAAGGAGAAGCATTGATTTCTTGCAAAATAGATGGATAAAAAATAGAATGGTGGCCTCCCTTATGAATCTTCTTTTCACCCTCCATGATGTTTTTCAACAAGATAAAACCCTAGCTAGATGTAGTGAGTAGGGAAGGTGGAGATTTAAGAAAACTGGGGTATATTGGTAGGGTGCTTTTAGGGATAGAAATGAGGTGGAAGGAAGCTACGGAAAATTCCATAAAAAATTGAGGAGTTAGAATGATGAGTTGGTTATAATATGCATGTGGAATTTTTCGAAATGGGCATGAGGAAGGTGCTGAAAAGGTCAAAACATAGGGTTTTACTAGTTTTCTTGCAAAAATGTAGTGAAAAATATGGTTTTAATGAAAATGGTGGCAAGGAGGGTTGTGAGTGATAATGAATGTTTGGATAAGGTGTATGGAATGTGTATGAAGGTTTTAGATGGTGGAATTATGGTTTTATTAGCTGAAACAAACCAAAGAAGGAAAACACCAAAAACATAGTGGACAAAACCGAAGGAAGGAATCCACTCATTTTGTTGATGAATTGACTTGAGAGAGGTATGGAGAATGTCCACTTACTATTTTGGAGGTCTATGAACCTTTGTGTAGTTTTTTTTAACCTTATATGAATTATTTTGAGCTTACAAATCAAAATCGTAGCCCATGTCAAAAACGTAGCGCAACCCTTCCAGAAGCGTAGCACAACCTTCTAGAAGTGTAGCATGAGATTTTTGACACAAATTTCTTGTTTGTCTTCAACCCTTGGTAGCTTTGGAGTGTGATGATGATAAGAGAGGATCTCTATTGGAAATAAAATGATGAAATGACTTTGAATAAGCCTCTTTTCCTTTTATAAATCATCATAAAATTTATTTTTGTCTTCTAATGAAATCACAAACTCTTTTGAAGAAAATTATTTTTTGAAAGAAATTAATCAAGTAGCATAATTTATGAGAAAAGGAAAATTTTCTTTACTTATTTTCCTATCTTTGCTAACTCCCTATTTAAATGACTTGTATGGTGAAAATGAGATTTTTTGAACCTTCTTTCATGACCTAACTGGACCTTATGGTGGCGAAACAAAAGAGACATAGACCCTTACCTAGATGAAGGTGTGGTGAATAACCTAAGACCCTAGATAATCATGGATGACATGACCTCTGAAATGATTATGAACATGAATGAAGTGAAGGGAGTAGCATTTAGAACTACACAACATTCAGTGAACAAAATTTTATTTGAAAATTGACTTGAAAACATGAAATTTTGACCTAGGGCTACTACCAAGTAAACCTAAAAAAGTATTTTTGATCACTGAAAATTAGAAACTAACATAACAAATGCCCCCTAATGCATGAGTTTAGAAGATAAATTGATGGCTGAAATTCATTACAATAATACTCAAATTTCAAAATTGGAGGAAGGAGCCGAAGTTTGATTGGAGGAACTCAATATTGAAGTCTCAAATCTACTGATAAAATCCCTGAGGTGGTAACACCCATGCTCGGTCATAAATAAACACTAAACATGGCCACCAAAACATACACTGTGGATCCTTTACATGATATTCTATACATGGCCATTAAAACATACAAAGTGGATCCATGTGACTCAATAGATAGAGCATAAGCACTAGCAAATACAATGTGGATTTATGTCATAGTATACATTAGTAGGACTATGGAAACATGGCAGAAAAATAAGTGTCTCATAGATAGTCATCAAAGTACATAAATGATACATAAATCTAATGCATCCTAGGAAGGATGCATATAAGAGTGAGATGTCCTTAACCCAGGGTCTTCAACATAACCCCGATGGTACGAATCTATGTCATGCGAATAGATGAGCTGATGTCGATAATGGTAGAAACCGCCCTATTACCAACCAATGATGTAAACCAATAATGGATGCGAGGAAATCCACTAATGAGGAAAATGGATCCCAAGGTACCTATTACAATCAACAAACTGTGAATAGATGAGTTGAATTCGAAAAACAGTGAACTCGATCAATCAGGAGCCAATGATGTAAACCCACTGTCAATCGCAATGAAGCCTTCCACTAAGGTCTGAAAGCTCCAAGGTACTATTGGTTCCTATATAAATCTCCTAGATAATGAGTTGAATTTGAAAGGAGAAGATTCGTTGAAGGAGGGCCTTAATGTATCTCCCATTAATCAACACGAAACATACCGGGATGATGTGATGTATGGATGAAGTCATGAAGCAATGAATTAAAACTGACATAGGGATGGCCGACTCAAAAAATAAATTCAACAAGCTACTGTAGATGTCCAACAAAGGTTGAGACTTCCCTTGAACACATAGTTGCATGACACAGAAGTTACTTGGTAGCATGAATAATAAGCACCATGTGATATCATGCAACAACGCAGGAGGCATCGAGGTACACTCCATATGATTGGAAGAGTAACTAGTCAGAGACATAGAGAGACTCATATGAATGGTACGGCTCCTAGGAAAGCTAAAACCCAACTGTGATATAAGGAAGCAAATAGGTGCCATGTTCAAGGGGGACACCACTAACGCTGCCATTTTGGTGACTAATGGAAATAAATGTTCCCTCCCTTCTCTTTTTATAAGTTCATTTTTTGTAAAGTTGTCCCCCAAGCCCGAAAAATAGATAAAAGTATACAAGGTGCAACCTCCTACCCATAAAGGACTAGGGTATTCCTTTTTCGTAATTAGTCTATCCTAGTCTAGGAAAAGGTTAAAATTATAATGGGTAGACGGCACTTAAAGTACTTAAATGAGCATGAAGTAGATGAGTTCACTCGACAATATTTTATAATTTAAGGAGTCTGAAAAGAGCTTAAAGAAAAATACTCTTGGAGCAACGAGTGGTATAGAGGGTAGAAATAGGTTCCAGTAATGGTGGAACTACTCATGACATAAAGAAGACAAGAGCTTGGCTAATAGGACCACTCATCACAACGGTTCCTCCAATAATGGGTAAAACACCAAGTGAAAGTGGATGATAGGACAAGCAAATGATGACAATGGAAGAGAAAAACCAAGGCTCAAACTGCAAATATAGGATGATAAAAAGTGCTAATCACAAGGGAGAAAATAATGGAATCCTCTTGCGATATGGCAAGAAATATGACGAAGAAGAGGACATGAGGTCTAAATTCTAGTTCATGGTGGGTCAGAAGGAGGAATTCTGAAAAGAGGAATAGAATCAACTACATGGACACCAATATAGAAAATAGGTGATAACTATGGTATCCATGAGCAGGTAAGCTCTACAACGAAGAGATGACATGCAAAAATTAAAGAGGCTAAATTCACAACTTGATAGGTTTGGACCTAAGGCATAAAGATGGCACCAACAGTCAAAATGTAATGGAGATGGAGAAAATGACTGACCCCTTGTAATATTCCAAAATTTTCATGCAGCAAATTGGAATATTAAAGTTTGTTGTTTTCACGTAGGAGATGGATAAATGGGTAAGGAAGCCCATGCATAATAAAAACCTGAATAAAATCCCTCATCCTATGAAAAGGGATCAACATAAGAGCTGGATTTCACACCTTCATGTGTGAAGAGGGACCTTTGCATGTGGACAAGGTCAAGTTTGACCAAGTCAACAGCACTGGGATAGGAGGTGGAGATCATGTTGTGAGACAACGCAGAGATAGTGGGAGGAAGATTCCTTGGTGGATGAAACCCTAATGAGTGGGGCCCAAGGCAAGAAGGCTCACACATGTTTAAAAGGAGGGCAAGGCAGCCATAGCAAGACATCTTATGAATGATATTTTGGATTTGTCTTCTTAGACTATTTTTCTTTCTTTAACTGTTTAGTTGATATTGTTGTGCTGCTTAGCACAAGGCATTCCCATTTAGGAATTCCTTCTCCTTTATTGAGAGGCCTCTTGAAGGAGCTTTTACTGATTTTTCCCACATCCAGGCTTGATTCCAAGCATCCTCCTTCAGCTACAATGTTATTTCTGCATCAGTATAATGTTGTGTTGCAGGGTGTTGTAGTGGGAGTTCACAACACCACTTCTTGCACTTATTTTTCAGAGGAGGGAGTCTCCATTCCTTTGGAAGATCAGTAAGGAAGATCTTGGACCAGAATTTCATATATTGGCACTTTACCAAAGACCTCCCATCACCTAGAATGCAGTCCCTTGCAGGAATTTCATCTTTTCTTGTAGTGTTGCAGTTTGAGGGTCAAATCCCTCAATCTTGAGCTTGTTCCATAGGGAAAGGGCCAACCCTCCTCCCGAAAAGTTGTAAGAAGGATCCTTCTTCATTTCTTGTATTATTTAGCTATATGTATACAGAGCTTCAGTTAGTCTATGTTTTTTAGATCCAGATCTGCGTATCTAACATTTTATATATTGTGATTTCATGAAACCCTTACTGGGTCACTAGAAAATTTGGCGGAAATTCCGACGGCCAATTCGTCGCTATTCCGACACATAGTTGTCGCAAGAGTGACAGTTCAAGGGCGGGAAAAACATGGTTTACCATACCGTCGCAATTCCGATGCAATTAAAAAGTGTCGCACTATCGACACTTTTTCCATCGCTTCCAAAAAAGCGTCACTCTTTCGACGTTTCCCAATCCGTCGCACTTCCGACCTTTGTAAACTGTCACACTTTCGACGAAATGTGGTCTAATGTTTTGAACGTTGCTCTTTCGAGGTCTGTAAACTCTCACAATTATGACGAAATGTGGTCCGACGTTTAGAACGTCGCTCTTCTGATGTTTGTAAACTGTCGCAATTCCGACGCAGTGTGGTCCAACGTTTTGGACGTCACTCTTTCGACGGTTGTAAACTGCCACAATTCTGACGAAATGTGGTCCGACGTTTTGGACGTCGCTCTTCCGACGTTTGTAAACTGTCGCAATTCCGACGAAATGTGGTCCGACATTTTGAATGGCGCTCGTTCGACGTTTTTATACTGTCGCTCTTCCGACGTTTCTAACCTGTCGCAATTCCGACGCTTACAAGGCGTCGGTATAGCGACGAAAGGTTCAATTTAAAAAAAAAAATGAAACTTTAAAAGAGGAAAAACATTGTTTTGAATATATTATATGAAGTAAAACAGTCCATGAAGTCATTACATTTTCAGATCTGAAGATTGGAACCCAAATATCCATCCAGAAAAGTGGAAGTCCCACCCCAGACAATGATAGAAAAATACCCCATGTCACATACAGTGACATGATATAAAACCCAGTAACGGTCCACATGGAGATTATCGACAAATCTGAGAAAGCATCCAAATATGCCCGAGGCATCTATAAGAAAGTGAAATAGCAGTATGTAGAATAGTAAAGCAACAGATAGAGTACCGACGTCCATTGTTCCAAATACAAATTAAAGTACCCAAAATCATTGAACAAAGAAAAACGCTAATCATGTGAGGAGTGTGATATGTCCAAAATATAAAAAGACCATCAGACCATATCAATAAACCAGCAACATAGACCAGCATCGCTAGTTTTGAAGGCAGAGTGATAAACATTAATCATTTTTTTTTCACAAAAGAAAAAATGTTGTTTTGAATATATTATATGAAGTAAAACAGTCCATGAAGTCATTACATTTTCACATCTGAAGATTGGAACCCAAATATCCATCCAGAAAAGGGGAAGTCCCACCCCAGACAGTGATAGAAAAATACCCCATGTCACATACAGGGACTTGATATAAAACCCAGTAACGGTCCACATGGAGATTATTGACAAATCTGAGAAAGCATCCAAATATGCCCGAGGCATCTATAAGAAAGTGAAATAGCAGTATGTAGAATAGTAAAACAACAGATAGAGTACCGACGTCCATTGTTCCAAATACAAATTAAAGTACCCAAAAATCCTTGAACAGAGAAAAACGCTAATCATGTGAGGAGTGTGATATGTCCAAAATATAAAAAGACCATCAGACCATATCAATAAACCAGCAACATAGACCAACATCGCTAGTTTTGAAGGCAGAGTGATAAAAATTAATCATTTTTTTTCACAAGAGAAAAAATGCTGTTTTGAATATATTATATGAAGTAAAACAGTCCATGAAGTCATTACATTTTCACATCTGAAGATTGGAACCCAAATATCCATCCAGAAAAGTGGAAGTCCCACCCCAGACAATGATAGAAAAATACCCCATGTCACATACATGGACTTGATATAAAACCCAGTAACGGTCCACATGGAGATTATCGACAATCTAAGAAAGCATCCAAATATGCCTGAGGCATCTATAAGAAAGTGAAATAGCAGTATGTAGAATAGTAAAGCAACAGATAGAGTACCGACGTCCATTGTTCCAAATACAAATTAAAGTACCAAAAATCCTTGAACAGAGAAAAACGCTAATCATGTGAGGAGTGTGATATGTCCAAAATATAAAAAGACCATCAGACCATATCAATAAACCAGCAACATAGACCAGCATCGCTAGTTTTGAAGGCAGAGTGATAAACATTAATCATTTTTTTTTCACAAGAGAAAAAACACTGTTTTGAATATATTATATGAAGTAAAACAGTCCATGAAAAATGCTTTTTTACAAACACATGAATCCTGTAAAAAGTCTCTAGCATCAACTCATCATCCAGCAAGCCACAAAGAAATTTCTCCAACAACACTTTATTCCGAAAAAGTCAATGTTACTGCAAAGTATATGAATCCACACTTACTACTCCAATTGATGGAGTATTTATACAAAAAATCATACAAAATATCTCATAACAAATTGAGATATTATCTATGATAACTAATAAGTATTTTACAACAATATAGAGACAGATGGTCTCGTAGATAAGAAAAATGATAACTGATGTTGTGTTGTTTCCTTCTTTTAAGAATGTGCTGGAGGCAGGCCCTATATCTTGGCTTGCTGTTGTCCTCTTCAGTAATTCTATGTTGATTATTTCATTTCACTGATACTCTTTAACTGCTCTGATACTCTTTGACCTTTGTTCATCCTTTTATCCTTTTTATCATGATATACTGTGGTAAATAGGAAAATATTTATGTAAGGATAATTTTTTACAAAAGTTCCATCATTTCTTCCCACCATTGAACTTCTGGCACTCTGGTCCTTTGCAAATTTCTTAGTGTTTCATCAGCCTCAGTATATCTGAAGAAATTAGGCTGATTTGGGAACAAATGATTTACTTCATGCTCAAGATAAAATAAATTTTCCAATCTGTCATGAAGGTTTTTCCCTATAGGGAATGCTGCTGTTGATGAACTGGTTGAAGAACTAGCTTGATTATCAGCATATTTGTCCAATTTTTCAATATAACTATCAAGGTCCATTAGCTTATCTTCGTGAACTATAGGATCGAAATTTCTATTTAACAAAATATTCAATCTTTCTCATAATGATTTCTTCTTGCCCATATGAGCACCTTTCTGTTTGATTTTGCATCAGAGTTCTTTAGTAAAACCCTTTATTTCCGTAATTGTTCCGGTTCCGCCCCTAATACCAATTTCTGCAAGTTGATTCTTAGTCTGAGTCTTCAAAAAATGTATAAGTCTATTGGCCTCTTCTGGCATATTTCCCAACTCTTGTCTTGATCTCTCAATCTCATCCAAAGCCAATTTAACTAAGTTATTCTGTTCATCCATTATCTGAATTGAGGACCAAACATCCTTTATTGATTGAATGATATTATCCCAAAGAATATCATTTATTTCTTTTAAATGTTTCTCCAATGTGAGATCCTTTTCCAATGCTTTGACTGTTTTTTCTAATTTGTTCACTTCTCTTGTTTTATCAGCAACACTCATTTTTGAAAGATCATATTTATGTTCTAGAGTGGCCAATTGTTCCTTTGTTTTGTGAAGCTCTATGGCCTGAAGTTTCATATCTTCCATTGAATTTGTTAATTCATCAGTGTTCAAATTTGCAGTGTTGCTCTGTGACAATTCTGCTGGCTGACCTGTTGTTGTTGTACCTGTCACTACTCCTGTTGTAGATACTGGAATATTTTCCTGCTTATCTTTTAATGCATTCTCAAGCTCTTTTTCAGTTGCAGTAAGTTGCTCATTCAATTTTAAGAGAAAATCCATTAGTTCTTCCTCAAAATTTTGTTTGATTATTTTTGCAGTCTGTGGATGTCTTGAGGCCGGTAACTTTAATTGTTTTCTCAGAGCTGCAATATCATCATCTTTTCTCTTGATCAAAGCTTCAATACCTTTCACATCTTTAGGATTATGACCCAAACCAATGATTATTTTCTCTAAAGTTTTGATTCTATTATCCTTAGCCTGGGAGGAGGATTTTTCAAGCTGCAACTGTGTATTAGTATTATCCAAAGAATCCTGCAACTTATGGGTCATCATTGATTTATCCGTCAGAGTAGAATAAATCATCTCACCTGTTTTCTTGTGTAGCTCAATTTGATCTAAAGGATGGATATCCTTTGCTAAGACTTCAAAATTAGTCCTAATGTAATCTGCAGCTGTCTGAGGCTGCTGCACCTTGGGCTTCAAATGGCTCATTAACATCTTACCCTGTTGGATGTCATAAGCTGACATCAATATTTCTTGATTTTTCGGAGCCATCTTCAAAAATTGGTTGTACACTTGAAGTCTAAGTGGATTGTTCCTGGCCTTTATATTGATGAATGTTCTTTTGATGTCCCAGGAAATTTTTACTGGAGGTTTGAAAGAAGATATTTCTGCACTTTGTTGCCTATGTATTCCCTGTTTTTGAAAATTAGTGGATGTCCCACTACCTGTATCTGTTTGCTGACAGTCTTCTCTTCCCTGGCTGTCAGGGATTTCCTGAAATGATTC
Organism: Pinus albicaulis; assembly: GCA_034641835.2. NCBI lineage: Eukaryota > Viridiplantae > Streptophyta > Pinopsida > Pinales > Pinaceae > Pinus > Pinus albicaulis. Next base: position 90,264,449 of record CM076577.1, read on the forward strand.
ATCTTCTGGAAGGGGAGTTAATTTCTGCCTTTTAACATCTTGCTGTTCAGAAGAGCCACCAATAGGAGTAGATGTTTCAGCCTCTCTCTTTTTTTCCTTTTCTATATTCAGAGGAGTTTGTAAAATAGAAATTTCTGGCTCACTGATCTGAGTAGGAGGAATTTGTCCTTGACCTTGTTCTTTAGAAGTCTCTGGTTGCGCTGTCATTATGAATTTTTCAATTATTTGTATATCAGGCTCCTTTTCTTTTCCTTTATATTCTACTGCTACTGTACTAATCTCCTGCAAATTTTGTTGTAAAGTCCTAGCTGAAGAAGATCCCTGCACCTGTCCAAAAGATTCTAGGTCAAGTATCTTTTCAAGATCTTTCATTACATTTTCAACATTGACCTGCTCACTATCTTTTTCAACCAATGTCCCTTCTGTCCATTCATCCATATTAGCATATTGTTCTATCTCTGGGATTCTTTGATGGATGTGACAGTTTATTTTTCATTCTTCTATCACAGATAAAGTTGTTTGGATCATAAGGCACCCAGTAGAAACTCTTTTGTAGTCTAAGATAGTCTTCTAAAATCCTTTCGGCTTCCTTTCCAGCTTCCATAGAGTTACAAATGAAGGGACCTAATTGGCTCTTGATCCTGAGTTGAGCCTTTTTCTTTGCATTGCAAAAATGAATTATATCTCAATTATTCATCTGCCTAAAATATTCTAATGCAAAGAGTCTCATTGGGACATACTTGGGCACTTTGAATGGGCATAATTCACATCCATATATCCTGATCTCTGTGTAGTTTTGATATAGGTACCAGTCACCTATCTTGTACTGCTTAGAGAGCTGAAGGATTTTCTTGATTTCATTGTTAATTCTAGGAGGAGAGACTCCTGTCAACAAGGTAGTTGCAGGATGAATTAAAGGTCACACAAACTCATTATAGGAATATGAGAATCAAGAATCAGGAGTACTAGAGACCTGCAAGATATTCATTTTAGAGTCTCTTTGGCATCAAAGCTTAATATAAAAGGGAAATTTTCACAGATCGAAAGTAAATCATGAGATGATATATGACAGAAGAATACTTAAATACTCTCTCATTCTCAAACCTCATGAACTGATCATGGATTTTGTCAGCAATATAAGATGCAAAATCGTACTTGACAGCAGGAGGCTGTCCAGGGGTAAAAATGGATAACAATACTAGGGTTAAGTGATCAACATACTCACTAGTATTGAAGCCCATTATAGAAGATATCATGTTTAAAATAAGTCTACCCTCATCAGTAAAGAAAGTATAACCATTAATGAGCCTAGGTTAGTCGATGCTCGTAACATTCAATTTCTAAAGGTTTGTATAAAGTGTTTAATTTTCATGGATAATTTAGTAGATTTCTCTAAGTAATTCAAATCAAGGATAGAGCAGAGCTGACCAAAGTTGGAATTGTAGTCAATCCTTTATGGACCTAGAAATTATACTTATTGGAAAAAGGACATTTTGACCTAGGGATAAAACTGCTTGGTTGATCATAATTTATAGCAATAATGGATTAACTCAAGAAAAATATGGACCTGAGGGGAGAAGGTACATAGGAAGATTTGATTCCCCAAAGTCCAAAGACAAGCCTAACTATCACATCTGCAGCTTCTATAGTTGGCAAAATATTCGAAGAGGATTCTCACTGAGACGCAAGTCCTTAATTTGAAAATCCATATCGGCTAAAGGGAAATAATCCAAGTCCTTGTGAGGGGCATTGATGGGCACGACATTCAGAGCTACAGGAACTTCCATTTCTGGTTCTTGTGGATTCAGAAATGGAATTTCGGGGTTTTTGTGGAAAAGGGGCACAATTACCAGTTTTGGGAATATAATTGTAGTTCTGGGAACGAAAAAGACCAAACTGAACTTCTTTTCAGACCTTAGTGTAGAATTAAAACTAAAACTAGGATTTTTTACAGAGTTTAGTGGGGAATTGGAATAAATACCTGTTTACGGGAAATGAAACGTGTTTAAACAAGCGCTGGTTATGACAGAAGAACCCTGAAAAACTCGGCTTCAATTCTCTTCAGCAAGGTAACGGTCAGCAAGCGTTAGCAGTTGGTTTTTGAATTTTTTTGCATGGAAGACTGGCTAGCGCACGGAACAATGAAAATGACGCAGACGCAATTTTTTTTATTTACAAAGTCAAAAGGGTGGCGGGTTTTGAATGATGACATCAGCATGTACGATGGTTTCATCACAGAGGGATAGGAGCGGATCTTTGTTTGGGCCGCTCGCGCAGTGGAAATCCGGACCCGAAAAATATTGGGGCGAATTTGATAAGAAATTCGCGTCACAACTCTCCCTCCGTACGCCAGCCCAACTTCGGACCCGAAAAAGATTAGGGCGGAATTCATTTGGTTTTCGCGACACAAAATTGGCCGACGTCAGCAGGCTATTTTGGAACACGAATTTGGATTGAATTATGGTTTATCGCCGTTTGAAGTCCGGCGGGCTCGAATTAAGAACAATTTTGTTTGATCCCATCTTATAAAATTTGTGTTGGTTTTCTTTGATAATACACATATTTATAATAAATCATGGGAATACCACACTATTAAACATGTGGAAAAGTTAGTGGCAATGATCCTGATTTAACAAAACAGAACAAACATATAACCATAAATACAGAGATGCAAACAGAAAAAGTACACTTCATTTCATTAATACTAAAGAACTAAATATGCTAAGGCATGTAATGGAAATAAATCAGCTAGCGCCGGTGGCTATCTCTCGAGAAGAGATGTGGGCAAATAAGGTGCCTCGAATCGAGTTACAATGAGTTCTCAAGGTTTATTTATTATTTAGAAACAATGGGAAATCCTAAACAACAAAACCCTAACCTCAGAGATGAAGCCACCAAAAGCATGGGCCCCGCTTAAAACGGTGTTTCAAATTCTTAAAAAGGGAATTTTGCATACGATCTTGGTTTTCTGTTTGACACGTACCATACCTCGTTAGAAAGATCTATCCGAGGACTACAAATTTGGAATGAGCAACATTGGTCCATGAAGGACTGATGTTGCTCTCTGTTTTCCCAAAAAACGTTGTTTAGGGCCTCAAAACGGCTCCGGAAGTTCAGGACCCGAAAATCTGCTAAAAATAGTAAATTGTGCCGAAACTGAAAAACTGAAAGAGACAATGGTGGAGCCCCAAGTGGAATAGGCGGGTGACCACCAATATCCACCTGGATCAATAAATTATTGAGAACAATAATTTTTATGTAAAAATATCCAAATGTGCTTTTGGGAAATAATAATTCGAGTATTTGGTTCATATTGTTTTAAAGGAAGGAGTGAAGTTGGAGCCTTAAAAGATACAAGCTATTACAAAATGACCTATTCCTAAGAAAATCAAGGTTCTTAGAAGATTTTTTAGACTTACATGATATTATTGATCATTTGTTAAGAATTATGCATGCATTTCAAGTCCACTCACATATCTCTTGAAGAAAATATCATTTATAAGGAATGATGAGGCTACTTTGGCATTCTCTCTTTTAATGGATGCCATGTCTTCTACACCAACATCGGTTGCACCTACTTTTGGTAAAACATTCATAGTAGAGTGTGAGGCACTATGACAAGGAATTTACGTAACATTAACACAATAAGGGATATCATTGGCTTTTAAAAGCAAGGAATTCAAAGAAAATATTTGGTGAGATCTACGTATGAAAAATAAATGGAAGCAATATTACATGCAATAAAAAATGGGGATAGTATATCACTGGGAGGTACTTTAAAGTCAAGATATACCATGATAGTATAAAGTGTTTTTTGAAGCTATGGATTTCATTGGAAGATTAACAAAAATGAGGAGAAAAAATGAAAAGTTTTAATTTTGAGATAATCTGCAAAAAGGGTAAGGAAAATTTAGTACATGATGCTCTTTCTAAAATAGAAGAGGCCTCAAATTTATATCCAATTACATTTTCTATTCCTAGGTGGCTAGAAGAAGCTTGCCATAATGGAAAAATGACAATAGTACTAAACAAAACTAAAATTTATAAAGGATGGGATGAACTCTATGGAGCATTGGGAGTGAAAGAGAGATATACTTTGGTGCAAATGTAGAATATTTTTATGCACGCAAGCATATTTGAATAAAAAAATATTAAAGGAGTCCCATGTCTCTCTGATGGTAGGACGCAGGGTTCCTTAAAACATCTCAAAGGATCAAAAAATATATTTTTGGAAGGAATGAAGAAAGATATTCAAAATTTTGTAAGAGAAGGTCAGGTTTTCATAATAAATAAAAGAGAGATAGTAAAATCTCTAGGGTTACTTCAACCATTCTACATACATATTCAAAGACTAGAAGATATATCAATAGACTTTATTACAGGGTTACTGAAATATAAAGGTAAGTGTTACATTTTATATAGACAAATTTTGTAGATTTTTTTTGTAGAGCTCAAAGTACATAAACAACCAGCCAAGTGGCAGAAGTGTCCGTGAAAGAAATTCATAGTCTTCATGGTTTTCCTAAAGTAATAGTAACAAGAAACTTTTGGAAATAATTATTTAATATGAGTGGAGAAACACTAGCTGCCATGAGTTCTACATATCAAACAAAATCAAATGGTCAAACAAAAATAGTTAACAAATGTTTTTAAGGTTATCTACAATGTTACTCTTTAGAAAAGAAATCTTAATGGATGAAGTGGGTTCATCAAGGAAGAATGGTAATATGATACTACCTATCACACATCTACTAAAATTTCCCCATTTAAGGCCTTTTATGGATATCCAACTCCTAGTATCTCATACTTTTTGCAAGATAAGTCCAAAGTATAGGAAACAGAGTCACATATGGAAAATACTAAAGAAAATTTGAAAATTATTATGGAAAATCTTCAAATGACATGAAACATGATAAAACAACAAGGGGAACAACATTGAAGTGAAAGATAATTTGAGGAGGGTAATTGGGTATTTTTTAGATTATAGCATTATAAGCAATCTTCATTCAAGAAAAAGAAGAACAAAGAATTAGCTCAAAAATGAAATGTGGAAAAAGACGAAGTCGGGATTAAATCGGCAAGGGTCCAAAAGTTGAAATACTCGATAAAGTCAGGAGTTTTTTGAAAAAGTCGGCAAAAAGTCAGCAAAACTAAAAAAATACAAAAATATTCATTTTTGGAAAAATTCCTGATTTTTTCAAAAAAAATTAAAAAATTATTAAAGAAGCTACCTCACTCAAGATTTTTTCGAAAAATTCGGAAAAAAATCGGGACTTCGAGGATAAAATCGCGACTTTTTCAGGGATGAAAAAGTTGGCAAAAAGTCGGCCAATAAAGTCGGCTCCGGGAAAAATTCGGGTTTTTTTCAAAAAGTCGGGACTTTTTGCCGACTTTTTCCACACTGCAAAACTGTTATGGCCCTAAATAATTATTCATAGGATTGCACAAGTGGTATAGAAGTTATATTTTCCTTCTTCTTGCATTCATAAGGTTTTTCATGTATCTTTCCTAAAAAGGGTTTTGGGAAAAAATATGCCAATGTAAATAGAACTTCCAAAATTAGATGAAGAATGAAAGTTGATTCTTGAACCACAAAAAGTTATAGATAAACATTTTGTATCTCTTTGACATATAACCATTATGAAGTACCTAATCAAGTGGAAGAATATTCCTCTAGAAGAAGGTGCATGGTAAAATGATCAATTCGTGATGAAATACCCACGGCTAAAGGGTTCGTTTGAAGTTTTGACAAAGGTTTTGTTATATGTTTTATATAACGCGTGGCGGAATAGTTTTATTGTTTGTTAAGGTCCCACACAGTGATCAAATTTGAAGGGCAGGTCTGAATTTCAATTAGAAGGGCATATATCTATGTTGCCCTTCCATAATGAAAAGCTTTAAAAAAAAAAATTTCAATTGACCACGATAAATTATTTTTACATTTCATTTTCAGAAAGACAAAACCATCAATATTTATATTAATAAAAGACTGTTACATATACAACAATGAAGAAGGCTCCATCTTTCATTGCTTAAATATCTCATTAGCAATGTCAACATAAGTCTTGAAGACACTATTATAAGAATTTGGATACATACCACCGGGATATAGGAGATTCTTATGTGTCAGATTGTGTAATGCAATTTTGACTTTGTCTCATAAGGAGCAGCAGCATGGAGGTCTAGATTTTTCTTATAGAACTTTTTTATTATTATTTGAAACGTTGTTTATAGATATGAATACAACAATAAAATTATGAGCATGGTGGACAATTAGTCAAGCTCATGATGCCAAACCATGATGATGTAAGTTTGGAATTTAACATTTTTACATGTTAAAGACAAATATTCAAAATCACTGACAACTTAGTATGCCATAATTAATAATAGTAGCGCACAAAAATAGTAAGTATCAAGTGGAAAAATGAAAGAGACAATGTCAGTGGGCCCCAAGTGGAATAGGCGGTGACCACCAGCCTCCACCTGCATCATTCCTCCCCCCTTAGGAAGCAATGGTCCCCATTGCGTTAAGTTCCTCCATGTGATGAGGAAATTTCTGCTGAACTTGGTCCCTGGTGAACCACTTTCCTTGGTGCAGGAGTTGGCCAGCTTTGACAACCCGATACAGTTGGATCTGCTGTTGACGAGTGTTCTTGATTTGCATGTCCATGATATAATCTGTGGTGGCCTGTTCCATGCAGTCTGGGTTTAACTCTGTTGGTGTGAGTTGTTCTGCAATGTCCGAGGTGTCCAGTAGAGGTGGAAAGTAAGGACGAAGGCGATCCATATTGAAGACTGGGTGCAGACCAAGGAATGGTGGAATACTAAGCTCGAAGGCATTGTTACCTACAGCCTTGGTGATGGTGTACGGCCCGTATCGGAGCGGGCGAAGCTTGCGGTGTGGTCCAGTGAGGCGCTCCTTCTGCAAATGTAGCCATACTTTGTCGCCCACCTGGAAGTTGTGTGGCACCCGGTGTTGATCATGGCGTTGCTTGTACTTGGCATTGGCTCTGTCCAATATATCATGAACCTGTTGGCGAATGTGTTGAATGCGCTCGATGAAGTTACTTGCTTTGTCAACTTCGGACTGGACATGAGCTGAATTGACCTGAGCAGCTGCAAATGGCATGGCTACGTCAATGGGACATAGTGGCTGGAATCCCAAGCCCACCTGAAAGGGGCTATGGCCGATTGAACTGTGGAGAGCCCGATTATAACTATGTTGTACACAAGGGAGGCTCTCGTCCCATGTGCGTGGATGCTTTGAATTGTACATGCGCAGAATGTGTACAATCATTCTGTTGACGACCTCTGTCTGGCCATCTGTTTGGGGATGGAAAGGTGTGGACTTGGTGAGCTTGGTATCCAACATCGACCAGAGGCTGGACCAAAATGTGCTGAGGAACCTGCTATCCCGATCTGATATGATAGACTGTGGGATCCCAAAGTGCACCCACACTCGTTCAAAGAAGAGTTTAGCGGTGGCTTCTGCTGTGATATTCTTCTTGCAGGCCGCCATAATGGCCATCTTCGAGAATCTGTCGACGACCACAAAAACACAGTCATTTCCCTGCTTAGTAGAAGGCAAGCCCGACATGTAATCCATGGAGATGGATTCCCAAGGTCGACTAGGGGTAGGTAGAGGAGTATATAGGCCTTGCTTCTTGATGGTCGGTTTGGCAATGGCACAAGCAGTGCAGGATCTGATGTGCTTCTCGACATCCTTTTGAAGGTTCGGCCAATAGAAATACTTCTGTAGGATTGCTACTGTTTTCTCGACCCTGAAATGCCCAACGACTCGACTTTAGTGTGCTTCCCATATCATCTTGGCACGCTCGCTTGAAGGAACACAAAGGTGTCCCATGTGACATAAAAGTGCATCTTGGAGGTGAAAATTTGGAACTTGCGTACCCCCCAAGAGTGTCTTGTAAGTGTGGCCAAATTCTGGGTCACTCTCATAGAGAAGCGGCCAATCAGAAGTCTCGTGCCCACAAGAGTTGAGCACAGTGGTGAGCGCCACGATTGGTGGTCGGCTGAGGCAGTCTGCAACATTATTGGTGCTACCCTTCTTGTACTTGATGTTCAAATGAAACTGTTGCAGATATGTGGACCACTTCTGATGGCGATCATTCTGCAACTTCCCTTGTGTCTGTATGAACTGCAGGGGCCGGTAGTCTGTGTGGATGATTGTTTCCTTCCCCAAAATGTAATGCTTCCATTGTCGACAGGCTTGCACAATGGAATACATTTCTTTGTCATAGGTGGGATACTTGCGAACTGTCTCAGACAATGTCTCACTGTGATATGCCACTGGATGTCCCTGTTGAGTAAGAACTGCCCCAATAGCATAGTCAGAGGCATCTTTCTCGATCTCAAATGGCTGCTGCAAGTCTGGTAAGGTGAGCACTGGGGCAGAACAGAGGCGATTTTTCAATTCTTTGAACGCCTTCTGTTGAGGTTCCGACCAAAAGAATTTTGCTCTCGCTCCTCCTTTAGTGACTTGACTCAAGGGCCAAGTGATATGAGAGAATCCCAGCACGAATCTACGGTAGAAATTAGCAAGACCCAGAAAGCTGCGAAGCTCTGTTATAGTAGTCGGGGCTGGCCAATCCCGAATGACTTAGATCTTGGCTGGATCCACATGCACCCCCCTTTCATCAATAATGTATCCCAGATATTGAACCTGGGTCATGCCAAAAGTGCACTTCTCCAAATTGGCACACAACTTGTGTTGCCGCAGTGTTTGGAGGACTTGTCAGATGTGGTGAAGGTGCTCTTCCCAAGTCTGGATGAAGATCAGAATGTCATCCAAGTACACCACTACAAATGAGTTGGTGAATGGCCACAAGATGTCGTCCATCATCCTCATGAAGGTTGTGGGAGCATTCGTCAACCCGAAAGGCATGACCAGCCATTCAAAAGGGCCTTCCTTGGCTTTGAAGGTAGTCTTCCGCACATCGGAGGGTTCAATTGGTACCTGGTGATACCCAAACTTCAGGTCGATCTTTCTGAAATATTTTGCACCTTTGAGTTGGTCCAGAAGGTCATCAATCCATGGGATTGGGTACCTATTCTGGACAGTGATCTTGTTCAGTGCACGATAGTCAATACAGAGTCTCCACGTCGCATCCTTCTTCTGTACCAACACGATCGAGCTCCCATAGGGCGATGAAATTGGTCTGATGTGACCTTTCTGCAACAACTCCTGAATCTGCCTCTTGATTTCATCATTCTCTAGAACAGAGCGCCGATAGATCGGTCCATTAGGTAGCGGCGCACCTGGGGTCAGATCAATCAGGTGCTTGACCTGACAGTGCAGAGGAACCCCTGTGGGTGAGGTGAATATGTCGCCGTACTCCTCCACAACCTTATCCATTTGTTGTTGTCGTGCAGAGGAGCCCTGTCTGGAGGTCGTGGCCACAGTCTTCTTCTTGCCCTGGGGGCAGATCATCAGGAAGACGAATTTTCTGGTTTGGGAAATGAGCTTACTGCATTGTTTTGCAGTAACCAAAGAGATAGCGGCAAGAGGTGGTACCTCTGGTATCCTATACAACTTATTTCCCAAAGTAACAATAACAGCACGAGGTCGAGACTCATACACAGCATGATGCTTCCACAAGTAGGGTTGTCCTAATAATACATCAGAAAAATCAATAGGAGAAACGTCACATAATACCTCATCCGTGAAGGGCTTGATGCTATAGGGAAGGCGACACTACTAGCTGATGCAGAGATCTCGTCCTTGGTGAAGCCACCCGATGGTGTATGGATGTGGGTGAGCTGTGGTCGGCAAGCCCAACCGCTTCACGGCGTCTGCTGAAATGAGGTTCTTTTGGCTCCCATTTTCGACAATGAACTGTACCGGGGAGCCCTTTACCCATATCTGGGAGTGGAAGAGACGTTCCTCCTCCTCTGGATCTTCCAGTTCCTCCTTCTGGATCTTTGTAGTGGCAACAGTGGCGTTGGGCTCCGCATCAATAATCTGTTTCCCTTTTTCATTCCCCTTTTCAGGTTATGATTCAGAGTCAGAGCATTCATCTGACTCAGAAGCCCTCATCTCGGCCACTAGCGACTTCTTGGCCCGACACGCACTTGTGTTGTGAGTGGAGCTCTTATGGAACTCACACCACTTTCCCGTGTCCTTCTTTGGCTTTGTGGTGCTGTTCTTTTCTTGTGGCTTCGACGAGTTGTCTTTAGCCGCCGTGCCTTGGCTCTGTCCTTTGTTCTACGGTTTGGAAGCACCTTTCCCTTGCTTTTGATTCGCAGATCCAAAGTCTCGCTTCTTCTGCTTGAATTTCTGCTCAATCTTGGTAGCATACCAGTATGCCGTACCAAGAGAGGAGATGTCGAGGAACTCCATTTCCTCCTGAATGTATCTGTGCAGACAGCTGCGATACTTTAGCACCAAATGTTTCTTTGAATCTTTGATACCCAACTTTGTGCGCAGGGTATGGAACAGATTCGTCATCTCATGCACATCTTGATCCCTTTGTTGTCGCAGCGTGGTCCGTTGTATGTACTTGTCCTCATATCTCCCCATAGGATAGTACTGTTCCTTGACAGCGTCTTGGAAAGAATTCCAAGTTGGTACGGCCGAGAATAGAGAGGGTTCTGTCTAGTCCTTATTCTCACAGTAGGTTTCCCACCAGTCCTTAACATGGGGGGTAGCTTTGTGGAGTGCAAAAATAATCTTCTCCCGATTTGAAAAGTCATGAACCGAGAAATATCCTTCTAACAGATTCAACCATCTATTTACGGCATCTGCATCTATTTGACCCTCAAATATGGGAATGTCAAAATTTACTTGTACCTTAAAAGGAGTCGCGCCTCCAGAGTGGCTGCTGGATGCAGATGCGCTGCCGGTGGGTAGCCTTTGAAGGATCTGAGCAAAGTTGTCCATCATCGCGTTCCTTTGTTTTTCGAGGGCCTCCTCGAGCAATATTTTGATAGGATATCCTGCTCCCTCATCTTTCTTTTCGTTCCCCATCGGCGTCCGTCGAGGTTTGCGAGGCTGATCTTGCAAAGGTTCCACCAGATCGAGCCCTAGCTCCTTATACCCCGACCTTGTTGGGGACATGCAAAGAAGGATCGAGAAAACACAGACCGCTCTGATACCACTGATCTAGATTTATGCAAGAACGCAACAGAATAAACATATAACCATAAATACAGAGATGCAGCGGAAATAACACTTCATTTCATTAATATCAAAGAACTGAAATTTGCTTACAGACAGATGGAAATAAAACTAGCTAGGGCACTGGTAGCTATCTCTGAGAAGAGATGTGGCGGCTACAGGCCTCTAAACTGAGTTACAATGAGGCTTGAAGGCCTATTTATTATTTAGAAACAATGGGAAATCCTAAACAGCCAAAACCCTAACCCTAGGAGATGAAGCACCAAAACTATGGGCCCCGTTTGGGTAAATTGGAGTTTCAACTTCCTAGGGGCGTAACTTTGGCATACGATCTTTGTTTGACACGTACCATACCTCGTTAGAAATATCTCTCCGAGGATTACAAATTTGGAATGAGGAACATCTGTCCATGGACCCATGTTGCTCTCTGTTTTCCCAAAAAACGTCGTTTAGGGCCTTAAAACGGCTCCGGAAGTTCAGGACCCGAAAATCTGCTAAAAATAGTAAATTGTGCCGAAACTGAAAAACTGAAAGAGACAATGGTGGAGCCCCAAGTGGAATAAGCGGGTGACCACCAATATCCACCTGGATCAATAAATTATTGAGAAGAATCATTTTTATGTAAAAATATCCAAATGTGCTTTTGGGAAATAATAATTCGAGTATTTGGTTCATATTGTTTTAAAGGAAGGAGTGAAGTTGGAGCCTCAAAAGATGCAAGCTATTACAAAATGACCTATTCCTAAGAAAATCAAGGTTCTTAGAAGATTTTTAGACTTACATGATATTATTGATCATTTTTTAAGAATTATGCATGCATTTCAAGTCCACTCACATATCTCTTGAAGAAAATATCATTTATATGGAATGATGAGGCTACTTTGGCATTCTCTCTTTTAATGGATGCCATGTCTTCTACACCAACATCGGTTGCACCTAATTTTGGTAAAACATTCATATTAGAGTGTGAGGCACTAGGACAAGGAATTTACGTAACATTAACACAATAAGGGATATCATTGGCTTTTAAAAGCAAGGAATTCAAAGAAAATATTTGTTGAAATCTACGTATGAAAAATAAATGGAAGCAATATTACATGCAATAAAAAATGGGGATAGTATATCATTGGGAGGTACTTTAAATTCAAGATATACCATGATAGCATAAAGTATTTTTTGAAGCTATGATTTTCATTAGAAGATTAACAAAAATGAGGAGAAAAAAATGCAAAGTTTTAATTTTGAGATAATCTGCAAAAAGGGTAAGGAAAATTTAGTACATGATGCTCTTTCTAAAATAGAAGAGGCCTCAAATTTATATCCAATTAAATTTTCTATTCCTAGGTGGCTAGAAGAAGCTTGCCATAATGGAAAAATGATAATAGTACTAAACAAAAACTAAAATTTATAAAGGATGGGATGAACTCTATGGAGCATTGGGAGTGAAAGAGAGATATACTTTGGTGCAAATGTAGAATATTTTTTTGCACGCAAGCATATTTGAATAAACAAATATTAAGGGAGTCCCATGTCTCTCTGATGGTAGGACGCAGGGTTCCTTAAAACATCTCAAAGGATCAAAAAATATATTTTTGGAAGGAATGAAGAAAGATATTCAAAATTTTGTAAGAGAAGGTCAGGTTTATTATAGGGTTACTGAAATATAAAGGTAATTATTACATTTTTGTGGTCATTTATATAGACAAATTTTGTAGATTTTTTTTGTAGAGCTCAAAGTACATAAACAACCAGCCAAGTGGCAGAAGTGTCCGTGAAAGAAATTCATAGTCTTCATGGTTTTCCTAAAGTAATAGTAACAAGAACTTTTGGAAATATTATTTTAATATAGAGTGGAGAAACACTGTGCCATGAGTTCTACATAATAAAACACAATCAAATGAGTCGAGCATAAAAATAGTTAACAAATATTTTTAAGGTTATCTACAATGCTACTCTGTAGAAAAGCAATCTTCATGGATGAATTGGGTTCCTCAAGGAAGAATGGTAATATGATACTACCTATCACACATCTAATAAAATTTCCCCATTAAAAGGCCCTTTATGGATATCCAACTCCTAGTATCTCATACTTTGCAAGATAAGTCCAAAGTATAGGAAACGAGTCACATATGAAAAATACTAAAGAAACTTTGAAAATTATTATGGAAAACCTTCAAATGACATGAAACATGATAAAACAACAAGGGGAACAACATTAGTGAAAGATAATTTGAGGAGGGTAATTGGGTATTTTTTAGATTATAGCATTATAAGCAATCTTCATTGAAGAAAAAGAAGAATAAAGAATTAGCTCAAAAATGCAATGTGGAAAAATTCGAAGTCGGGATTAAATCGGCAAGGGTCCAAAAGTTGAAATACTCGATAAAGTCGGGAGTTTTTTGAAAAAGTCGGCAAAAAGTCGGCAAAACTAAAAAAATACAAAAATATTCATTTTTGGAAAAAATCCTGATTTTTTCAAAAAAAATTAAAAAATTATTAAAGAAGCTACCTCACTCAAGATTTTTTCGAAAAAGTCGGAAAAAATTCGGGACTTCGAGGATAAAATCGCGACTTTTTCAGGGATGAAAAAGTCGGCAAAAATTCGGCCAATAAAGTCGGCTCCGGGAAAAATTCGGGTTTTTTTCAAAAAGTCGGGACTTTTTGCCGACTTTTTCCACACTGCAAAACTGTTATGGCCCTAAATAATTATTCATAGGATTGCACAAGTGGTATAGAAGTTATATTTTCCTTCTTCTTGCATTCATAAGGTTTTTCATGTATCTTGCCTAAAAAAGGTTTTGGGAAAAAATATGCCAATGTAAATAGAACTTCCAAAATTAGATGAAGAGTGAAAGTTGATTCTTGAACCACAAAAAGTTATAGATAAACATTATGTATCTCTTTGACATATAACCATTATGAAGTACCTAATCAAGTGGAATAATATTCCTCTAGAAGAAGGTACATGGTAAAATGATCAATTCGTGATGAAATACCCATGGCTAAAGGGTTCGTTTGAAGTTTTGACAAAGGTTTTGTTATATGTTTTATATAACGCGTGGCGGAATAGTTTTATTGTTTGTTAAGGTCCCACACAGTGATCAAATTTGAAGGGCAGGTCCGAATTTCAATTAGAAGGGCATATATCTATGTCGCCCTTCCATAATGAAAAGCTTTAAAAAAAAAAACTTTTCAATTGACCACAATAAATTATTTTTACATTTCATTTTCAGAAAGACAAAACCATCAATATTTATATTAATAAAATATTGTTACATATACAACAATGAAGAAGGCTCCATCTTTCATTGCTTAAATATCACATTGGAAATGTCAACATAAGTCTTGAAGACACTATTATAAGAGTTTGGATACATACCACCGGGATATAGGAGATTCTTATGTGTCAGATTGTGTAATGCAATTTTGACTTTGTCTCATAAGGAGCAGCAGCATGGAGGTCTAGATTTTTCTTATAGAACCTTTTTATTATTATTTGAAACGTTGTTTATAGATATGAATACAACAATGAAATTATGAGCATGGTGGACAATTATTCAAGCTCATGATGCCAAACCATGATGATGTAAGTTTGGAATTTAACATTTTTACATGTTAAAGACAAATAGTCAAAATCACTGACAACTTGGTATGCCATAATTAATAATAGTAAACTCCATAAAAAATTGTAACTTGTGCCGAAACTGAAAAATCGAAAGAGACAATGGTGGGGCCCCAAGTGGAATAGGTGGGTAGCCACAAATATACACTTGGATCATTCCTCCCCCCTTAGGAAGCAATGGTCCCCTTTGCGTTGAGTTCCTCCATAAGATGAGGAAACTTCTGCTGAACTTGGTCCCTGGTGAACCACTTTCCTTGGTGCAGGAGTTGGCCATCTTTGACAACCCGATATAGTTGGATCTTTTACTGGCGAGTGTTCTTGATTTGCATGTCCATGATGCAATCTGTGGTGGCCTGTTCCATGCAGTCTGGATTTAACTCAGTTGGTGTGAGTTGTTCTGCAATGTCCGAGGTGTCCAGTAGAGGTGGGAAGTAAGGACGAAGGCGATCCACATTGAAGACTGGGTGCAGACCAAGGAATGGTGGAATACCGAGCTCGAATGCATTGTTCCCTACAGCCTTGGTGATGGTGTACGACCCGTATCGGAGCGGGCGAAGCTTGCGGTGGGGTCCAGTGAGGCGCTCCTTCTGCAAATGTAGCCATACTTTGTCACCCACCTGGAAGTTGTGTGGCACCCGGTGTTGATCATGGCGTTGTTTGTACTTGGCATTGGCTCTGTCCAATATATCATGAACCTATTGGCGGATGTGTTGAATGCGCTCGATGAAGCTGCTGGCTTTGTCAACTTCAGACTGGACATGAGCTGAATTGGCCTGAGCAGCTGCAAATGGCATGGCTACGTCAATGGGACATAGTGGCTGGAATCCCAAGCCCACCTGAAAGGGGCTATGGCCGATTGAACTGTGGAGAGCTTGATTATAACTATGTTGTACATAGGGGAGGCTCTCGTCCCATGTGCGTGGATGCTTTGAATTGTACATGCGCAGAATGTGTACAATCATTCTGTTGACGACCTCTGTCTGGCCATCTGTTTGGGGATGGAAAGCCGTGGACTTGGTGAGCTTTGTGTCCATCATTGACCAGAGGCTGGACCAAAATGTGCTAAGGAACCTACTATCTCGATCTGATATGATAGACTGTGGGATCCCAAAGTGCACCCATACTCGTTCAAAGAAGAGTTTAGCAGTAGCTTCTGCTGTGATATTCTTCTTACAGGTCGCCATAATGGCCATCTTCGAGAATCTGTCAACGACCACGAAAACACAGTCATTGCCATTCTTAGTAGAGGGCAGGCCCGACATGTAATCCATGGAGATGGATTCCCACGGTCGACTAGGGGTAGGTAGTGGAGTATATAGGCCTTGCTTCTTGATGGTCGGTTTGGCAATGGCATAAGCAGTGCAGGATCTGATGTGCTTCTCGACATCCTTTCGAAGGTTCGGCCAATAGAAATACTTCTGTAGTATTGCTACTGTTTTCTCGACCCCGAAATGCCCAGCGACTCGATTGTAGTGTGCTTCCCATATCATCTTGGCACGCTCGCTTGAAGGAACACAAAGGTGTCCCATGTGACATAAAAGTGCATCTTGGAGGTGAAAATTTGGAACTTGCGTACCCCCCAAGAGTGTCTTGTAAGTTTGGCCGAATTCTGGGTCACTCTCATAGAGAAGCGGCCAATCAAAAGTCTCGTGCCCACAAGAGTTGAGCACAGTGGTGAGCGCCACGATCGGTGGTCGGCTGAGGCAGTCTGCAACATGATTGGTGCTACCCTTCTTGTACTTGATGTTCAAATGAAACTGTTGTAGATATGTGGACCACTTCTGATGGCGATCATTCTGCAACTTCCCTTGTGTCTGTATGAACTGCAGGGGCCGGTGGTCTATGTGGATGATTGTTTCCTTCCCCAAAATGTAATGCTTCCATTGTCGACAGGCTTGCACAATGGAATACATTTCTTTGTCATAGGTGGGATACTTGCGAACTGTCTCATACAATGTCTCACTGTGATATGCCACTGGATGTCCCTGTTGAGTAAGAACTGCCCCAATAGCATAGTCAGAGGCATCTGTCTCGATCTCAAATGGCTGTTGCAAGTCTGGTAAAGTGAGCACTAGGGCAGAACAGAGGCGGTTTTTCAGTTCTGTGAACGCCTTCTTTTGAGGTTCCGACCAAAAAATTTTTGCTCTCGCTCCTCCCTTGGTGACTTGACTCAAGGGCCAAGTGATATGAGAGAATCCCAACACGAACCTCCGATAGAAATTAGCAAGACCTAGAAAGCTGCGAAGCTCTGTTATAGTGGTTGGGGCTGGCCAATCCCGAATGACTTGGATCTTGGCTGGATCCACATGCACCCCCTTTCATCAATAATGTATCCCAGATATTGAACCTGGGTCATGCCAAAAGTGCACTTCTCCAAATTGGCACACAACTTGTGTTGCCGCAGTGTTTGGAGGACTTGTCGGATGTGGTGAAGGTGCTCTTCCCAAGTATGGCTGAAGATCAGAATATCATCCAAGTACACCACTACAAATGAGTTGGTGAATGGCCGCAAGATGTCATCCATCATCCTCATGAAGGTGGCGGGAGCATTCGTCAACCCGAAAGGCATGACCAGCCATTCGAAAAGGCCTTCCTTGGCTTTGAAGGCAGTCTTCCACACATCGGAGGGTTCAATTGGCACCTGGTGATACCCAGACTTCAGGTCGATCTTGCTGAAATATTTTGCACCTTTGAGTTGGTCCAGAAGGTCATCAATCCGTGGGATTGGGTACCTATTCCTGACAGTGATCTTGTTCAGCGCCCGATAGTCAATACAGATTCTCCACGTCCCATCCTTCTTCTGTACCAACACGATCGAGCTCCCACAGGGCGATGAACTTGGTCTGATGTGACCTTTCTGCAACAGCTCCTGAATCTGCCTCTTGATTTCATCATTCTCCATAACAGAGCGCCGATAGATCAGTCCATTGGGTAGCGGCGCACCTGGGGTCAGATCAATCGGGTGCTTGACCTAACAGTGCAGAGGAACCCCTGTGGGTGAGGTGAATATGTCCCCGTACTCCTCCACAACCTTATCCATTTGTTGTTGTTGTGCAGAGGAGCCCTGTCTGGAGGTCGTGGCCACAGTCTTCTTCTTGCCCCGGGGGCGGATCATCAGGAAAACGAATTTCCTGGTTTGGGAAATGAGCTTACTACATTGTTTTGCAGTAACCAAAGAGATAGCGGCAGGAGGTGGTACCTCTGGTATCCTGTACAACTTATTTCCCAAAGTAACAATAACAGCACGAGGCCGAGACTCATACACAACATGATGCTTCCACAAGTATGGTTGTCCTAATAATACATCAGAAACATCAATAGGAGCAACGTCACATAATACCTCATCCGTGAAGGGCTTGATGCTATAGGGAAGGCGACACTGCTGGCTGACGCGGAGATCTCGTCCTTGGTGAAGCTACCCGATGGTGTATGGATGTGGGTGAGCTGTGGTTGGCAAGCCCAACCGCTCTCTCTTGGTGGCCGCCGAAATGAGGCTCCTTTCTTCTCTTCTGGCTCCCATTTTCGACAATGAACCGTACTCTGTATCTCTTTACTCCACATCCGGGAGTGGAAGAGATTGATCTTCCTAAGCTCCTCCTTCGGAAGTTGTAGTGGCAATGCTGGCGCTTGGGCTCGTCATCAATAACTGCTTCCATTTTTCATTCCCCTCGTGTTCCCGATTCGGAGTCAGAGCATGCATCTGACTCAGAAGCCCTCATCTCAGCCACTAGCGACTGCTTGGCCCGACACTCACTTGTGTTGTGAGTGGAGCTCTTATGGAACTCACACCACTTTCCCGTGTCCTTCTTTGGCTTTGTGGTGCTGTTCTTTTCTTGTGGCTTCGACAAGTTGTCTTTAGCTACCGTGCCTTGGCTCTGTCCTTTTTTCTATGGTTTGGAAGCACCTTTCCCTTGCTTTTGATTCACAGATCCAAAGTCTCGCTTCTTCTGCTTGAATTTCTGCTCAGTCTTGGCAGCATACCAGTATGCCGTACCAAGCGAGGACATGTCGAGGAACTCCATTTCCTCCTGAATGTATCTATGCAGACAACTGTGATACTTTAGCACCAAATGTTTCTTTGAATCTTTGATACCCAACTTTTTGCGCAGGGTATGGAACAGATTCGTCAGCTCATGCACATCTTGATCCCTTTGTTGTCGCAGCGTGGTCCATTGTATGTACTTGTCCTCATATCTCCCCACAGGATAGTACTGTTCCTTCACAGTGTCTTGGAAAGAATTCCAAGTTGGTACGGCCGAGAATAGAGAGGGTTCTGTCTAGTCCTTGTTCTCACAGTAGGTTTCCCACCAGTCCTTAACATGGGGGGTAGCTTTGAGGAGTGCAAAAATAATCTTCTCCCGGTCTGAAAAGTCATGAACCCAGAAATATCCTTCTAACAGATTCAACCATCTATATACGGCATCTGCGTCTATTTGACCCTCAAATATGGGAATGTCAAAATTTACTTGTACCTTAAAAGGAGTCGCGCCTCCAGAGTGGCTGCTGGATGCAGATGCTCCGCCGGTGGGTAGCCGTTGAAGGATCTGAGAAAAGTTGTCCATCATCGCGTTCCTTTGTTTTTCGAGGGCCTCCTCGAGCAATATTTTGATAGGATCTCCTGCTCCCTCATCTTTCTTTTCGTTCCCCATGGGTGTCCGTCGAGGTTTACGAGGCTGATCTTGCAAAGGTTCCACCAGATCGAGCCCTAGCTCCTTATACCCCGACCTTGTTGGGGACATGCAAAGAAGGATCGAGAAAACGAAGACCGCTCTGATACCACTGATCCGGATTTATGCAAGAACGCAACAGAATAAACATATAACCATAAATACAGATGATGCAATGGAAATAACACTTCATTTCATTAATATCAAAGAACTGAAATTTGCTTACAGACAGAATGGAAATAAAACTAGCTAGGGTGCTGGTAGCTATCTCTAAGAAGAGATGTGGCGGCTACAGGCCTATGAATTGAGTTACAATGAGGCTCGAAAGCCTATTTATTATTTAGAAACAATGGGAAATCCTAAACAGCCAAAACCCCAACCCTAGGAGATGAAGCGCCAAAACTATGGGCCCTGTTTGGGTAAATTGGTGTTTCAACTTCCCAGGGGCGTAACTTTGGCATACGATCTCCGTTTGACGCGTACCATACCTCGTTAGAAAGATCTATCCAAGGAATACAAATTTGGAATGAGCAACATCGGTCCATAGACCCATGTTGCTCTCTGTTTTCCCAAAAAACGTCGTTTAGGGCCTCAAAACGGCTCCGGAAGTTCAGGACCCGAAAAACTACTAAAAATAGTAAACTGTGCCGAAACTGAAAAACTGAAAGAGACAATGGTGGAGCCCCAAGTGGAATAGGCGGGTGACCACCAATATCCAACTGGATCAATAAATTATTGAGAAGAATCATTTTTATGTAAAAATATCCAAATGTGCTTTTGGGAAATAATAATTCGAGTATTTGGTTCATATTGTTTTAAAGGAAGGAGTGAAGTTGGAGCCTCAAAAGATGCAAGCTATTACAAAATGACCTATTCCTAAGAAAATCAAGGTTCTTAGAATATGTTTTAGACTTACATGATATTATTGATCATTTGTTAATAATTATGCATGCATTTCAAGTCCACTCACATATCTCTTGAAGAAAATATCATTTATATGGAATGATGAGGCTACTTTGGCATTCTCTCTTTTAATGGATGCCATGTCTTCTACACCAACATCGGTTGCACCTAATTTTGGTAAAACATTCACAGTAGAGTGTGAGGCACTAGGACAAGAATTTACGTAACATTAACACAATAAGGGATATCATTGGCTTTTAAAAGCAAGGAATTCAAAGAAAATATTTGGTGAAATCTACGTATGAAAAATAAATGGAAGCAATATTACATGCAATAAAAAATGGGGATAGTATATCACCGGGAGGTACTTTAAAGTCAAGATATACCATGATAGCATAAAGTATTTTTTGAAGCTATGGATTTCATTGGAAGATTAACAAAAATGAGGAGAAAAAATGCAAAGTTTTAATTTTGAGATAATCTGCAAAAAAGGGTAAGGAAAATTTAGTACATGATGCTCTTTCTAAAATAGAAGAGGCCTCAAATTTATATCCAATTACATTTTCTATTCCTAGGTGGCTAGAAGAAGCTTGCCATAATGGAAAAATGACAATATTACTAAACAAAAACTAAAATTTATAAAGGATGGGATCAACTCTATGGAGCATTGGGAGTGAAAGAGAGATATACTTTGGTGCAAATGTAGAATATTTTTATGCACGCAAGCATATTTGAATAAAAAAATATTAAGGGAGTCCCATGTCTCTCTGATGGTAGGACACAGGGTTCCTTAAAACATCTCAAAGGATCAAAAAATATATTTTTGGAAGGAATGAAGAAATATATTCAAAATTTTGTAAGAGAAGGTCAAGTTTGCATAATAAATAAAAGAGAGATAGTAAAATATCTAGGGTTACTTCAACCATTCCACATACATATTCAAAGACTAGAAGATATATCAATAGACTTTTTTACAGGGTTACTGAAATATAAAGGTAAGTATTACATTTTTGTGGTCATTTATATAGACAAATTTTGTAGATTTTTTTTGTAGAGCTCAAAGTACATAAACAACAAGCCAAGTGGCATAAGTGTCCGTGAAAGAAATTCATAGTCTTCATGGTTTTCCTAAAGTAATAGTAACAAGAAACTTTTGGAAATAATTATTTAATATGAGTGGAGAAACACTAGCCGCCATGAGTTCTACATATCAAACACAATCAAATGGTCAAACAAAAATAGTTAACAAATGTTTTTAAGGTTATCTACAATGTTACTCTTTAGAAAAGCAATCTTAATGGATGAAGTGTGTTCCTCAAGGAAGAATGGTAATATGATACTATCATACTACCTATCACACATCTACTAAAATTTCCCCATTTAAGGCCGTTTATGGATGTCCAACTCCTAGTATCTCATACTTTTGCAAGATAAGTCCAAAGTATAGGAAACAGAGTCACATATGGAAAATACTAAAGAAACTTTGAAAATTATTATGGAAAACCTTCAAATGACATGAAACATGATAAAACAACAAGGGGAATAACATTGAAGTGAAAGATAATTTGAGGAGGGTAATTGGGTATTTTTTAGATTATAGCATTATAAGCAATCTTCATTCAAGAAAAAGAAGAATAAAGAATTAGCTCAAAAATGCAATGTGGAAAAAGTCGAAGTCGGGATTAAATCAGCAAGGGTCCAAAAGTTGAAATACTCGATAAAGTCAAGAGTTTTTTGAAAAAGTCAGCAAAAAGTCGGCAAAACTAAAAAAATACAAAAAATATTCATTTTTGGAAAAAATCCTGATTTTTTCAAAAAAAATTAAAAAATTATTAAAGAAACTACCTCACTCAAGATTTTTTCGAAAAATTCGGCAAAAAGTCGGGACTTTGAGGATAAAATCGCGACTTTTTCAGGGATGTAAAAGTCGGCAAAAATTCGGCCAATAAAGTCGGCTCCGGGAAAAATTCGGGTTGTTTTCAAAATGTCGGGACTTTTTGCCAACTTTTTCTACACTGCAAAACTATTATGGCCCTAAATAATTATTCATAGGATTGCACAAGTGGTATAGAAGTTATATTTTCCTTCTTCTTGCATTTAGAAGGTTTTTCATGTATCTTGCCTAAAAAAGGTTTTGGGAAAAAATATGCCAATGTAAATAGAACTTCCAAAATTAGATGAAGAATGAAAGTTGATTCTTGAACCACAAAGAGTTATAGATAAACATTTTGTATCTCTTTGACATATAACCATTATGAAGTACCTAATCAAGTGGAAGAATATTCCTCTAGAAGAAGGTACATGGTAAAATGATCAATTCGTGATGAAATACCCACAGCTAAAGGGTTCGTTTGAAGTTTTGACAAAGGTTTTGTTATATATTTTATATAACGCGTGGAAGAATAGTTTTATTGTTTGTTAAGGTCCCACACAGTGATCAAATTTGAAGGGCAGGTCCGAATTTCAATTAGAAGGGCATATATCTATGTCGCCCTTCCATAATGGAAAGCTTTAAAAAAAAAAAATTTCAATTGACCACAATAAATTATTTTTACATTTCATTTTCAGAAAGACAAAACCATCAATCTTTATATTAGTAAAAGACTGTTACATATACAACAATGAAGAAGGCTCCATCTTTCATTGCTTAAATATCTCATTGGAAATGTCAACATAAGTCTTGAAGACACTATTATAAGAGTTTGGATACATACCACCGGGATATAGGAGATTCTGATGTGTCAGATTGTGTAATGCAATTTTGACTTTGTCTCATAAGGAGCAGCAGCTTGGAGGTCTAGATTTTTCTTATAGAACTTTTTTATTATTATTTGAAATGTTGTTTATAGATATAAATACAACAATGAAATTATGAGCATGGTGGACAATTATTCAAGCTCATGATGCCAAACCATGATGATGTAAGTTTGGAATTTAACATTTTTACATGTTAAAGACAAATAGTCAAAATCACTGACAACTTAGTATGCCATAATTAATAATCATTCCCTGTTCACTTTTGTTAATAGGTTTATGTCACACGATGATGTAGGGGCATTAGGCACTAGCCAGCAATGTAGGAGGTTTTTTCCACATGTTGTGGCTAGGAGGGTTCAAAAACATTTGAGTTGTAATAGCTAGGTGTCAATACCTCAGCTGACTGTATTACTTAGACTAGTTAGAGTTGTAGGAGTCGAACAGTTTCAGTTAGTTGAATTATTATAATTAGACCTTTTGATTTCTAGAACGGTCCTCTCAGAGGAACTGAAGAGCCATATGTGATGTATATAAATTGTAATTCCTTGGATTAATAAAAGTAGAGAGGGAAGAGGAGAGTAGAGAGGGGATTTCTGCAATAAACCTCTGTGTGTGAACAATTGTTTCCAATTAAATGATTTCCAAGCTTAGTTGCCATTGAATTATCTCGAACTGCTAATTGTGAAGAATTTTTTAACTGAGGCGATTGGGTACTGATAATTCCATTCTTCTGTCTTTGAATTCCCGTAAATTGTTGGATAACCCTGTGAACTCACCCCACCCAAAGGCGAGGTCTGTGTAGAGAATCGGGGTCATGAACATTGTTCAAATATAAAAATCCCGCTTAATAAAGAGACAATATTGTTGTGCTTTCAGAACCTGACCCGAGGATTGGACATGAGTTAACAAACAAAAGGATAGTGGAACCAGACTTGCACCTGTGGTCAAGCCCTGTACCAAAACCACGAGCGGAATCACAAAAGTAGGTTGCCCATATCGCACCGCTTTTGCAGAGTAGGCGGTATTTCCTATTCGCGAGCAATTCCATAGGGAATGCGACACGTGGCAAAGTGACCCCCAGAAAACCACCGTTTAACCCGCGCCATCGCACGTTAAAGCCCGACGTTGGAAGCCGAGCGAAATTACCAAGATTCGTTGATTTGGAGAAGGGCCATCGGACGGTGGTTGCACGTTGAACTTGCCCGGAGGTTAACTAAGGTGTGCGGAGGATAGCCAGGCACGATACGAGTGTTTGATTGGTTATTGATATATATAGGTGGGGCCGGAGTATAATGAAATTGTTTAATTAAATGATTGGCGGATAATTAGCATAAGTCTGGAGCGTGATTGTTGTAAGGCTGGGTGGTGAAATATAGAGCCGAAAGTTCATTACAATTTATTTATTTAAAAAGAAACGTGGAGTATAAATACAAAGTGTTGAAAGTTAAACATTGGTTATAAGGCTTGGAGATAATATAAAGTTGGGAATATAAATTAAAGTCCAACCATTGTGGATAGTATTTATCTATCAAATTCTACGAATTTGATAAATAAACCCAAAGAAAGAAGAAGTCAATTAAGACTCAGGCTGGAGGAAAAGAACGGGGTAAACCAAGGGAAAATGCTGACAGAGCGATTGTAGACACACCAGCTCTCCTTAGGGGTCCAATTTCAGTTTTGTTGCGTAACACGATGATCTCTCTTCTCTGGCATTTACTTGTATTGAAGATCACTATTATAGGAATAAGGAGTTATTTTCTCCAAAAATAACCCTAGCCAAACATTGAAAATGCATCAAGGATATCTTTCTATGCTTCATAAGTACATATGTTCTACTTCTAAATCATGTCTTGGAAGTGGTTGTTTTGCTAGAAATTATTCACCAGTTGGTTTCATACCAATGTCTTTTTCACATTTTCAGCATCTAATACATGAAAAAGATAGTGGTTTAAAACAACATAAATATTTGAAATTTTGCAAGAATTTTCTGGCACACTTTGAATATGAATTTTGAAGTCAAGTGCATGATGCTGTATAGGATCAAGTGTCATTTTGAATACCAAATGTTTCACAAGAAACTTCTCAACATGCTACCCTGCAGTAATGATTAAATGACAATATTGCATCAACTATTTCCATAATAAAAGTGCACCTCGGCCATAAGACTAAACAACTACAAATGTTGTAGATCTAACAAGACCACACAATCAAATGTATTCCATAAAGCCAGTACTGTATGAAAAATGAAAAGGAGTTTGAAACCAAAAATACCTTAGGCAACTAATTCAATTAGATACACCAAACCATTAGCAAAAAGGAAAACCAGCCTACTTGGCCCCAATATTTTCAACTGGGTCCTCTAATTCAACCAATAAAAAGGCCAAAACCATAGCATTGAGATACATTTCATTACACTGTCAATAACAATAAAATTTGACTCAGCCATAACCCTTTCCTTTATTGTTGTGAAAAGCTTTATGCATTACTTTAATATTGAATTATGAACTGTAAAGGAACTTACAAAATGTGACATTACGAACCTGGTCAAGCGCACAAGAAAAAATATCCTGGACATGACCCTGGTTGACAAGTTGTATTGCTCATGATGCAAGAGGATTTTTACCTGCACTGCCAAGTCAATCAAAATCCATCATTATCTATACAATAAATACAAGTAATTGATGTAGTATTTTTTACTCTAAGATGCATTCTTATGATAATGTTAGAACATATGTTGAAAATTTCAAAACATACCTGAATAAGCTCCTCTTCGTTTCAAGAACAATTTATTTGAGTCGCATGAACTTGGAACAAGCCTCCCACGATCTGAAAGAGTAGCAACTAAGTCAACAGTGACTTTTTTGTTGCTACGCTGGATCAAGGGAGGTTTGCTCCAAGATTAAATCGCTCCAATAAATTATTCTCTACTAAACAGGGCCAACCATGTGAAGGTGGAAGCTCTTATGGCCCCTCCCCCCCCCCTCACATCACTCTCAATTCCCCAATACCCAATCTATATTTCATTTTTTACTTTCATGAGCATAAAAAAAAATATTCAATAACTAATAAAAAAACAATTCAACAAAAAGTGCGCAAGGAAACATTGCAATTAATGCTTGACATAAAAATAGTATGATAAATGAGTTTTTTATATAACGCAAAAAACATTCCAAGTATGGTAATGTTTGTCTTATAATAATACAATATTTTACATTATCGAATTTTCTTTTTCTTCTTCCTATTTTTAAAGCTCCTAATTATATCATCAATATCATCATGCTCTACTCCTGTTTCGTGCCTTTCGACCCGCACTGCTGACCTAGTTGCGTAGTCACGATGTCTGGTCTCATCCAGTGACGGGGCATCGCCTACAAAAAAAGATAATATTAAATTTTAATTGTCAGTTTTTAAATATCATTGAACTAGTTCGGTAATATTAATAAAAAAAATTGCAATGAGATTATTTACCTGGTGCACCAGTTGTCGCCGCTGACCTAGTTGCGTAGTCACGATGTCTGGTCTCATCCAGTGACGGGGCATCGCCTACAAAAACAGATAATATTAAATTTTAATTGCCAGTTTTTAAATATCATTGAACTAGTTCGGTAATATTAATAAAAAAAATTGCAATGAGATTATTTACCTGGTGCACCAGTTGTCGCCGCTGACCTAGTTGCGTAGTCACGATGTCTGGTCTCATCCAGTGACGGGGCATCGCCTACAAAAACAGATAATATTAAATTTTAATTGTCAGCTTTTAAATATCATTGAACTAGTTCGGTAATATTAATAAAAAAAATTGCAATGAGATTATTTACCTGGTGCACCAAATTTTCTGTCGCTACGACCTAGTTGCGTAGTCGATGTCTAGTCTCATCCAGCTGGACGTAAGACGCCATGTTTCGCATAATATTAAATTTTAATTGCCAGTTTTTAAATATCATTGAACTAGTTCGGTAATATTAATAAAAAAAATTGCAATGAGATTATTTACCTGGTGCACCAGTTGTCGCCGCTGACCTAGTTGCGTAGTCACGATGTCTGGTCTCATCCAGTGACGGGGCATCGCCTACAAAAACAGATAATATTAAATTTTAATTGTCAGCTTTTAAATATCATTGAACTAGTTCGGTAATATTAATAAAAAAAATTGCAATGAGATTATTTACCTGGTGCACCAGTTGTCGCCGTTGGGACTGTTGCCCTGTCTTCCTCTCTGGTGGTAAGATCCTCAAGGGAAACATTCTCCGTCATTTAAACAAAAAACGTTATAAGGACAACCATCAAGGTATAATTAGAAAAAATTATAAGTGGAAATTAATTACCGTCACGGCCCTCACTGATAGTAGCATTGTCGGCCTGGTCCCTACTACAATGATCAGGTTGCACATGAGGATCATCTACATTTGGCTCTAAAACTGGGTTATTTGCGTTGTCGGTAGTGTTGCTCCCCTGATGTAAACAAATTTGTTAGACATTAAATTTATGGATGAAAACAAACATATTGAAAGGTTAATGTTTTACCTTATCAGGCATGCTGGATCTTGGGACCTGCCCCAAGCTTATGCGACGTTCAACTACAACTTGATAGCCGAAATGGAAAGCGATATTTTTATCTTCCTCTGTAGTTTCTGTTCTAAAGTCATCACCCTAAATTACATATGATTGTGTATTTTTAATCATATTTGATAGGATTACAAAAACGTTGGAAGGCGATACAATTAATTATAAGATGTTTAGCTACTTAATTACAATTCTTGCGGCCAATTTCAAGTAGCCGCCCTGGCCTAGCTTGTGATGGCCCTTTTTTTCAATCCTAGCTTTGTTTTCCTTTGAGGTGTCAGGCAACCTAGCATAAAAATATTAAAGTCAGATATGACGTAGCACACTTTTATTTTAGACATAGAGAAAATTAAAGCTATTTAATTAAAGTTGTAATTTACCTTGCGGGTCTAGTTGGCATTTTTCCTTCTTTCTTTGCCCTTTTCTCTTTTCCGTCATGGATGAGTGCTCTCTACTCACTCTCTGAAACTGCGAGAGGACGCTCATATCTAGGGTTAAATTGCAATTGCGTCCTATAGGTGTCCCTGGTATATTTCAAATATTTGCTGGCTACCTGAGCCACCGCTGTTCTGTCAAATGTGCCGACCCCAAAAAGGGCTTCTAGATAATCTAGAAGTTCTTTTTTCAGGTTGGAATTCTGGGAATTCCACCCTGTGCGTATGGTTGGGCCAAAAATTACCAACGCATGGCTCTCCAGAAACCTATAGAACTCATTGTTTCCTACACAGAAAAAAAAAATATTATCATTAATTTAAAAATAAAAATCATGATAAATATGTTTTAGATAAAGTACATGAAATAGTTAAAATATTAAAATTTACCTGGGAGTTGTACATTCTTTATAGGGACACCTTCATCGTTCACCAACAACGTGCCATTAATGGTCCCTGTGGAGCTGACACGTGTAGCTCCAGGAAACGCAATAATGTAGTTGGCCATATTAGCCTCATCATTGCCAACACGTTCAGCGGTTGGCTGGGTGTCTGCTTGGGCAGGGTGTGTTTCTTGGCTGGCACCTAAAGGAGTAGAAGGTGTACGAGAGGGTTGATGGGCAATCTCTTGCCCTTGTGTCCCACTACCACCAACACCGGGTTCAGCAAATGCCAGAAAATGCTACATACAAAAGAACTTTTTGTTAGTTTAGTCAATGTAAAAATTAAAAATCAAACTATCACAATTCATCTCATGCAGAACAAAAAAATATCCTTTTGACTTTTTATTATTACCTGATATCTATTTAGCTGCCTCATAAGATGTTGTATCCTCTCTTCTGTTTCAGGTGTTTGAGGCGCGTCTATCAAAGCATTAAATTCCGACCTTGCATCTCGTGCCTTTTTTTGCAACAACAACACCGGAGATAGGGATGAAGAAATCTCTTCCTCAAAGAGGGAATCATCAGGCGTACCATGGCTAGGTGTCTGCATATTTGAACAAAATTAATATTATTTCAATTATGTAAATAACTAAAATACTTGAAGATAGAGCAATGCTAGCACTTTACATGTTCTTCCGCTGGCCTCTTTCCGTGATCATCCCATCTCTGGGTTGTTCCTGCACTGCTCTCATCAGTCTGCCACATTGCAATAAAATTATAAATGTAAAAACTTGAAAACAATATCTAACTTGAAAACACAAAATGAAAACTGAAATAATTTCTAATAAGACACTGAAAGACAGAGTTAGAGTTTCAAATATGCCTTGCATTGAATTCAGTCCTGGAAACATGTCATTGCACATTAAGGCACCCAAACAAGAGACGAGTTGACAATGAAGACCTTATTGAATATATTGTTGGAGCAACTTCTAGTAAAATTGTTGTGAAGACCTTGAGGACATTTTTGGAGCAACATTTTTGAAGCTGATGGTATAGCATTGTTGGAGATGATCTTGAAGGGCCTTGAAGTGAAGCTTTTGGAGCAACTATTGAAAAATCCTTAGAGCATTTAAGTAAGGCACTTTCTATCTTCCATCACCTTTTTCCTTTCAATATCCTTTAAATTATTTTGTTGATATTTAATGTTTGAAATCACGTTATAATTCCTTGATTATATGTGTTTGGGGACTAGAATAATTTCACACTAAACCATGCAAACTTAAAAGTAACTTAACAGATCCATAAAGTAATAATAATCATAATTCCTAATTTCCTATTGTACGATATGATGCAAATTAATCAAACATGAAGCAGTGAAGACATGCAATGTCCGAATTTCAAGATTGATGAACCAATACAAGAAGTTAGAAACTACAACTTTGATTCAATACTCTGTTTCCTAACTCTAGGAAGGAATCTAGTTTGTAGTATAGAACATGCATCGTGTATTATCAATTCTTAATTGACAACAACTAAAGGTCATCTACCTCATAAATTCCTTCCCATTTTGTGTTTTTATGTTATATTCCTTATAAAAGTGTCAAATTTCTCTCAAAGTAAGCAACCACTGAATAAAATAAAAATGAGTTGAGATATGATTGAGAAATGGTCATTTATTTCTTGAAAGGATCTTCACAATTTCTTTGGTTGTTTTTCATCTCAAGAAACAAGAAATGACCTAAGAAAATATCGTGATGTAATATAAGAAACAACATGGTGCAATGGCCATTTTCAAAGCCAAATGATGTCCATTGAGGACATGGCCTTTATTTGGTTCCTGTTTCATAGGAGTTTCGGGTAGAAATGGGACTTTGTTGTACCATTTCCAGTAGTAAAAAGGGAAAACCTTCTTTTTCCATGGGAAATAATTTACCTTTCCTTTTTCAAGATAATCTAAATCACAAAAAATATGAACTATACTGCACACATTCTTGGATAATGTGAAAGTGGAAAAGGAATACCCTACACAAGTGATGCACGCATGTATATTTGAACACTAATAGATTTTTGTAGTTGAAATGCAATGCTTGTTTTCATTTAAATGTAGGATTTTTAAAGCAGGGAGAAATAATGGCTGCCAAATTAATAAGTGTTTCTTTGGGAAAAATTTAAATCTTATATTGGGTGATGAAGATAATAGAGGGTATTGAATCTTGATTCTTGACATCTAGAGAGAACCCTACAGCCTAACACAATCCAATGGAATTGACCAAAAAAACCCAAATAGAGTCAACCCTACTATAGGAGGAAGGGCCTGCAGTAAGAACCTACCATTTTTCAAGAGCTGAGGGCGAATGCTGTTCTGCAAGAGCTGAGGGAGAATGCAGGGCGAATGTTGTTCTACAAGAGCTGAGGACGAATGCAAGGCAAATGCTGTTCTGCAAGAGCTCAGGGTGAATGCCGAGGGCGAATGATGTTCTGCAAGAGCTCAGGGTGAATTCTGAGGGCGAATGCTGTTCTGCAAGAGCTGAGGGCGAATGTTGTTCTGCAAGAGCAGAGGGCGAATGCGCGTGTGATATCAGATGTTAATGTAGCACACATGTAAATTTGAACACTAATAGATTTTTGTAGTTGAAATGCAATGCTTTTTTTCATTTAAATGTAGGGTTTTTAAAGCAGGGAGAAATAATGGCTGCCAAATTAATAAGCGTTTCTTTGGGAAAAATTTAAATCTTGTATTGGGTGATGAAGATAATAGAGGGTATTGAATCTTGATTCTTGACATCTAGAGAGAACCCTACAGCCTAACACAATCCAATGGAATTGACCAAAAAACCCAAATAGAGTCAACCCTACTATAGGAGGAAGGGCCTGCAGTAAGAACTTACCATTTTGCAAGAGCTGAGAGCGAATGCTGTTCTGCAAGAGCTGAGGGCGAACGCTGAGGGAAAATGTTGTTCTGCAAGAGCTGAGGGCGAACGCTGAGGGAAAATGTTGTTCTGCAAGAGCTGAGGGCGAATGCTGTTATGCAAGAGCGGAGGGCAAATGCGCACGTGATATCAGACGTTAATGTAGCTATTGCGACGGATACGAAACAATAAAATCATTTTTATGTAGCGCGCATAAAGTTTCGTATTTTTATTTAGCGCGCATATAAGTGTCGTTATACCGACGGCGGAAAAGGCGTCGCTATTGCGACGAAGGCCTCCAAACGTCGCAATTACGACACTTAGACATTGTGTCGCACTTGCGACGTTTAGAGGCAGTCGTCGCAATAGCGACGCGTTGGGCCATAGTGTCACAATTGCGACGTCTTCCTCCAAATGTCGCAATTGCTACACTTTTCTAAGTGTCGTTATTGTGACACTTTTCTATAAACCTCGGTATAGCAACGGTTTCGGGCGGGATGGAAAAAATTTGGGGAAATTTTCGACATTTGGTCAAAAGCGTCGGAACCAAGTGTCGGAATTTCTGCCAAATGTAGTAGTGGGTTATCTTTCTGATGTGTAAAAGGAGATAGATCTCCATTTTTCTCCATGTATTGATGTATAAAACTCCGGATCTAATTTTTATACCATATTGCATCTGAAACCCTCATAAAATCACGCTGTGCATGCTTCAGAAATTTCTGTATAGCTTAAGTCATGGGATTTTAGTGTTTTTAAGTCATATCGGGACTGGGAGATCTGTTTAACACATCAAAATGGATTTTTTTCTAATTAAATTCTGGATGTAAGTCCCATATTACATAATCTAAGGGATCCTAGTGTTATTTCTTTCCGTTATAACAAAATTCTCTAGGAATAACATTTTTAGGGCTCGTATTGCTACTTTTTCCCACTTTTGTCTGATATAATGGAGCATATTTCTTGTTGTTGTACATGTAACTGATGGCTATGTGTTCCATACATATTTTATGAGTTATTTATAATTTATATTATATTATTGTGTTTATATATTGCTGCATTCCCATTTTTGGATATTACAGTGGTATCAAAGCATAATCTTGGCTCAGCCTGTGAGTTCCAGCTATTATGCTATCAAAAGAATAGGAAGACAAAGAGAAGGAGCAAGATAATAATTATGGAGAGAATGAGCTTTGTCTCATCACTTTTCATATCCAGAAAGGACCTCTCCAAGGAGGTTAAGCATATGAAGGAGAAGAGATGCAATGAAATTCCTAAAGGGTTTCAAGAAGAGGAAGGGTCGTGCACTTCCTATTCTCAAAGAGGAGAAGAAAAGGAGCATGAAGGACACTTGGAATTTGAAATTATAAGTGAATACCTTGCTTAATACAAAGCTAAACCTAGAGCCTTCAAGGAGACTCTAGCTTTACCACAGTTCATTCAACTGGAAGAAGAAAGGAGACCCTACAACCATGGGATGATGAGAGGCAATAGATTTCTATTTTCCACTTTTGATGGATCACTCACATGTGAAGAAAATTCTTGGGTGATGAAGCTAGAAGAATTCTTCCTACTACATCCAGTGATAGAAAGAGAGGTTGTAGAAATTGCAGCACTCCACCTTGAAGGTGAAGCAAATACTTGGTGGTTCAGCCATTTGAGCCATGCAAGGGTGTCTACTCTTGCTAAGTTTTCTCAAAGGTTGATCAGAAAATTTGGAAAAGATAAATCAGAGGAGGAGAAGCCCTCACCACCATTGGAAGAGGCATGTACCAGCGCTGACACAACTATGGAGGAGCAGCCTTCATCTTCAGCAGTTTGGGAAGCCAACACATTTGAAGAGGGAACTCTTGCAGCCCCACAAAATGCTTCCAAATTTCACCAAGATATGCTTAAGTTTCCATCTCTTATCATTTCAAAAAATATTATGGAGGGATCTACATCATTGCATACTGCTGATTTAGAGAAATATAATTTCGTTGTGCTGTACAAGAGCAGTAATGAAGAAAATAGGACCCATTCCTTATGGGAGCATTCAAATGGCAGCTTCATTCATGAAGCAATGGAGGAAGAAGTGATATATGGTAGACATCTTGAAGTGAGAAACATTTTTTCCTTTCTAGATGACCCTTTCTCAATGAGCGCACCCCAGCTCAAAGAGAAACTTGTACTTGCAGCAGATCCAAAACCTTATTGGTTTTGGAAGGACATTGATGAGAGTGCTTCTCTAGAGATCTCCAAGGAATTGCATTTCAACATCCCATGAAATGAGATGAGAAAAATATGATATGGGAGGATGGTAGTCTTCTTTGGAAGAGTACCAAGATGGAGAATGGTAGGAGATATCCACCGGTGGATGAATGGATGTGGATGGAGCGCAAGAATCTGGAAAGCTACTTGAAAATCTATGATACTGGGCAGCAGGAGGCTTGGCTGCATTGGCTACTCTTGAAAGAGTTTGGACACCATACTCTTTCTAAGGGTATGTGGATGGAGAGAGTTTGGCAAGATACTTGCATCATTGGGCAGAAAGGAGTATGGACACATTTTGTTTACATGACATTCTTCATATCAATCACCATGTTTTCACCACATGATTTGTATGATGGAGGTATGAGGAGGCAGCAAAAACTTTTGTTCCTTTGGATGTTCTTGGGAGAGTAAGGGCAGATTTTCTCTCACACTTTGCATGATGTTGCAGGAGTAGGAGATGGAACTATCATGGTGAAAAGGGGATACTCCTTAGCCTTGGATGATCAGGAGGTACTTCCACCTTGGAAGGAGCTTCCTCTATGTAGTAGCATTATGGGAAATATCTTTGACAAAGAGCATGTCAAAGAATGGAACTATGAGTTGGCAGGAGCCTATTTGCATAGGCCAACAGCGCTGTCACTTGGGAGATTGGGGTTATTGATGGAGTTCCCCTAGGATCACTTCACATTTGATGCACTTGGTGGATAAGGAGGAGGTGATAATGATGTAGTGGATGGAAACATCTCTTACAAAGATATGATCTTCTTAACTTGGATTTCCAAGCATAAGAAGAGTGATCTTCATGCAGCACATGGTTCATTCCTCTTCATGCGAATGTGTCATGCCACCATGGAGGATTTATTCATATAAATATGCATCATCTTACTCTCAACACATGGTAAGAATATTGTTTTTGCATCCATTGATTGTCTAATGTAGTATTTGCATATTCTTACGATTTCCATTTAGTGCATTGCTCCATAAGAGGGCAAGCGTTTCATTAAGCTCCATGGTCAACATTGGGCCAAATTGTATGATGGAGACAACCATATTTTATATGGCCTTGGGAAAGTGTTTTACCCATTCATTTATGATCATTTTATGTACCCAACCATTTACTATTCATTAGTAGATGTAAGGACATACATAATTATCGATGTATTAAAAAACAACTTGCCATACTATTTTCTGAAGCAGCAGTTTGGAAAACTACGCTGTGACTACTTGGGAAACTATTGGTAATTTCCAGCACCACATGATCAATATTTCCCTCATTGAGATTCTAATCATGATTTCATTTGTTGATATTTTTCTTATCTATATGGGGAGCATGATTAGGAGAGAGACACATGGGTTGGATGTGTTCTTTTGGGAAGAGGATTCCCACACTTTCTGCATTGCATGTTCTAATGGGAGCATGGGAGGAGATATGACCACCACATCCAAACACTTGTTTCTTTATGAGATGGGCCATGAGTTTTATGGGATGCCGTATGGTGATGATTTCCTATCCATCACATATGGAATGGTTTGGGCCAGCTTGATTCAGAGCGTTGGAGAGGAGATCTTTGGAGATATAGTATTCATTTTGCCACTTGAGGGAAATATTATTGTAGCCCAAGATCAACAGACACTCTACACTTATCATAAGTGGAGAGGAGGATAGCGCGGGGTAGGCTACTATGTCTACCATATTCCTATTTTCAGCCCACCTACTTTACAGGAGCCAAAGGTGGAGGAACATTTTCAGGATTTTCCATGTTGGGAGGTGACTCATTTTGTATGGATGATTGCTTGGGGATGGAGGATCCACATGGGAATGATGTTTCCCAATACATTTCAGACTCCATGCCTTGAGAGGACATCTAGAAAACACCTTATTGCCTCCTTGAGTACTTTACTTACTCATGATGATAGCTATTTGGCTAGCTTGCATGCTTGGGAGGGGCAATATGGAGATTCATTGATGAGACAACATCTCATTTCTTGGAAGAGTTCAACATATGTGGATTCTACAGTAGGAGGAGGGGAGGCTCTTCAGTTCTATCCTTGCAGTTGCTTTAGGACAAGCAACATTTAGGAGGGGAGGACTGTAATATTCCAAAATTTGCATGCAGCAAATTGGAATATTAAATTCTATTGTTTTCACTCAGGAGATGAATAAATGGGTAAGCAAGCCCATGCATAATAAAAATATGAATAAAATACCTAATCATGTGAAAAGGGATCAACATAAGAGTTGGATTTCACACCTTCATGTGTGAACATGGACTTTTGCATGTGGACAAGGTCAAGTTTGACCAAGTCAATAGAGCTGGGATAGGAGGTGGAGATCATCCTGTGAGACAGCGCAGAGATAGTGGGAAGAAGATTCCTTTGTGGGGGAAACCATAATGAGTGGGGCCCAAGGCAAGAAGGCTCACACATGTTTAAAAGGAGGGCAAGGCATCCATATCAAGATATCTTATGAATGATATTTTGGATTTGTCTGCTTAGACTATTCTGCTTTCTTCAACTGTTTAGTTGAGATTGTTGTGCTGCTTAGCACAAGGCATTCCTGTTTAGGAATTCCTTTTCCTTTCTTGAGAGGCCTCTTGAAGGAGCTTGTACTAATTTTCCCCACATCCAGGCTTGAGGCCAAGCATACTCCTTCAGCTACAATGTTATTTCTGCAGCAGTATAACATTGTGTTGCAGGGTGTTGCAGTGGGAGTTCACAACACCACTTCCTGCACTTATTTTTCAGAGGAGGGAGCCTCCATTCATTTGGAAAATCAGTAAGGAAGATCATGGAGCATAATTTCATATCTTGGCACTTGGAAAAATTACTCCCATCACCTACAGTGTAGTCCCTTGCAGGAACTGCGTCATTTCTTGTAGTGTTGCAGTGTGAGGGTCAAATCCCTCAATCTTGAGCTTGTTCCATAGGGAAAGGGTCAACCCTTCTCCCGGAAATCTTGTAAGAAGGATCCTCCTTCATTTCTTGTATTATTCAGCTATATGTATACATAGCTTCAGTTAGACTACATTTTTTAGATCCAGATCTGCATATCTAATATTTTGTACATTGTGCTTTCATGAAACCCTTGCTGGGTTATCTTTTTTATTGTAAAAGGAGTTAGATCTCCATTTTTCTCCATGTATTGATGTATTAAACTCCAGATATGATTTTTATACCATATTTCATTTGAAACCCTCATAAAATCACGCTGTTCATGCTTCAAAAATTTTGGTATAGCTTAAGTCATGGGATTTTAGTGTTTTTAAGTCATATCGGGACCAAGAGATCTATTTAACACATCAAAAGGGATTTGTTTCTGATTCCATTCTGGATGTAAGTCCCATATTACATAATATAAGGGATCCCAGTGTTATTTCTTCCTGTTATAACACAATTCTCTACGAATTACGTTTTTAGGGCTCATATTGCTTCTTTTTCCCACTTTTGGCTAATATAATGGAGCATATTTCTTGTTGTTGTACATGTAATTGATGGCTATGTGTTCCATACATATTTTATGATTTATTTATCATTTATATTCCAGTATTGTGTTTATATATTGTTTCATTCCCATTTTCGGATATTACACCCCTATATGTTAGCTTCAGAGAAATGCACCTAAGGTCCAATGGATGTCGCAATATAAATGCCACCCTACCTTTTAAAAAACATATAGAAAGGATAAACCCATGGTTAAATCACATAATGAAAGAAATAAACATGGATGAGGTAAAAATATGATGATATATTTTTGGTTTTTTGAGTTTTATATATATAGTTTTATTTTTTTTGTATTTTTGGCATTAATAAGGCATGAAAAATACTTGCATCACACGCCAAACCAAAAATATATAAAGAGTGCTCCTATATAAAATATGTACAAGTGCAAATCAATATAATAGGTCACGTCAACGTGTACCCACAGTCGGGAACATGCCATGGGTTTCTATACACGATCTTATGGAGGGTGAGGGGACCATATAGCTTGCCAATGTGGTTCCATGCCAAAGGTAATCAAAATACCCAATATAGAAAGTTTTACCATGAAAGGGACATTCTAACATAGTCATGCTGTCAAAACTAACCTAAGTAGATAAGGGAGGATTAAAACATAATGTAATATCCCCAAGTGGGATATTTTACTAAATTTGCATGAATTTACTTAAACCCAAAATTATGCCGTAAAATCAACATGCATTTAATAGAATATTTCCATGTAAAATAAAAACACATAAAACACTGCAATCCAATACCACATAGAACATGAAAAACATATTCTTTTATTATAAATAATAATCGGGGTTACATATAGATCTTACCCAAAAAGAGCTGAGATGAATAATTGGCCAACAATAT
Source organism: Pinus albicaulis (assembly GCA_034641835.2). Classification (NCBI taxonomy): domain Eukaryota; kingdom Viridiplantae; phylum Streptophyta; class Pinopsida; order Pinales; family Pinaceae; genus Pinus; species Pinus albicaulis. The sequence goes on from CM076577.1 coordinate 90,302,427, forward strand.
AATTTTCTGCACTGCTACACTGCAATGGCCTCCAAAACTGAACTTTTTCACTCTCCCTCTGGCAACAACTACCACTAAATCCAATGAAGCACCCGTTGAAGATCTGAATGATCCTCACTCCAATATATTTGAATCTCTGCAAAACTTCTGAATGAAGTCTCCTCAAAGAGAGTTGGGTTTCTGTCCAACACTCACAAATCACTCGAGGGTTTCCATCTTGGGGCTACGACTGAAGTAGAGAACCACGTCTCAAACCTCTCATACAAGAAAATGATATGATCCAAAGATATATCTCAATGGCCTCCTCCATTTCTTTTATAGATCTCTTGGAGCCTTCTAGAGCCTTATTTTAATATTATTTTATTCATGGAGTACTTTTCCCTCTTATTAAAATATTCCTTTTTAATGCAGAAAAGGGTAAATCAGCTACCACACCTCCTCCTATCACTGAAACTCATATCCAACCATCCCATCATGTAGGTACATTCGTCCTGGTTCCAATGAGCTATTACACTAAGGTGTTCCATCATGTATTCCTCCCAGAATGCCACCTTGAGCATAATCAACTGAGTTAAGCCCACAAATAACTCAAATTTCTGAAAATTGTCAGAATGCACCGGAACGAAAGCCAAACTGCTCGGATGATGGAATATATCAAGTGAATGCCACCCGAATTCATAGAAACTCCTCAAAACTCCTCCAAGAATCCCCTAGGCCTGCTGATGACACCAACCTGTACCTGTGACCGGTCTGCTCCTAACTCTGGAAGTCCATCCTAGCCCTGTCATATGTGACACCAAAAAAAGGAATATTACACATAAATGGGGTACAATATTCTTGTCAAAATGTGGTAAGGAGTTGGACAATTCATTGGAAATCCCGGTAGTAGAATCCCAAGACTTGACTTGGTTCAAGGGTGGAACTTCCAAGGAGGGATGAGGAGACCCCCCCTAGGAATATTCAAGATTTAAGTTTCCAATCTCTACATGTTCCACATTAGGGAGACTAGAGGAATTAAGAGGCATAATATCCCTAGGATTATTAGTGGATAGATCTATGACTTCAAATTTGACTAGTCAGCGGGTTTGTCATCGATGGAGTCATGTGGAATAAGCGGAGGGATGACCAGTGTGGGTAAAAGAGCCTGGTCATATTCCATATTAGGATGAATTTTCTTACCAGTTTTAGGAGGTAATTATGGGACTTCCCAAGGGGCAATCTCTTCCATAATAGGTGTTGGAGGGTGCTCACTAGCTTGATCAACTTCCATGGGAGAAGGTGACACCACCCAAGGATCAGGAGGTCTATGGGGTCCACAGGTGTCGAAAGAGATCATATGCATAGGATATTTAGAAGAGGAGGAAATGTTGATTAGTGGTAATTAAAGAAATCCCCAAATAATAGATGAGCTCTTAAACAACCCCACACCAACACTCTGATACTGACGAGGGTGATTTCTAACAAGTGGGACTGAGTTCCCCATAGTGGTAAGTTGGCCTAATGGCACACAATAGTCCTGTTGATATTGAATGGTAACAATCTTTCCTTCATGGGGAAATTAAAGGACATGAAACAAATATGATATAACTACGATCATGGCATAGAACCAACTACGACCAAGGAGTAGGGTATAGTCTAAGGGAGCGTCAACGACTTTGACATCAACATATATAGTTTTCCCTCCTAACTCAATGGAAAAATTTGGAAGAACCCCTTTGGGTACAAATTTATTACCATCAAAGGCTTGGAGAGTGGTGTTGTACACTGCTAGAATTGGAGAGCCAAGAGGCTTCCAGCATGATGTTGACATGTCACATGTGGAAGAACCTTCATCCACCAAAGTGCGATGAATATTATTGTGGAAAACATGCACGATAATCTGAAAAGAAATCGGATGGGAAAGGTGAGGAGTAGCTTTGTCAGCATTAAATGTGATGAGACTTGAGTTAGATATATCAACTCCACTAATTGCAGACAATAAGGCCTTGCGCCATTGAGGACAACTTTGCAAAACCTCTAGGGAATACATGGCACAAGGAGCCTGGGAAATATCTTCAACAATACTTTAATGTTGAGTGGCTTGGGCTGAAGGATTGTGTGTTGTATTATAAAGAACGTCCTTGCCTGGGTGATAGACAGGTTCCATAGTATTAACTAAAGTGAGAAATCTAGTGGAACAAGGTGGAGTTGGTGAGTCCTTAGAAGGAGAACTCGACTCAGGCACATCATATGATTTATCTCGTGTGGTCACATTCACGTCTTCCTTGTAGATAAAGACAGATGAACTATGGGTGGGATGAGAATATAACCCATCATTTCCCCCTTGCGGAGGTAGAGGAGGTTGAGAAACCATCTGTTGTTGGGGTTATGGAGGAAACGAATGAGTCAAAACGACAGGTTATTGTGTAGATGGTGGTGAAAGAAGCCTATGGAATTCATCCATCCGAGGGTCTCCTTGACAAATTTTACAATGGAATTTGACTTTTCGATGACATTCACTGGTGCCCCCTCCCTGACTCTAAGGATTGGGTTGAGTAGCCTAAGATGTTTGATCCCTTTGTTTATTTTTCTTATTATTCTTTTTACCACCAGATGATTAGGTGTTCTTGAGTTGAGTGGAATTCACCATAAGAACGTCGATGGAATGGTAAGGAGAGTGTGCTTTAGCAAATCCAAACACACTTTCTGGGTCTTGATATGTAACAATCAATTACCCTAGTTGGTCAGTAAGTTGGCTCACAGAATTGGAAACAGACCCAATCATGTCGTCGACATGCGGGCCATGAACAAGTTTAGGAGGGTCAATAGAAGGCCTAGGGGCATTAGGTAACACACTGTATAGCGTACCCAACTCTAAATGATCCATTTTTTGGTCACATAAAATAGCTTTCTCCTTGGACATGGCTTGAAACATGGGCACATCCTTGGAAATCTGGGGTTAGAGAAAGCGAATGAACCATTTACATAATATTGCATCAGGTATCTTGGTGCTCACTAGCCTCTTTCGACGATGCTACTATTGAATGTGATAAAAAATTAACATGGAATCATCTTGTTTGAAGTTGGACAAGAGGTTAGATTTGATATCATACCGAGTAGGCAACTAGAAATGTGTAAAAAATGTTTGATCTAAAGAGGTGAAGTCAATGTACGATGCAATATATAACTCGATATACCACTTCGTGGCATCCCCAATTAATGTACTTTGGAAAAAGAGAATTATAATAGAATCATACACCAAATAATTAGAAGAACACCACAAATGATATTTGGTAATGTGGGTGGACGGATTCTCCCTAGGCTTCCCTTCAAACTTGGGAATATTAGATGGAAATTTAATGGGCATGGGTGGCCACCTGGGATCATGATGGATGAGGTCATTAGTCAACCTTTCCAAATCCAGTAAATCAAGAGAAGATAAGAACAAATTTTGGAGTTGGCTAAATGGGGCATGGGCAGGAGAAGCCACTAACCAACCTTCCAGTCCCCCCATATAAGGATTAAAATGATGCACTTGCTGGTGAAGGAAAGGGTTCACCCCAACACAAGACTGTCATGGGCCGGAATAACTAGTAGATGGATGTTGTTCCCCTATGTATATACCCTCAAAGAGAGAAGGACCCCCAAGATCATGGCTTCTCATGGGGTTTGACCCATGAGTAAAAGAAGGAAAAATCTTCATAGTAGGACTGACATAAGGAGGATAACCTATGTGGGAGATAGTACTGGCAGGGGGGTTGCCCCCAAGTTAAATGGCCCCCCTAGGAAAGGTGTTGGCGGGTGGAATCCCTCCAAAGAGTAAACTATACCAAGCTTGTGACATGCTAGAATCCACATTTCCCCCAAGATGACTAGGGACAACTGATGACCCCTCCACATATTTCTAGAAGTAACCACACCTACTTGAGGAACAAGAATCGTTGGCTGAGAAAAGTTGGGTGAAAAGGCTCTTGATACTACTGGTTGACTAAGATGAGGTACCATGGTTGACATAGGAGATGGTGTGGGCACGGAAACATTTGATAAATTTGTGGGAGCTATAGACGATACTAGTGGAACGCCCCAAGAATAAGTGAGAGGTGTAGACGAAAGAGTAGATATGGCCCCACTAAGAGGCAAAAAAGATTACATGGAAGCAGACACTGCCGATGTAGAAGGTAAGGAGTTTTTAGACTCCGTCATAGGGTAGAAAACTAACAAATTCACAAAAGTATAAGTGGGTGTGGAACCTTTCGGGTTCAGCTGCAACAATGCAGGTCCTCGTGTATCGACCAAAGGTGGATTGGAAGGAGTAGCTGAATCGTTTTTCGATGTCTTAATAAAGATCATATCATTATCAGAAGGACCAGGCACAGACTCCAAGACTATATGTTTATCTGAATAACAAGCACTGACATGCACTCTATGTGTAGGAGTAATAATTCCACCTTGTTCAGGATGTAAACTATGAAGATGATGTGAATGACGGCGGATAATTTCAAACAAGGTGAAAAATTATAAATTAATATAATTATATTAGTGCAAACACCCTAGGGAAAAAACTATTGACTCGGACCAAACAACACACATTAGAAGCATCCTAAAATATAGCACATGCAAACCAAAATACAAATAAGCTGGTGATGGAACAGTTATACTAGCAACCTTCTTCCCAGCCCTTTTAGCTGCGAACTCTGCACAAGTTCCCTCACTAGACGTAGAACACCCCCTGAGAGGACTGAGGGAGTATGAATAATATTTTTCCCAGGTACAGAGAATATGACCCCAACCCTACACCTGTGTATCATTCCTAAGTGATAGGCCACTATGGTTACCACCGACAATAACATGACTTGGGGGTATAGTCGCAGGACAAATCCACACGCAAGGGCAAGACACTTAACTCCAAAAAGAGTTAATACCAAAACCCCCTCAATATTTTCCTCCCAAGTGGTCCCCTTGTGCTACAACAAACGCTAATATCACTGTTTGTATGCGTGAAAATTCCACTATATCACATCACCTGAAACTAAGAGAAATGGGTCATGTCACCCTGCCTAGTCCAAGTGTGGCCTCATGCTTCACCCTCTTGTTAGAAGGGCTTCCCAGGCTGCACTACTACAAATTGATTTAACTCCCTACCACAAGCTGCTAAGTTGATTTTGTAGTCTTGGAGCAGTTAACTCACTCTCATATCTCCAAGACCCTAGCCTAAGCTAGTGTTGGTGTACTATCAGTAAAATTAAAATATGAATCTAGGGGTTGTTGTTTACACCATTGGGATGCGACATGAAACTGATATGGTGTGAATGACTCTTTGTTAGTCACCCTAATGCATCTATATGCAATTTTTCTTTTCACTTCAATGAAATCTAACTACATGAGGGTAAGAGTTGTCACAAGACACCAATGCCTATTATGATCCACTTCTCACTAAATTCTCTTAAATGAAAATTATCCGAAATTTATAAGATAGTTGATCCAAAAACAAACCAAAAAATAAAATCAAATTAACTGAGAAGATACCGAACAAAAGTTCCCAAGAAAGAACACAAAGCACTCTAAAAGCATCACAGATTGGGAAACAAATCCAAAAAAAAAACACACTCAAAGTGATCAAACTAAAAGCCAAAAGTGAAAGAAGGGAGGAAATTTCAACAATTCTAGGATTGTAGCACAATCAACCACAACACTACCAACTACGACAAAAAACAACCAAAAGAAAGAGAGATCACTAAAAAACAAGTGAAAAAAATGCACAAAGGACAAAAAGATCTAAAAGTGAGATATGAAATAGATCCAGCAGTCACCAAAAGCATCTAAACATATGTGAAAATGAGATCTAGAGATGAGAACGCTAGTCCTCAACCAAAGCACACAAACAATCCTTCAAGGGAACCTTGAAAAACATAAGCAATAGAAGATCCCAACCAATGAATAATAAATGGCTAAAATAGGACAAAGACTAGCAACTAACAACAACAAAAAGAATAGATCCAATAGGTATCCAATAGATAAACAAGTTTTGAAGAAAAACACCTGAAAAATCAAGCAAATAAGATGAAAGAAAACCCAAAAAATGGGAAAAAAGGATAGAAAATAGGTTTATTTTTCAATCAGCCATATCTTCCTCATATAAACTCTGTTTCAGGTGAATTTTTTTATTTATTTGGGTTATATTTATAAGACGATTACATATATGTACTTTTTTTTATTGAATTTTGTACAAAAATAACAGAAACGAAAAATGACCACGTGGGAGGGCGGAAGAAAATCAAACTGGCCAATTTTCAATTGGCCATAACTTCCTCATATAGAGTCCATTTTTAGTGATTTTTTGTTTTGTTTCGGGGTATAATTTTGAGAGGAATCCATATATGTGGTTATTTTTATCAATTTTTGTAAGTAAAATAACATAAATTGATAAAATATCCGCAGTCTGTTATTCTCTCTAAAAAACAAAACCAAAACTTTAAATCTAAGATCAACTCAGATTTTAAGCAAGTAAAACCAATGAAGATAAAAAATAATCCAAAAATAAAAAATATAACTCAATGGGAAACCAAGAAAAAAACATATCCAAAGCAAATGAGGAGATATCTAAATACAAAGAGGGAAAACATAAAATTATCTCATTGGAAGCACCAATTTTGTTGCATTTGATTATGCAAGGAGCTATTGCTCTGTGATTTCATGCCCATTTGAGATCACCATCCAACAAAATTAAATAAAAATAGAAAGGTAATAGAGCCCCAACCCAAATGATCAAACATGCATCAAGCAGTCAGTTCTAAACTATACGGAAATATGTGTGCACCTGGCCTCCTCGCAGGTTGGGGAAGGATTTTGGGACTAATGTAGATTCTCGCTCTCCACTAGAGTGATCTACCTCATCCACACTTGATCTTGATCCCTACACACAACCACAAATAAATGGAGACAACAACTGACCTTCCTTGGAAGATCGTTAGATCACAATGTTATCACTCCGAAATTTTCAAAGGTTGTTTTAAGCGTTAAAAAGAAATATTAGAGGTAACTACAAACCTACTTTGGAGCTTAGGATCTAGCCTTCCTAAACTCAGAGAGGGATCTCTCTATATGATTTAACTTTGTTTAATTAATGGATATTAGGCTAGTTATGTATGCTTGGTTGTGTTGGTTTTTGATTGGTTGGTGGAATTCATGATTTAGATGAATAGGTTCTGATCAACTTTCCGTTGGGCTATGGAGTCAATGTGCTTTGAAACAGAACTAAATCAAATTATAAGGAAAGTGTTACAGGGCAGGATAGGTGAGTAATATCAGATCTCAAGACTTAATGGTGAAGTAATTTTTTAATTGAGATCAAGGAGCAATTAAGAATTACTTAAACCAAATAATGTAGAAGGGTGAAGAAGTCAATAGGGATCAGAGGACAATTAAGAATTCTCTAAACTGGATATCAGAAGAAAACATAGAAATGTATAATAGTTAAAACTAGAGTGTAATATTTAAGCAAATTCTGCAGTAATATTCCTGTTATAACATTCAAATTTAGAACACATAAACGTTTATGGAATAATTAGAAAAAGAACATGAACAATTGAAATTTTTTACTTCACTGAGATAGCTCAAAACATGAATCATGTAAAGAATTTTCTTTATAACGTGTTCAGTTTGTCAACTAGAAATTGGTACAATAACCCTTAGGAAAGAGATTAGCCAACTACTGAAATATTTGAAAATCCACACTTGATCGACCGACTGACCAGATACTTCAAATGATGAAGAATTTATACAACATATTACAAAATATCCTGTCAACTGACTAGGATTTATTCTAGGAAAATAAAATATCTTTATGCAAAAATAGTGACACCTTTCAACTAACTGATATCTGGCCCTGATTCTTTGCTTGTTGTTTGTTCTTTCATTTGTCTTTTCTTTCACCCTTTATAGTAAATCACACCACTTCTCCCATGTTTATTCATATGGTATTTTGAATTTCATCCTCCTGCGGTTCAATCTCATCTACCTTTGAATATCTAGAAAATGTAGGCTTATTTACGAAATGTGATTTATCTCACGTTGGAGGTAAACGATTTTTTAAATTAATTTTTGAATGATTTCTGCCCTGGAAGATGATAACAAAGGTGTTTCTTCTATATGTGGTGTAGGTGTATCATTCTTGATAACAATCACTTTCTTTGTTTCAATTGTCTCTCCCTGCTCTATTACTGGGTTTAGCTTGTTGCATTACTTCTGTACATAATCTTGAATTTATTGTCATATGTAGTTTCTATTGATTAAAAGTCTTCTTCTCTAGACCTTTTCGAATTCCTATCTCGTGGGTCTGGAGTAAGCAGGATGGAACTAGTATCAAGTTTCTTCTCCATCTTCTCATTTCGTTAATCAACTACACAGAAAAAGAAAACAACTGTAATAAAAAAAAGGTTTGCAGGGAGGCAAGCGAGCTTTCGGTATTTTTCGAAAGTTTGAAAAAGTAGGGAAATGAATGGGGTAGCGGGGTTTTATATTTTAAGAATCATGGTTTATCGCATGCCCGTAGGGTGGTTTTTTTTTTCATGTTTGAGGGGTGCAATAACACCAGGATATGCCGCATGGTAGGGGAGTGGGCGAAGAAAACATCTTATTTCGCACCCCCCCCCCCCTCTCGACATTTAAACTTTAGAATGTGGAGGAGTGCGAAATGGATCGTAGGACGTCTAATCTTCTCAACGGTAATCAAACGGTTGATGGGGTTTTGCATTTTCAAAGGACATTGGGCCAGATAAGATTTATGGTGGGGGAATCAAATCAAAGCAGGGGTCGTGAAATATATTATGTGGGGGGTTCAAATGAAAGTGGGGCCATTTAATATTTTTGCGCTTTAAACTATTGAAAAGTGGGTTTTTTGTTTTTTTATGGAAATATAGAGTTTCTCAAAGGGGAAAAATGGTTTTAGTAAGGGGAAGGGGGGTTGTTAAAAGGGGAAAATGGATTTAGCAAGGGGAAGGGGTTTTTAGCAGTTCTTTTTTAAGGGATAAGCATAATGATGCTTTTAGAACTTTTGAAAGTATTCTACCTACCCTTATATTCATGCTAACATTTTTTCCTTTCATTTATTGGGTGCATTTGAGCTTGGTGACGCTTTTATTTTCTTTTAATAAGAAAACTAACTTATTTCTAACCTTATATCTTCCAATGGCTCAGATTAAGCTTATGAGCTCATTTTTATTCTCTACCTAACTAGTGATCTGTCAATATTAAATGGTTTGGTCAAATATTTATTCACTAACTATCATATTTAAATGCATGAATGATCAAGATTAGATTGTATGATCATCATGCATTGTGGCATTTTGAACAAGCTGCAGACACTTTGTTTTCAGAATTAAACTAAACTAAGAGTAGTTGCCTTTGAATGTGCAACACTTTCAAAATTTAGTTTTTTCTTATTTTTATGGGGTTTACATCTTATATATTTTTATCTTTTCTTTCTTTTGTTCCTTTCATTAATTTTTTAGGACATACTCTCTTTTCATTTTTTAATATGGGAAAACATTTGTAGAAATGAAAAGGTATGTACAATATTACAAGACTTAACATAGCCAATTCAAAATTATGATCCCTATTATTATAGGACCCTAACAGTGGCTCCTTAGGGATGGCATCTCCTTGTGAGATGTCAATAACATTCTGATCAGTGGCCTTGGAACTTTGGCTTTACTTTCCTTGGAACTGCATTTTGTGATCTCCTTTATTCAAACATATGATGTTATATCTTTTAAAGCTTGGGGTTTCCTCTTCAGGCTTCAACTTTACAAGATAATCATCCACTCAAATATAAACTTTGCTATGGTATTTACAATGAGTAAAATACAATCAAATGAACTACTGTTTATTCTGGTGAAAAATAGTGCTTCAACATTCGACCATTGACTGGTCCACCTGGTAGATCGGTTTCATTTAATGCTTTCAAGAAAAAGGCGTTGTTGAATCTATAACCATAAATGATGTATGGGCCTTTCCAGATATTCTCAAATTTCCCATTTTTTCCTTTGTCTTCCCTTCTAGAATCCCATTTTAGTACTTGATCACCTATGAAGAAATCATCATTTAGTTTATTATCAAATATCTTCTTGATTTTGTCTTGAATTACTTGGGATTTGATATAAAGTTCTTCCCTGGTTTGCTGTAAATGAATTTTTTTGTTTATCCTCCTTTGGATGTCATTTGGTTCTACTTGTACCTCTTGAATCATTTTCATTACTATCACTCCTAATGAAGATGGAAAAACAATATCCATCCCATACTAATTTATAGGGAGATGTACCAATAGATTTCTTAGTAGTTAGTCTGTCTGCCCATAGGGCATTCACCAAACTTTTACTCTAGGTTTTCCTGTTATCCTATAAAAACTTCTTGATGATGTGACTAGGATTTTGTTTAAATATTCTACTAGTCCATTACCTTGAGGGTAATAGGCAATGGAATGGCCTAGGGTGATATGGTATCGGTTACAAAAATCTATCATTTTCTCGAATTTGAAGGCAGCAACATTATCAATGATGAGCTTTTGTGGGCATCCAAATCTAGAAAGGATGTTGTTCTCAAGAAATGAAATAATGACAAAGTCTATGGCTTGTCTAGAAGGGATTGCTTCTATCCACTTGGTAAAATAATTAGTGGCTTTCAATATCCATTTATGCTGGGCAGAGGAGCGTGGGTGAATTTCACCAATGAAGTCTAAACCCCATTGTTGAAATGGAATTTATACTGAGATAGGTTTGAGGGGTAATGGTAATATTTTCTTCTTCCCTTCAAATATTTTACATTTGTGACACGAGGTCACATACTTCTGGACATCTGAAAAAAGGGTGGGCCAGTAAAAACCTGCCCTCAAAATTTTATTAGCAGTTTTTTTCTAGTATAGGTGTCCTCCACAATCTCCTGCATGAAATTCCTACATGAATTTGTCAGCTTCACCTTTTAATAAACAATTTAACAAGATATTTTTAGGGATCTGTAATTAGCAATATTGGAAAAGTCCAATCATAGAAACAACATTATTTCAACCACTTTGGGATTCTAGGATCTAGCCCTCCTGAATCCAGAGAGGGATCTCTCCAATAAGTGCAAAGATGGATTTGTCTTTGAAATTTTTGGTAATGATATTAGGCTAGTTATGAAGGCTAAGGGTTTTGTTTTGTTTTTTGGATGGTTGAGCATGAAAATGGCTTGAGTGGAAAGTTCTAAATGCAAATAGCTTCAAAGGTGTGAAGTTGCAAGAAATCAGAATAAGCTTTGGCCAAAAAGATAGATAATTGCAGGTTTTAGTCCATTGGGCTATGGAGTCATAATAGGGTTTAATTGAAACAACAAGGGGCAAGAGTGGTCCATGGGGCAAGTCATCTATCTCTAAGGATATCTTTAAAATTTGATTTATGGAATGAAATGAGACAAAAAGAAGGGGAATTAAACAAATGAAGAACAAAGAGTAGCCTAGGACCTGGTAAGTACTTTGAAACTAGCTAGCCTTTGACAAACACCTAAGAAAGACATAAAATCAATCCAGGATCTGGTAAGTACTTTGAAACTAGCCAACATTTGATACACTTTCGATAGAAAACACATAAAAATAGAGGGAAACTTGAAGGCAACTGTTGGAGTAGAAACTAGCGGGCCAAGCTCACCACAAATCCTCTCCTAGCTCTGCTCTACTTGGTAACTTTCAAGACAAACAAAAAGATAACAAAGAATGGCCTAAGATCTGGTAAGTACTTTCAAACTAGGCAGCTTTTAACACATTCCAAGGGAAACTTTCAGACAGTCTTTTGGGATAAAACTAGGACCAGGGCACACCATATCTTCCTTAGTTCATCTCTACTTAACATATACTGAAAATAACATTTAAGAATAACAACTAGCTCAGACAGTAGGACGAGGGAATGCCAACATTCCTATGCTTGAATTGAATTAGATCATTCCTCAATAACACAAATTGGAAGAAAACATTTAGATAAAGATTTTCAGTCAGAGAAGGGTACTGATATACAGTAGGTCCTAAATCTATGCATACTGTTCTTTATAAGAGAAAATGAACACAGTGAAAATAGAAACAAAATAACAATTTATAGTAATAAATTACATCACCATCGACATAGACCAGGATCCCATAAATCAGCTTGTATTGATGCTCCAAACCAGTTACAGCTTTAAGTCCAATGCTTTAGTTTAGAAATCATCTACACTTCCCAGACTAATCTTATCTATCACACACAGAGCTTCAAGAGCCAGTGAACACTATTTACAAGTAGAAGTCTCAAGCTTAATTATGTTTCCAAATTCAGCAACCAACCCCTCTCTCATCTTTCCAGTAGTATTTATATAAGAATGAGGAGGTGAGATCTGATAAAAGATCTTTAAAGATAATTAATACAGTCTTAATGGCTTCTCGGCCTTTGGGGGGCTCGATGAAGAAGTTTATAGATGTTTCTGACTGTATTAATGTTTTTCATTTAATATTAAGCTCGATGGGAGCTCTTATTGACTTTTGAGGCTCTCTATTATATTAAAGTAACTCTGCTGATATTTTGTCATTAAGTTTGTTTGCAGAATTCACTCTCTGGCTGCACTGAGGAAAATATCTAATCTTGATCAATAACTTTGGCCTTTGTTTGAATGCTTTGAGGCACAGGTGGCACTGTGGTAGCTGGGAGGAATCAATTTGCCTCGGATGTGGTGGTGGAAGCCTTCTGTCGAATAAACACTTAGGATTTTCTTTTAACAGTGTCTTAATTGGGAGGATTAGGCTTTTGATAATCAATCTTGGCCGTAATCCCCACCGATCTGTCTTCAATCTTCCTTTCTGGTACATTCTGTCTTCGACACTGATACTCTTTGTTTGTGTTTGATTTACTGTGCTTTGTTGGTGTGCAGTGCTGTGCAGGGATCATGAGGCATCAATGCCTTTGAAGCATTGACGAGACCTGGCAAATTTAACCCATGGATGGCTTCCTTTTAATGAATTGAAGGGGTGAGAATTAAACCCCAGCCTTCGACCCCTTTTTAATATAATGGAAGAAACCATATAATCACCCTTTTTTACCAAATAATATATCCGAACTTCAAAATCCCGATAAACCAATTTGCATAAGAATTTCAGGTCACAAAAGGAGCTTGCTGACGTCAGGGTGTTTATGACCCGAAATTTTTATGAAATCCGCCATATAAATTTCCCTGGGTCCGTTTTGGGGCTTGCTGACGTCAGCCCAAGTGTGACCCGAAATTTTATGAATTTTTCCATATAAAGTATATCGAGTCCGTATATAATGACCCTGCGAGAAACCGAACAAGATCCGCTCCAATTAGTTGCTATAGCGTGGATGCTGACTAGGCGTTGGGACCACCGATTCTGTGGGACCGCTAACTGCTATCGTGGCCGTGGGGACCAGGGCGACTGATTGTGGGCTGTCGATCTACAGATCAGATCGAAGACAGAGATGTTTTGAGAAATGCGTCGTACCTTAGTTTATCCCACGAGCTTCTTTTGAGTGCGATCACCGTCCGATGAGTCGGCCTCAGATCAGACGGTGCACACCAATATCGCGCTGAGCTCACAGTCGATATTTAACGCCCAGGGAGGGCGGTGCCTCCAAACCGCTCAGGGCCACGTGTCGGCCACGTGTCGGCCTGTGGCATTGATCGCGATCAAATGGGGAATATAGCTTATCCCACAAAGGCGGTGCAATCAAACTGCTCCAGTTTTTGAACAATAAGTGACCGTGGGGACCACCGGGGCGATTGATTTGTGGGCCATCGATCGGTAGATCAGATTGACGGTGGGGAGCGAATTAAGCTTGGCGCCGGCGAAAACCTTTTCAAACCCTGCAAAAAACACAAAAAATTAATATAAACAAAGGTTTCATGTGTCAGGATGGTTTTATATATACGAAGTGTGTAGGCACCCGACTGCAGGGCCTTGGTCTATATGGGATGATAATAGGCCCAGGGCTTATATAAGAGGGCCAATCAACATTGGAGTTTTTTTTAAAACACAAACAAATGTGCTCCGTGAGTTGCTCCGACGCGATAAGCGCTCAGGACCTTAGCACTTGGTTCTAGCGCTGGGGCATTGGAGGGAAAATGGTTTAGATTTAGCCCAAAGGGGCTTAAACCCATAGTCAAGATACTTGTTTTTAAAGACATTTTCAAGATGTTTAGAAGGATTTTTGGGGTTTCGATGTAGTTTAAAATGAGTTTTAAAATTTTTAAAAGTGATTTTCATACATGGAAGAAGGGGAATCATGAAAAATAGAGGAATTTTATGGAGGAAAAGGGGAGAAAAATGGAGGTTATTTTTTTTCAAGTGAGGAAAGGGAAAAAAGGTGATTTTGTAGTAGTTTCTTCTCATGAAATCAGCAGAATTCCAGAGTGTAAAATGGGCATAGTAGGGAATATTTTGGACATAGGCATGAGGTCTTCAAGAGTATTCACGAGGTAACACTTTTTGCAATAAAATTTGTTCCTTGAAGGCTCGAAAAAATGATTTAGCCACCTTTTGGTATAAAAAATTGTATAGGTGGCTAACAGTGGCTCCACTTGGGGATGGTGCCTTCTTGAAGGCATCAAGAAATTCAGACTTGCATTCTCTGGGAGGCTGATCAGTGCCTTATCCATTGGGTTGCCTTTCTTTCCTCAAAGGATCTTATTTTCCTCTGAAAATATATTAGCAGCCATAAAAGCAATGGATCTTTCATCAACAAGCTTTCTACCTAGCCAATCCTACTAATCTAAAAAAATTTCTTCTTTAGAGTGCACTTGGATTGGCAAACTCTTTTACAACATTTTATTCTTTTGAAAGCAAGAAATCTAATCTATTTCTACTCCTTATTTCTCCATGGACTCAGATTAAACAGTTGAGTCCATATGATTCTCTACCTGATCTACCATATGTTGGGATTAAACTGTCCAACAAATTTTATTCATTAAATTCTACAACGGAAATTTAAAAGCATACAAGTCAGGATTGAACAGTCTAACTTGTTTTTGATCTATGGCATAAAAGCAAGCTGCACATAGATATTATTTTGCAGAAAATTTAAAACAAAAATTGAAGGCTTAGGATATGAAATTTCAAATAATTTCCTTCATCTTTTTCACAGCTCTATTTTGACTTTTGTTTGAGATGTCTTTCCTTTGTCAACTGGTTTAGATTTTGAGCTAATTGGAACTTGATTTACATATTTTTTGACTCAGAATTTAAAAGAGATTTGAGTCATTCTCCTTTTGAAACCTTAGGTTCAGATTTTGAGTATGTTTGAACCTTTAATTTCTATCCTAAACTATCTACTGATAAGCCAAGATTAAACCGTTTGGCGAATCGAATTCACTATCCTATCAGCAGAAAATTTAAAACTAATTAGTCAAGATTAGGCTGTTTGACTAACTAGAATTGTTTTCTTTAGGAGTGGCATTTGAGCTTGCACACTTTCAGATTTATTTCTCTTTTTGGTATGGGGTTGTACCTTTCTTGTTTTTACAATCTGCCCTCTTTTCTTTCTTTCTTTGTTTTGTATTTTGTATTTTTATTTTTCTTCGGAGACAAAAATCAGCAACTATCCAACTTCTCAAAATTGAGCTATATTGACATTCCTATCTAACCTATTCTAACATGGACTATTTACATATTCATATGATACAAAAGTGCCAATGTAGCCAGTTGAGTAATTTCATAAAGAAGAAGCAACTCTGGCTTCTTGTTAGAGGTATCCATAGTACATTTTGAAGATTATCTTCAAAATGAAGACTATCACAGGAGGTGACAGCTTTTCAAGTCTCTAGCTCTTGCAAAGGATCCATGCTTGATAATTTGAGCTAGTTGGGATTTCCACACACTTTTCCAAAGGATCAACAAAGAAAAGATGAAGGTTCTCTTCTTTTTGGTTCTCCATGTCTGGTAGATTGTCTGCTTCCAAGACTTCAACTTTGAGGACTGCGTTGTCAGTATGTAGCTTGGAAGTATCATCATCTGTAACCTGCAAAATAGCAAACAATGAAATATATTCTTTCTCTAAATCTATGCTTGCTACTGATATAATTTCAGGTTGCTTGAAAGGCAGATTGACATTAGTGAAGGGAGAAGTTTGTTCTTGAAAATATGGTATATCCATAGCTGGATAGTCTTCTATTTGTTTTTCTCCTTCAAAGTTTTTCCACTATCTCTTATTGTTTGGGATAGCTAGTCTAATTTTTTCTTGAATTGTATATTGTTTGTTGTCCCAAGGTCTCAAACATGTATTAGCCACAAGGGCTAATCCTTTAGCAAAACTGTTTTGGTATTTAGGAACAAGTATAAGTTGGAAATCTTTGAAAGATTTTAATAAATCCAAGGCATCATCCCTATATGCTTTGAGTCTGGGATGTTCCACCGTGCATTCATTTTTCACTTGCCTAATTACCAATTCTATGTTTCCGTGAACTGTTATCTTCTGGGCTCCTGATTTCTTCAATAAATGTAGCCCTAAGAGGAGTGCCTCATACTCTACTATGTTTGTTGTGCATTGAAAATTTAGTTTATATGAATGGGCTTCAGAATAATTGTTTCCTGTATTGTAAATCCATATTCCTACACCTGCATTAGTTTTAGTACATAACCCATCGAAATTCATATTCCAAAGAGGACTAGTTTCAATGTTATCATTGGTCTTCTTACTATCCTCTTTGTCTTTGGTGCCATTGGTTTGTTCTATGAAAAAGGCACCATGTTCAAGATGGTCTGTTTGAGATGATGGTTTGGAGGGTAACTGTTTGCTTAGTATTTGATCAATTTGTTCTTCTGTCAAAGGAGAGAATTTTCTTTGAGTATAAACAGAAGAAGAGTTGCCCTGCATTTTATGACCAACAAAAGAAATTTCTACATCTTTATAATGAATTTCTTTATGTGATTGAGCAAGAGTATTCGTTTTGCAATAAATATTGAAGACTGATTGTTTATTAATAGTCTGATCCATCTCTTCTTCTGTCAACGGGGAAGATATTTCTATGTCCCTTTGAACAGAAGTACAACAGTTCTTTGTGTCTTGTAAAGGCTGATTTTGAGGATGTATGTTTTCTTGAGCCTCTTCTAAGAGATCTTGACTTGTTCTTGCAAGAAAACTTTGAGGATTTTCTATTGTTTCCTGATCTTCTTATGTTTCAAAAAATTCGTCATGATTAGTATGATACTGAGTTTGTACATCAGGTTCATGAGTTATTTTCTCCTCGTTATCAGGATGCCATTCTTGTTGTATAAACTGAACCGAGTTATAACACAAAGGAAGGTTTTCTATATGTGTTGGTGTCTCCTCAGTTTTAGGTTTCATGTTTTCCAAATGGCTACTTGTCTCCTTGAAGCATTGCACAGTATTATCAATTCTGTTTCGATCATGAAGATCTCTTATCAGCATTGTACAAGACATAGGAAGGCAATTTAAACTTTGTTGACAACCTTCTTCATTGCTTTCTTCATAAGTTTGCTCATCATATTTTATAAGGTTTTGATCATGATACATATCTTGGTCACTGTCTTGATCTTGAGGTGATTGGGCTTGTGTTTGATCAGGGGAAAGCATAGCTTGCTCCAGATCATCAATATTCATATTTTCCATCAACCTATCCATTCTTTTTCCAAGCATATACATCATCTTTTCCATCATGATTAGAAAATTTTCTTGATTATTTTCTCTATCATCTTCTTGATCATACATGTCTTGTAGTGGTAAAGTTTGCGTTTGCTGAGGGAAAGGCATATGATGTTCTTGATAACCAATATTCATATTGGCTATAATCCTATCCACTCTTTTTTCAAGCATGTACATTAATTTTTCCATCATGCGCATATGTTTGTCTTCTGGATCTATATCTAAACACATGTTTGTAAGTCAGAAAAGAGGTCACTGTGTCTATTCAACTAGTTCAGAGTCTTCTACCAGTGGAGTCATTTGGTCTTTTGAGAGTTGTGGAGTGTGGAGTCGCTAGGTGGAAAATTTTTAGCTCGTAAGGAGGTAAAATGTTTTATGGTTCCACCACCATGTGTTTCTTGTAGAGCTGCAAGGTTTTCAGGAACCGAATTAGCTCTCAAGGGTGATTTGAAAACAGTTGATAATTTAATCTTAGGAGACTTCCTAAGGATACTTTCCAGGTTATCAACTATCTCAGGTGGGTTTGGGTCAGGGTAGGCTCTAGTATGAATCTTTCTAGGAGCCACTATGCTATGTTTTTTCAGACCCAAATAAACAAGAAAAGTTCAACCAGGTATGACAGTATTCAAAAGGTCAACTAATCTGTTTACACAAAGTTTAATCCTATAGTCCTCTAACTAAGTTTTAATGATGTTACAATGATAAGGGTTCTTCCCAGTGGATTCTTAAGGTCTGTCAAGGATTGTGGAGTCACCAAGTGGAAGTTTTTAGCTCTTTTCAGAAGTAAAAGGTTTTATGGTCCACCACCATGTTTATTGAATTCCAATCTGAAATATTTTTATGGGTTTTCTGAGTTATTTTTCAGTTGTGTGGTTTCTAAGAGTGTCCTAAATCTATTTCACAACTTAGCTACGGTTATGAGACAGAGACAGTGTACTCTTATGGCTAATCCAGCTGATTTTTCAAGGTTAGATAAAGTCTTATGAGAATCCCAGGGTTTACCTAGTTTTTCACTGATTCAAACAATTTTTCATCATGATTACCATTACTTGGTAGTGCTTGAAAAGGCTACTTTTTACTCACAAGATTTATTAAGTTTTTAAGGGAACCAGAGATTAAATTTGGATTTTCCCTAGCGGAGTCACCAGAAATGTTAGGGATCTGTAATTAGCAATATTGGCAAAGTCCAATCACAGAAACAACATTATTTCAACCACTTTGGGATTCTAGGATCTAGACCTCCTGAATCTGGAGAGGTATCTCTCCAATAAGTGCAAAGATAGATTTGTCTTTGAAATTTTTGGTAACGATATTAGGCTAGTTATGAAGGCCGGGGGTTTTGTTTTGTTTTTTGGATGGTTGAGCATGAAAATGGCTTGAGTGGAAAGTTCTAAATGCAAAGAGCTTCAAAGGTGTGAAGTTGCAAGCAATCAGAACAAGATTTGGCCAAAAATATAGATAATTGCAGGTTTTAGTCCATTGGGCTATGGATTCATAATAGGGTTTAATTGAAACAACAAGGGGCAAGAGTGGTCTATGGGGCAAGTCATGTATGTCTAAGGATCTATTTAAATTTTGATTTATGGAATGAAATGAGACAAAAATAAGGGGAATTAAACAAATGAAGAACAAATAGTAGCCTAGGACCTGGTAAGTACTTTGAAACTAGCTAGCCCTTGAAAAACACTTAAGAAAGACATAAAATCAATCCAGGATCTGGTAAGTACTTTGAAACTAGCCAGCCTTTGATACAGTTTCGATAGAAAACACATAAAAACAGAGGGAAACTTGAAGGCAACTGTTGGAGTAGAAAATAGCGGGCCAAGCTCACCACAAATCCTCTCCTAGCTCTGATCTACTTGGTAAATTTCAAGACAAACACAAAGATAACAAAGAATGGCCTAAGATCTGGTAAGTACTTTCAAACTAGCCCCAAGGGAAACTTTCAAAACGATCAGTTACAGGATAAAAACTGAGCAAAAATTGTTTAAGTCAATTTAGTATTAATCTAATTCTTTTAATTTGTCAATCGCAAGGGATTAGTAAAGGAAAATTTGATGCGGCGCACTATATAACAACCTATTTATTTTGAATTTTTGGTTTTCTAAGATGAAATGGAAATTCTAAAATGAAAACAAGTATGGTTATGTTTGTTCAAAGAAATGATATCCTCTATAATGATTTACCAACTTGAAACTTAAAAAGGAATTTGAAAATTACAATGACAAAACTTGAAAGGAAATGAAAATGTGCTGCTGAAATGAAAAGATGTTGCTAGTCTAATGAATCAAAACAGTGAACTAGTGAGCATGAAACCAAACTATTCTTGCTGCTGTCTAAACACAAAATAAATTATGCTGAAAGAAATCCAAAAGCTGCAATAAAGTAAATCTAAATCAATTTACATCAATTTGTCTTCTGATCCCTCATCATTAGTCCAGCTATGATTTTCGGAAGTAACCATAAACAACTTGAGTAACTGATATCTAACTTGCAGAAAGTAAACTAATATCAAACCATACATTCATAATTCAATCCCTCACCATCAGTCCAACTGTGGCTTTCGGAGGTAACTGAAAATGCCATGCACAATTTAATATTTCTAATTTGCAGAAAGGAAACTAATACCAAACTACACATTTCATAATACAATCTACACACCTGATGATGACAGCAGCGAAGATATTATGGCTTGATTTAATATATCTATAGAGATTTCGCGAGAAGAAGCAACCACTAAACTACACACATTTCATAATACAATCACCATCGATCCCTATGTTGTGGCTTTAACGCTGAGTCCTCAATATGAGCAGTTTAATATATCTAAATTTGACTACTGAAGCAAATAAGCAAAAATGAATTAAACAAAGCAATACTGAAATTAATCAGAAACTAAGAAAAAAAAATTAGCAGCAGAACAATTTTAATTCCATGTCATTAGTCAAAAAGCTATGAAAATGCCCGGGCTGCCTATCTATAACCTGAAACAAGAACACTGATCAGTGATTACAACATAAAACATGAAAGACAGAAGTGAAATGGAAAGCATGAAAGTTTATAAACTTAAATGAAACATATATACCATGAGAGATGCAATGTATAAACATGTGAATGGATTATGGCACAATGAACTTTTAAAGAAGTAAAATAAGAACTATACACTAATGCACAAAACCTTGGCAAGTGCAGGGGCCCTCTACACCAGCCTTGGCAACGATCTTCAAATACGAATTTCGGTTGAAAACAGAGTCTTCTTATATTAAAATGCAGTCATAACAGTGAATTAGTATTACGGCTCAAAGGCAGCGTAATTACATTACAGAGCAGACTAATAAAAGATAACAGAGACTAGCATTGACTAACTCTATATGCGTATGCAAACGCGTTATATATAACAAAAGAAATATAACTGTCTCCTAAAGTTTATGCTGGTGGAGAACACGTAGACCATTACATCCACGGATCTAGGATCATGGCCGTGTTGGAAAGTAAATCTATGAGGAGTGGATGCTTGAATTCGGCTATGGAGCCATGTACAGATGTCGACTTGTCCTCCGCAACTCAGAAACGGACGTATGAACCTTTACGTGACACGAAGCAAAGCCATGTCACCGTAAGACTCTACGGTTGACTTCCATGTGGACGCCTCTGACCGTGGCTTCTTTAGATGAGTTTGCTCGAGCCAATAGGACACGAACCATGTCCACATCATTCCTGACTTGCCCATGTGGCTCGTTTTCCCTGTAGACACCTGTAGCATAGAGTTTCACAAAATAGTTGCGGAAAGTTGTAGCAGCTGCGGAAAGTGGCAAGATTCCGCAGCTAAATGAACAAAATCTAAATCAAACAGCAGACACAAAAATATAGTTAAAAACCATGTTAGATGCTCTTTTGCAATTAACATACAATGATATTGACAACTTGGGAGGTTCAGGTGAGTGAAAAAGGTATAGAAAAGTGTATGGAAAAGATGCAAAATTGAGACTCAACATACCCCCACTGTGAAGGTGTTGCATGTCCTCATGCAACCAAAATTTTGATATTCCTTCCTTAGTTCATGTGCCTTGACACTTCAGCCAGCACATCCAATCCTCTCCTTCTCTTCCTTGGTGCTGCCAAAATTCTGGGTTTCTTCATTAAGCACCTAAATTTGATATTAACCAGTGCTCTGCTCAACTTCTGGCATTTCCTTTTCAATTTCTTGTTCTTCTTCTGCCATATTCCCAGATGTAGCATGGTATTATCATGGATAATTTTTTCCAGTTTTCCTTGTTCTTTCAATGTCTCATTTTCATTTTTGATGTGTCGATTTAAAAGCTCTAGCTCAAAGATTTCCTGTTTTAGTGATTGGACTAAATCATCCTGTACTGTATGAGGCTGGATGGATGAAGTACTGGGACCTGTAGCTGCCTTTTCCAAAGATTCTATATAGTTATATACTTCCTGCTGCTTGGGGTATATTTCAGGTGTCATTTTTGTTGGGCTATTTCCAAAATGCCGTGAAGGAGAGTTATCTTCAAAATCTGGCTGAGGAGGGCTCACATCAACATTTTGCTGAGAATGGGATGGACTATGGTCAATGTCTGACTGAGAATGAAATGAACCAGGTTCACTAACTGACTGAGATGGACTATGGTCAGCTGGGGACTGTTCAGATGTCTCCTCTCCCAAATCAATGAAATGAGGACCCTTCATTTGTGTTTTCCTCAATTTCCCCTTAATTCTGCTGCTTCTTCTCACACGTTGTGGTACACTATCCTTTTGTTTTTGTTTTCCTTTCTCTGTCTTCTTGGCCATAGATGACTGTTTTTGAAGATAAACTAATCTTTCAGATAACACTTGATGATCTTCTTCTTCAGAAGAAGGGGTTTGATGTATAGCCTCAATAGTTTTTTTCTCTTTTGGTGTTATTGGCTTCTTACCCTTGATTTCTTTCTTCTTCCTCTTTGACGGTCTCTCTTCTCTATCAGTTCTTTCAATTGTAGTAGTAGGAGTATTTTGAATTTCATCAATTGTTCTTTTTCTCCTACTTCTTCTTGCTGTGCTACCTTCAGGAATTTCTTGAGTAGGAGTAATTTGGGTTTCATCATTTATTATTTTTCTTCTACTCCTTCTTGTTGTACTACCTTCAGGAATTTCCTGAGGTTCCTCAAAGAAATTTCTAACCAGAAATTGTTTCCATGTGTCTTTATTTTCCTTTAACTCCTTTTCAATCAAAATTTTTACAAGGCCGTGGTGATATAGATGTGGTTCTACATCTCCTAAATGTTTTTGAACAGTCACGGACATTTTCTTCAAACTATTGAATAGAAAATATGGGAGATTGAGAGTTTGATTATCTAGAAAATTCATCAATAACCTGGTATGGTACATATACATGGACCCAAAACGGCCTTCACATGTAATGAATTTCTGAACAACTAGCAGTAAAGTAGCCCATTCCTCTTTCAATGCATGCATAGGAATTCCTCTTTTAAAAACAGTTATGTCCATACCTTGGTTTCGTAAGATTGTTCTCCATGCTTCATCACTGATGCTTTTATTTTTAAACCAACGCTCACCCTCCTGAAGAAGTTCCGTGGCTGTTGCTATAGATGCTTCATTGACCGCAAACTTAAGGTCTCCAATCTCTGCTTCCAAGCCATTAAACGACCTTGCGAATGCTTTTGTAACTTCTTTATGATAACCTCTGAATTTCTAGATAAACCGCAGCCAATTTTCTTTATTCAATATATCCCTTACTTGCAGATATCCCTCCATAAACTTCGGTCCTTCTGGTTCTGCTCTTAGAAATTTACCCATTTCTCTTTTCTTCTCTTCACAAATTTTCCTGCGTGAGGGTTCAAATGGAAATAGAACGGTTGAATGCACAGGAACGAGCACAATGACTGTGGGAATATATCAGAGCAGTGTAGATATCAGAGAGTGGAAATGAGCACAATGAACGAAATGGAGTGAGACAGAACGGAAAGGGGTTTCGTGAGCACAATAGAGATACAGCTGTGAGATTGACAGAGTATAACACATTCGGCAGCGTTTTGAAATTTGGTGGCTGCGAAATAAATGTGAGCACGTTTCAATAACGGCTATGGATTTATGCGGCTGTAAGAGTCCTTGGTCAAATCAAATACGTCTCATTGTCACCGGTGGAATATTGGATCATGAGTGAAAATCGGGGGTTTAATGATGGAACCGTTTGTGAATGAATGCGAGAGGATAATATGGAGATCGTGAAAGGTTACGAAATTGTCAATATAATCATTGCACATAATGGATAGATCTCATGGTTCAAAACTATATAAAAATGTGTTTTTCAATGCTATTTGAAATAAATTTTATTCATACCTTTGGAATCTTTTCCTTTTCCCTTGGTCTTCAACTAATTGCTCTTCATTGGTGTCTTGAATGCTCCATGTCTTCATTTTTTATCCTCTCACCTGCATTTTATTTCATGATTATGGAAATAACTTCTGACTGTACATTCTTTTGAAAACAGAGTAGTAGCTGCGGAATCTGCTTCTGGCTGCGGAAACTGGAGTCAGCTGCGGAAACAGATGTCAGCTGCGGAAAATGACACAGCTATTACTTGGATGAATGGAAATGAACAGATGACAAATGACCAGATGGAAATGGTCATGAAAAAGATTTTTATTGATGAAATGGAATGAAATGGATGAAACAAAGTGGAATAGAGTGAAATGAAGTGAAATGAAATGGAATGAAGTGGAATGAAATGGAGTGGGTGGTCACAAAACTTGTGAAATGAAAGATTTTTTTTGGAAAATATAGAATGTCAGGTGTTCCTGATTTTCACCCTATATTTTCTGTATAATACTGCCAATCAGTGATTGGTTTTCAGGCTTACAACATTTTTTTTTATTTTTTTATTTTTATTTTTAAATGAAAAGAACAAAAGCTAGGCTGGTGGAGAAGAAGAATTCTTCTGTACCAGCCTGATTGCAGAACTTTCTTGAAACATTTTGACAAAATCCTCTTTTGAGAGTGGCTTATGATAAACTTTCAATCTATGGCCATTCACAATAAGAGGATTTTGAAACTCATCAATGGTCTTGATTCTTACCGCTCCATTGCTAAAGATCTTGTCAATCTCATATGGCCCAAGCCAATGAGTCTGAAATTTTCCTTGGAAATATTTAAACTTGGAATCAAATAACAATGCCCAATCTCCTTCTTGAAACTTTTTCTCTTTGATGTACTTGTCATGCCATTTAGCTCTTTGATATTGAACTAGATCAGTTCTTAAAATTGCTTCTTGTCTGATCTCATCTAGCTCATTCAACTGCTCCATTCTATGCTTTTGGGCTTCCTGATAAGTCCATCCCCAACCGAACTGCTATCTTGAAGGTCTTGACTTGGAACTCAATGGGGAGCAAGACTTCTTTCCCATAAACAAGTTCATAGGGAGAATGTCCTGTTGTATTTCTCCATGTAGTTCTGTAGGCCCACAAGGCTTCAGGAAGCCTTTCTGCCCAATTTCTTCTATGTAGATGAACAGTTTTGGTGATGATACTTTCAAGAACTTTGTTTGTAGACTCCACTTGACCATTTGCTTGCGGATGGTAAGGAGTAGATCTTCTGTGCTTGATTTTGTATTCTTCCATCAACTTCTCCACCAAGTTGGATGTGAATTGGCTGCCCTGATCTGTCACAATTTCTCTTGGAACACCAAAGCGAGTAAAAATATCCTCATAAAGAAAATGAACAACTAAATTTTCAGTAGCAGATACTAATGCTTCGGCTTCTACCCATTTAGTAACATAATCAGTACAAACCAATATATACTTCTTTTGCTTAGATGGTGGATTAATAGGTCCAATGAAATATAAAGCCCATTTTTCAAAGGGTTCAATGAGTACTTGTGTTTGCAATGGCATTTCATTTGAAAGGGTAGGTTTCCCTACTCTTTGGCAGCTGTCACACCTTTTGACATATTGTTTTTCATCTTTGAAGAGGGAAGGCCAATAATATCCTAAAGAGAGGATTTTATAGGCCGTCCTTTTGTCTGCAAAGTGTCCGCCGCATGGTTCATCATGACATGCCTTAAGAATATTAGGCATTTCATCTTCCCTGACATATCTTCTGATCACAAGATCTGGCCCTGTTTTAAACAATTCGTTAGAAATCCATGAATATTTTGAACTCTCCTGAATAATTTTTCGTTTTTCACTTGGAAATAAATGTGAAGGCAGTTTCCCCGTAACCAAATAGTTAGCAATATCTGCATACCAAGGAGTCTTAATAGTTACTGCAAACAAGTATTCATCGGGAAACTTATCCTCTACAGGAGAATCTTCTTTAGTATTCTGAATCCTAGACAAGAAATCAGCTACTGTATTTTGTTTTCCTGGTCTATCCAACACAGTAATATTGAATTCTTGCAAAAGTAAATGCCATCTTGTCACTCTGCCATTAGTAACAGGTTTGTTCATCAAATATCTAATTGCAGAATGGTCAGTATGAATAAAAGTTTCATAGCCTATTATGTAATGTTTAAACTTATTAATTGCATGAACAACAGCTAAAAACTCTTTTTCAGTCACAGTATAGTTCAACTCTGTGGGAGTCAAATTTTTACTGGTGTAATAAATGGCACAAGGAACTAAATCTTTTTGACCCAACACAGCTCCTAGAGCTGTATCTGAAGCATCCGTAGAAATATGAAAAGGGAGTTTCCAATTTGGTCCTCTCAAGATAGGTGCTTCAGATATTCTTGTTTTCAAAGTTTCAAAAGTTGATTGACAATCAGGATCCCATTTGAATTCACAATCTTTTGTAAGCAATTTGAAGAGTGGAGATGCTATTTTAGTGAAGTTTTCTATAAATCTTCTATAGTAACCAGTAAATCCCAGAAAACTTCTAACATCTCTTTGACAATTTGGAATAGGCAACTTGGAGATGACTTCAACTTTTAATCTATCAACCTTAATCCCATCACCTGAAATATGATGTCCTAAAACAATCCCTTCAGTAAACATCATAAAGCATTTTTCATGGCTTAATGAAAGGTTTTTTTCTTTACATCTTATAAGAACTTTTTCCAAATTTTCTAATGCCTCTTCAAATGAATTACCATAAACTGTAAAATCATCCATATAAACCTCTACACAATCATGGATTAGATCAGAAAAAATTCCTAGTACTGCTCTTTGGAATGTTGCTGGTGCATTACATAACCCAAAAGGAAGCACTCGGTAGGCAAAAGTTGCCCATGGACAAGTAAATGTGGTCTTATCTTGATCTTCAGGTGCTACCTGAATTTGATTATAGCCACTAAAACCATCCAAAAATGAAAAGTACTTTTTACCTGCTAATGTGTCTAATACCTGATCGATAAAAGGCAAAGGAAAGTGATTCTTCAAAGTTGCTTTGTTCAATTCCCTGTAATCAATGCATACCCTCCATTTACCATTCTTTTTAGGTACTATAACCAAAGGAGAAACCCATCGGCTATCTCAAATTGGATAAATGAAGTTTACATTGAGAAGTTTTTGGAGCTCTTCTTTCACTATCTCCCTAAGATTTGGATTCATCCTTCTTTGAGGTTGTCTGATTGGTCTACTGTTTTCCTCAATATATATGTGATGGATGCAAGTCTTAGGATAAATACCTTTCATGTCAGTATACTCCCATGCAAATGCAGTAGAATTTTTTTGCAAGATTTTGGTTAGTTCTTCTTGTTGTGACTTTTCCAAATGTTTGTTGATATTCAATGTTTTTCCTGGAAAAATCTCAATAGTAGAACTACCAAATTCTTCCATAGAGTAAAGAGACATTTGTATTGATGATAAATATTCTATGTCAGATTCCAACTGAAATTGTGTGGGGTCATATTCTGAAGATGTCTCAAAATTTTCTAATGTGTTCAGAATTTGACTATCCTCACCGATTTCAGAAATGGTAAAGACAGGTTGTATAATGTCCTCATCATCGACCCATTCATTGTCTCCTACTTCTGTGATTGCTCTTGCTGGAGGATACAAATTGAATTTCTTTGTCGAATTACCATTATAAATGTACATGTCCCCAGATCTACAACTAATAAAAGCATCAGCTGTGGCTAGCCAAGGTCTTCCTAAGATAAGTGGATGCCCTCCTAGATTACTCTTGGGAGTCAAAATCATAAAATCTATCGGATATTCCCAAGAATCTAAGGAGACTGAAATATCTTCTAATACACCATCTGGTTTAATAATTGATCGATCTGCAAGTTGCAGTAAAGTAGGTGTAAAAAGAAGGTTAGGAAGTTTTAGCCGGTCCATAGTCTGTCTACTCATAATGTTGATAGCAGCCCCTAAGTCAATCAATGTGTTTGGAATTTCTATCCCATTTATATGTGTCTTGACAATTGGACTTCCTGGATCTACATACTTCTGCATGGTAATTTTTCCCATCATAATATCTGCAATCTTTCCTACCAGGTAGATTCTTCTTGTGTCTTTTAGTTTCCTTCCTGGTCTTTTGAAACTCAACTCCTTTATTGTTTTTGCTAGAATAGGAATCTCTCGAATGGCTTGTAGCAAGGGAATCTTGATACAAACATTCTTCAATTCATCTAGAAAGTCATAGTTAGGCAACAAGATTTGTTTTTCTACCCCCTTGTCAATTTGTAGTCTTTCAGGAAAAGGAGGTGTAGTTAAAGATATAGGTTGCTCAACTATAGGAGTTGTGGATGTTGACTTTTATTTTTCTTTTTGAATGTTTGAATTTTGAAAATATTCTTCCTCAGAAACTTTATTGACTTGAAGAGAGTCCTCCTCAGAGGTATCTTGCTCTTGAATATCTATAGAAGGTTTTTCTAAAACTCTACCAGATCTGAGTTGTACATCGTTGAGAGGAACATTCATATAGGTAGGAAATTGTTGTCCTTCTACCATGTAAGTATTCTGAGGATTTTTATTATTAGGATTTGGCAATGGCTGAGCTGGAAGTTGATTTGTCTTTTGTTGGTATGGGAGCATGAGTTGAGGATTTGGATTTTGTTGAGAAGGTTGTTGCTGTGGAAATGGCAATGAAAGTTGTGGATTTGGGTTTGGAAGTTGTGGAGCTTGTTGATTTTGAAAAGATGGAGGATATTGATAAAATTGAGCAAATCTCCCATAAGGATTTTGCATCCCTTGTACCCATGGCTGATATGAGTTTTGATGTTTGGGCCAAGGTTGTTGCCAAGGATTCCAATTTGGTGGGGTTTGAAAATTCATAGGGTTGTTAAACCCTTGAGTTTGTTGTCCCTGCCAAGGTCTTCTTGCAACAAAATAGAGAGATTCTACTGAATTTGGGTCTTCTTGAAAGACAGCTTTGAGTTCGGGAATTGAAGGACAATCCTTGATCTCATGATTCTCTGAGCAAATCATACATGTTTCTACAACTTTTGCATCCAAGGGACATTCCCTTAAAGCATGTTTCTTTCTACATTTCGGACAAAAGATGGCTAAAGCATATGTTTCTGCTTTCTTCTTGTTTTGGATTTTAAGGGTGTCTAGTTGTTCACTAAGGCTCCCTAAGATATCAGTTTTGAACTCATCAAGCATATTGCCAATTTCTGCCCTACTTACTGATCCAGTTGCAGATTTGTTAGCCCTAATAAGAGAAGGATCCCTAGGCCCTTTTCCTGTTTTAGATTTTCCTCTTGAGAGATGGACACATAGTTCTGTTATGTCATGAAGTGGGAGTTGAGAAATGTCTCCTTTCCCCATCATGTTTAAAATATCTATCCATTCATCTCTAATGGCTTTTAATATGAGGGATTTCAAGGTTTCATCATCTAAATTGCTCATCTTTGCTCTTTTCAAGTTGTATTGAAATCTTTCAAGTAAATCTTCCAAATTTTCATCTTCTTTTTGCATCGTTTTGAATACCTCATCCTTGTGATTGGTGGGCATACAATAGTCCAAGTATCTATCCAAAAATGTTTGTTTCATATCATTCCAAGTCCTAATAGATTGAGTGGCTAATCCCATGAACCATTTCAAAGCAGATCCCTTCAATGTTGAAGGAAAAAGTTTGAGTTTTTGAGAGTCTTCCATATAGTCATAGGTTCGGCACACGACTTCAAACTTAAACAGAAATGTTTCAGGATCCTCACTTCACAATCCATAAAAGTTAGGGAAGACAGATGGTGAAATATTTTTCATCGTTGCATGAGTTTCCTCATCAACTATAGGGAATCCAAACAAGTTGTCTCCTTCCCTATTTCTACCATTATTTCCTTCACCATTGTTGTCTCCATTTTTTCCTCCTCTTCTACCTCTACCTCTACCTCCATCTATTACTTCCTCTGCCATGATAGTTTCTTTAGAGTCCTTAAAGTCCTCTAATTCTTCTATCAAGGAAGGATGAGAGAGAATCTCTTTGTTTTCTAAATGGGATTTAGTAGATGGTACAGGAGAATCCTCTAATTCAGCTGCTCCTTGAGTTCCAAAAATCTTAAGGCTAGGGGTAGATGGTGGTGAATCTGGTCTATGCCTTGAAGAAGATGGAGTTGTGAAAATCAAACTCTTGGCTTTAGCTATAAACCTTCCCCTAGAATCTCTTGCTCTATGCATGTCATTTTTTTTATTTTTTTTTTTAAATTTGGGCTAATAATTCTCTTTCTAATCTTCCAGGTCACACTAGGTGCAAGAAGAGAGCATACTTAAGAAATTACTAAACCAATAACTCTCTTTTTTGATCCTCCAGATCACACTAGGTGCAAGAGGAGAGCATACTTCAAGAAGTTATCAAGTTTTCCCTTCTTTTATGATTTTGTGTTTTCTTTTTTTTAAGAAATTGGCTACCTAGTTACACTTCCCCGGCAACGGCGCCAAAATGTTTGGTCAATTTAGTGTGTCCTAAATTGCTGCATTTAATTTGTCAATCCAGGATTCGTAAGCTGATGAAGTGCGGCGCACTATATGTGCAAGATAACATATTTCTTAACTTTTTGTCGTTTTTGGTTTTCTAAGATGAAATGGAAATTCTAAAATGAAAACAAGTATGGTTATGTTTGTTCAAGGAAATGATATCCTCTATAATGATTTACCAACTTGAAACTTAAAAAGGAATTTGAAAATTACAATTACAAAACTTGAAAGGAAATGAAAATATGCTGCTGAAATGAAAAGGTGCTGCTAATCTAATAAATCAAAACAGTGAACTAGTGAGCATGAAACCAAACTATTCTTGCTGCTGTCTAAACAAAAAATAAATTATGCTGAAAGAAATCCAAAAGCTGCAATAAAGTAAATCTAAATCAATTTACATCAACTTGTCTTCTGATCCCTCATCATTAGTCCAGCTATGATTTTCGGAAGTAACCAAAAACAACTTGAGTAACTGATATCTAACTTGCAGAAAGTAAACTAATATCAAACCATACATTCATAATTCAATCCCTCACCATCAGTCTAGCTGTGGCTTTTGGAGGTAACTGAAGATGTCATGCACAATTTAATATTTCTAACTTGCAGAAAGGAAACTAATACCAAACTACACATTTCATAATACAATCCCTCACCATCAGTCCAGCTGTGGCTTTCGGAGGCAACTGAAGATGTTATGAGCAGTTTAATATATCTAAATTTGCATAAAGGAAACTAATACTAAACTACACATTTCATAATACAATCCCTCACCATCAGTCCAGCTGTGGCTTTCGGAGGCAACTGAAGATGTTATGAGCAGTTTAATATATCTAAATTTAACTACTGAAGCAAATAAGAAAAACTGAATTAAACAAAGCAGTACTGAAATTAAACAGAAACTAAGAAAAACAAATTAGCAGCAGAACAATGTTAATTCCATGTCATTAGTCAAAAAACTATGCAAATGCTTGGGCTGCCTATCTATAACCTGAAACAAGAACACTGATCAGTGATTAATAACATAAAACATGAAAGACAGAATTGAAATGGAAAGCATGAAAGTTTATAAACTGAAATGAAACATATATACCATGAGAGATGCAATGTATAAACATGTGAATGGATTATGGCACAATGAACTTTAAAGAAATAAAACAAGAACTATACACTAATGCACAAAACCTTAGCTGAGCAGGGGCCCTCTACACCAGCCTTGGCAACAATCTTCAAGTACGAATTACGTTGGAAAACAGAGTCTTCTTATATTAAAATGTAGTCATAACAGTGAAGTAGTATTACGGCTCAAAGGCAACGTAATTACATTACAGAGCAGAATAATAAAAGATAACAGAGACTAGCATCGACTAACTCTATATGCGTATGCAAACGCGTTATATATAACAAAAGAAATATAATTGTCTCCTAAAGTTTATGCTGGTGGAGAACACGTAGACCATTACGTCCACGGATCTAGGATCATGGCCATGTTGGAAAGTAAATCTATGAGGAGTGGATGCTTGAATTCGGCTATGGAGCCATGTACAGATGTCGACTTGTCCTCCGCAACTCAGAAACGGCCATATGAACCTTTACGTGACACGAAACAGAGTCCTGTCACCGTAAGACTCTATGGTTGACTTCCATGTGGACGCCTTTGACCGCGACTTCTTTAGATGAGTTTGCTCGAACCAATAGGACACGAACCATGTCCACATCATTTCTGACTTGCCCATGTGGCTCGTTTTTCCTGTAGACACCTGTAACATAGAGTTTCACAAAATAGCTGCGGAAAGTTGCAGCAGCTGCGGAAAGTGGCAAGATTCCGTAGCTAAATGAAAAAAATCTAAATCAAACAGCAGACACAAAAATATAGTTAAAAACCATGTTAGATTCTCTTTTGCAATTAACATACAATGATATTGACAACTTGGGAGGTTCAGGTGAGTGAAAAAGGTATAGAAAAGTGTATGGAAAAGATGCAGAATTGAGACTCAACACAGGGCACACCATATCTTCCTTATTTCATCTCTACTTAACATATACTGAAAATAACATTTAAGAATAACAAATAACTCAGACAGTAGGACGAGGGAACGCCAACATTCCTATTCTTGAACTGAATTAGATCATTCCTCAATAACACAAATTGGAAGAAAACATTTAGATAAAGATTTTCAGTCAGAGAAGGGTACTGATATACAATAGGTCCTAACTCTATGCATGCTGTTCTTTATAAGAGAAAATGAACATAGTGAAAATAGAAACAAAATAACAATTTATAGTAAGAAATAACATCACCGTTGACATAGACCAGGATTCCTTAAATTAGCTTGTATTGATGCTCCAAACCATTTCCAGCTTTAAGTCCAATGCTTTAGTTTAGCAATCATCTACACTTCCCAGACTAATCTTATCTATCACAAATAGAGCTTCAAGAGCCAGTGAACACTATTTACAAGTAGAAGTCTCAAGCTCAATTATATTTCCAAATTCAGCAACCAACCCCTCTCTCATCTTTCCAGTAGTATTTATAGAAGAATGAGGAGGTGAGATCTGATAAAAGATATCTAAATATAATTAATATAGTCTTAATGGCTTCTCGGCCTTTGGGGGGCTCGATGAAGAAGTTTACAGATGTTTCTGACTGTATTAATGTTTTTCGTTTAAGATTAAGCTCGGTGGGAGCTCTTATTGACTTCTGAGGCTCTCTGTTATGTTAAAGTAACTCTGCTGATATTTTGTCATTAAGTTTGTTTGTAAAATTCACTCTCTGGCTGCGCTGAGGCAAATATCTGATCTTGATCAATAACTTCAGCCTCTATTTGAATGCTTTGAGGCACAGGTGGCACTGTGGTAGCTGGGAGGAATCAATTTGCCTCAGATGTGGCGATGGAGGCCTTCTATCTGATAAACACTTAGGATTTTATTTTAACTATGTCTTAATTGGGATAATTAGGCTTTTGATAATAAATCTTGGCTGTACTCCCCACCGATCTGTCTTCAATCTTCCTTTCTAGTATATTATGTCTTCGACACTGATAATCTTTGTTTGTGTTTGATTTACTATGCTTCGTTGGTGTGCAGTGCTGCACAGGGATCGTGAGGCATCAATGCCTTTGAAGCATTGACGAGACGTGGCAAATTTAACCCATGGATGGCTTCCTTTCAATGAATCGAAGGGGTGAGAATTAAACCCCAGCCTTTGACCCCTTTTTAATATAATGGAAGAAACCATATAGTCACCCTTTTTTACCAAATAATATATCTGGACTTCAAAATCCCGATAAACCAAGCTGCATAACCATTTCGGGTCACAAAAGGATCTTGCTAACCTCAGGGTGTTTGTGACCCGAAATTTTTATGAAATCCACCATATAAAGTTCCCTGGGTCTGTTTTGGGGCCTGCTGACATCAGCCCAAGTGTGACCCAAAATTTTATTAATTTCGCCATATAAGTATATCGGGTCTGGATTTCACGACCCTGCGAGCAACCAAACAAGATCTGCTCCAATCAGTTGTTGTCGCGTGTATGCTGACTAGGCATTGGGACCACCGGTTCTATGGGAGCGCTGACTGCTATCGTGGCCGTTGGGACCAAGTCGACTGATTGTGGGCCATTGATCTGCAGATAAGATCGACGGCGGAGATGTTTTGAGAAATGTTCCGTACCTTAGTTTATCCCCCGAGCTTCTTTTGAGCGCGATCACCATCCGATGAGCCGACCTCAAATCAGACGGTGCACGGCAATATCGTGCTGAGCTCACAGTCGATATTTAACGCCCAAGGAGGGCGATATCTACAAACCGCTCAGGGCCACGTGTCGGCCTGTAGCATTGATCGCGATCAAATGGGGAATACAGCTTATCCCACAAAAGCAGTGAGATCAAATTACTCCGGTTTTTGAACAATAAGTGACCGTGGGGACCACTGGGGCGATTGATTTGTGGGTTGTCGATCTGCAGATTAGATTGATGGTGGGGAGTGAATTAAGCTTTGCGCCGGTGGAAACCTTTTCAAACCCTGCAAAAAACACAAAAAATTAATATAAACAAAGGTTTCATGTGTCTGGATGGTTTTATATATACGAAGTGGGTAGGCGCCCGACTGCGGGGCCTTGGTCTATATGGGATGATAATAGGCCTGGGGCTTATATAAGAGGGCCAATCGGCATCGGAGTTTTGTTTAAAACACAAAAAAATGCGCTCCATGAGTTTCTCTGATGCGATAAGCGCTCAGGACCTTAGCACTTGGTTCTAGCGCTGGGGCACATGGAGGGAAAATGGTTTGGATTTAGCCCAAAGGGGCTTAAACCCATAGTCAAGATACTTGTGTTTTAAGACATTTTCAAGATGTTTAGAGGGATTTTGGGGGTTTCGATGTAGTTTAAAATGAGTTTTAAACTTTCTAAAAATGATTTTCATACATGGAAGAAGGGGAATCATGAAAAATAGAGGAATTTTATGGAGGAAAAGGGGAGCAAAATGGAGGTTAGTTTTTTTCAAGTGAGGAAAGGGAAAAAAGGTGATTTTGCAATAGTTTCTTCTCATGAAATCAGTAGAATTCCAGAGTGTAAAATGGGCATAGTAGGGAATATTTTGGACAGAGGCATGAGGCCTTCAAGAGTCTTCAAGAGGTAACACTTTTTGCAATAAAATTTGTTCCTTGAAGGCTCCAAAAAATGATTTAGCCACCTTTTGGTATAACAAATTGTATAGGTGGCTAACAGATACCACCATGATCTTTCCAAAATAAAACATTATCGAAGATACAATATTTCATTGCTTTCATTTTTAAGAATCTACTTTTGGTTCTAGATAAACCAGGAGGAGCTTGTAAGTTGAGTAAAACAAATGTAAGGTCTGCATACTAGGGTGAATATATAAAAGCTTCACTGATTTTTGGAGTCGCCATATCTTCCTGATCATCTATGGCAGCAATGAAATTTATTTCTAAGGCCTGATAGTTCCATTCAGCCACGAGTTTGGACAAAACTTGGCCTTTAATTAATTTTTTAGGCTTGATTTCAATGTCATATTCTAGTATTGTGGCAATCCATTTGCCTGTTTTTCCATTAGGCCCATTCTGAGCTAGAATATCCTTTACAATTGAGTTTGGAACATATGCTATTATGTGAGAGTATAAATGTATGCTCTAAAATATTTTATGGCTTTCGATAAAGGAAGAGCTTGTTTTTCCATGATATTATACTTTAGTGTTGCATCTCTCAAAGTTTTACTGAAGAAAGCAATGGGTTGTTCATATCCCGCATCGTTCTTTTGCAACAAGATTGCAACAGTGGTGTGCTCTGAAGAAAAAGAAAAAATAGTGAAATATCTGTTAAAATTAGGACTTATGAGGACATGTGTTCTAGTAAGGGCGTCTTTGACTGCTTCAAAAGACTGCTTAGAATATATTTTCCACTTAAGTATTGAATCCTTTTTCAACATGCTATTTAAATTTCTAATTAGTTCTGCTAAGTTAGAGATGAATCTTCTAAGAAAATTTGTTTTTTGTAAAAATGCTTGTAATTATTTAATGTTCCTAGGATGACTGATATTTAGGATTTCTTCTATTCTAGCTGGGTCAATTCTAATGCCCTATTTTGAAATAATGTGTCCCATAAGTTGTCGTTCTTCAAATCCAAAAAGTGACCTTTTAGGATTTAAGGATACACCAAACTTTCTACATTTTATGAATACTCTTCTTAGATGATCTAGATGTTCATTATCTGACTTGGAAAACATTGTGATATCATCCAGGTAAATGACTAAAAAGTCATGGATTTCCTTTTAAAAGGCTATTTATATGGCTCTTTGGAATGTTTCTCCAGCATTAATTCGTCCAAGGGGCATTTTCAAGTACATGAAAGTTCCCTAGGGAGTGGTGAATGAAGTCTTAGGTTGATCTTTAGGTTGGAATAGAATTTGGTTGTATCTAGAAAATCCATCAAGTAATTAAATTCTAGATGGTCCTACTACCCTCTGGAAAATGTGGTCCATTTTAGGGAGGGGATAGTTATCCTTCAGTGATACTTTTTTCAAGTTTATGAAATCAACACAGAGTCTAATTTCTCCTGTTTTTATTTCTAGTGGGAACTAAATTAGAAACCCAACCAAAATATTTGATGGGTGCTATAATTTTATCATCGTACATCCTTTTAACTTCTTTCTCTATTAATGGCATAAGAATATGGTTAATTATCCTTAGCTTTTGTTTAAAGGGCTTCTGATTTTCTTTAATTGGTATCTTATGCTGGATAATGTTGGTATCATAAGACTTGAGGTCTTCATAATTCTAAGCAAAGATATCTTGGAACTCTTTAAACAAGCTAATGTACTTCAACTTTTCATCTGGAGGTAATTTCTTAGATATCTTGATAAGCTTGGGATTTTCCTTTGTTCCTATGTTTCATTCCTCTATATCTGACCTTATAGGCTCCGTTTTAGGTTTTATAGCTATATCATTGGATTCAAAGAGGTCTTCTAGTGGAGCTAATCGCTTAGGAAAAATGTTTTCTTTGAGATTTAAAACTTCTGATTCATCATTGATTAATTGTACTCAATTTCTACTGTTTCTAATTGTTATATTTCTAGTTTAGTGAATCTAGTTGGTTCTATATTATTTACATCATTTACATATATTTCATTATTTATGGTGTAATCTAATGTACAATCTGTGTCTATATTACCATTTTGGAATTCTCCTTCAGAATTGATAAAATCAAGAATTTGTTTGTCTTGTGAAAAGATTTGCCAATACTTCAAATTATCAAGTATGGTTGGTCTATGTCTTACCTCAGCCGTGTATTGATGATTTGGCTGAAAGGGTAACCTGCATGTGCTGGCAAAAGTGGCCAAACTATGAGCTTGCATATTCTTCTTTCTTAGAATAACAACAAAGTCAGTCTCAAGGAAACATCTTATCAAATTTAAGATGGTTTCTCTGTAACATCTAAGTCTAAGGTTATTAGTAATGTACTCTCCCTTGACTTGTTTTATAATGAGTTCTGAGTCTCCCACGATGGAAAATCTTTTAGCTCCAAGTTTTCTTACGATTTGAAGACCTAGCACTAATGCTTCGTATTCTGCCATGTTGTTAGTGCATTTGAAATTTAATCTGTAAGCATGTCCTTCTGAATAATAATTTTCTAAATTGTAGATCCATACTCCAGCTCCTGCTCTTAATCTATTTACAGAGCCATCAAAATCTAAATGCGACATAGATTCATGTGTTATATTTTCATAATTGACTTCTTTGTGCTTCTCTTCTACAGTTGTGATTTTATCTTTGTCATTGTTTGAATTACATAAGTTAAATGAGTCTCGATCATAATGCATGGAAAATATAGGGTAATTTTGTGGTATGTCTGAACTACTTACCATGTATTTCATCAAGGTTTCTCTATATAGCTTTCTTTGCTAACCAAATACAGAAATGGTAGCATATGACATGTCTAATTGTAGATATCCTTGTACTTTTGCTCCCCATGAGAGAGATAATAATATACCATATTTGGGAGGGATATCAACAAATACTATGTCCATAGCGATACTCTTTGTTGGGCATTGGACTAGAGTTACACACAGATATTTGATCAGGTGAAGGCATTTGACTTGACTAGAATCAAAGGAGAACAAGTCCTTGTAGGGTCTGGTGATGTCTAAGTTTAATTTTTCCATGACTGCTTTAGGCATTAAGTTATGAGATACTCCTGAATCCAGCATAGAATTATGTCAGATTTTACCATGAATTTTTAAGCTAATGTAGAATGGAGGGACACCCCCTTGTTGATTTTTTCCATTTACTTCAGGACCAAATAATAACTCAGGTTGATCATCATTAAGGTTGACATCATCTTCACCTTCTCCTATGTCTAATGTTTCAGTAATTTGAGCTTTGTATGAGTCATTTTTCACCAGCTCCGTTAAAGGAACTCGTATTCTTAGTTTGGCTAACTCAATTTTGATATTGAATGGAATTTGAGTTTTACCTAATTTAATCATTTCATTTTTACCAATTGTGGTTTGTGTGTTTTTTTCTTCTTTATTAACACTTGGTAATTTATTTTGTGTGTCAAATGTTTTGTTTTCAACTTCTTTGTCTGGAGATTATTGAGTAGCAGTTGATGTGATTTCTACAATCTTTGGGGTGTAAGTATTCTGAGTTTCTCTAGGGATAATTTGTAGAATTTTGGTCACAGGAGCTTCTATTGTTTTCTTAGTTTGGGTGTGGACTGATTTCTTAATAGGAACCTCTGTGTTCCTTTTGATTCTAAGGCTATATTTTTTATGAACTTCACAGATAGCAAATTCATAGCCTTGTTTGTAGTCAAAGGACTCTCCAGACTCTAATTGTAATTGTTGTAACATGTAGAACTATTGTTCTTCCTGGGTAAGAGAAATTGCATCTTCATTGTTTACTCCCATCATCTTTATCTGGGTGTCCTAGTATTCTTCATGCTGTTGTGAAATTTCAGCATAATTTTCTTGGAAAGGTGGTCTAATTTGTTGATCGGGTACAACTTCTCTTGATTTAACCATACCAATATTTTTCCTAAAGTTGTGGTTTCTAATTTGGGGACCTTGTTGATTTTCCCACTGAGGTTTTCTTTCAATTTTCTCTAGTCTATCCATTATTCTTTCTACTTTTTTAGCTAAAATATCTATATTAACATTTGAAGTGGACGGTTCTTCCTTAATTGTCACTCTCCTCTCATTCCTCATCCTAGCTCTTTTAGCTAGTAAGTTAGCTTCTACACTAACTACATCACTCTGCATCTATTCTAAAGTTGCAGGGTTTCTGTCTCTTAACTGATAGGACATGTCAGTGTCAAAACCATATGGAAATTTAATTAGGGCCAATCCTAATGGAGGTCTGATATTCACTGGAATTGCATTGTAAATGTTGTTAAACCTAGTACAGTAATCCTGAACAGAGTCATTAGGAGATCTCCCAATGTTCTCATATTCAGATAATATCTGGAGAGGGTTTTTCTTTATTTCCCATATATTTATAAACAATTGGCAGAAAGCGGCTAAATTAGCAATATGGCTAGCAGGTAAATATTTAAACCATTTTTTAACATCTCCTGCTAGTCTTTATGCAAATAATCTCATTTGTACATCCGTCTCATCAACTTCATGTAACTCAAAATAATTTTTCATTTTATGTACATGTTGTTGAGCAGTATATTGACCAGTACCATCGAACCGAATTTTTTTACTCTGGTAATCTTGTGGCATGGCATGTAAAGGGGCCTGTAAGGCCAAAGGGGCAAATCTGGATGCCATGGCTAAGATTTTATCTCGACTGGGAGGTAAAGAAATGGTGCTTGAAGATGGACTTCAAACTTTAGGTTGGATAGGAATCTGAGGTATGAATGTTTTTGTGGAATGATCTGTTGTGGATATTATAGGTGAGGTGGAATTGAATGAAGTTGTATTTATAGTTTTTGAAGATACTGCAGAGAGCGTAGGGGTAGCAGCAGTTAGGGCAGCTAGTTCAACTGACTGTTGAAAATAGGCTTCGTCTATGTCTTTTATCAAAGTTGAGGTTAAAGCATTAAGTTTTTCAAAAGTATCTAAAACCAGTTGATCTAAATCAGGTTGTATAGTATCCTTCTTTGATTCAATAAATTGAATAAAATTGGGGTCTATTACAGTATCATGGACTAATTTTTCAGATTTGGTACGAAATAAAGAACGCTCAAATGATAAATCAAATTGAATATCTTGTATGCTTGATAACTCCTTAGGAAGTGAATTTTCTTTGATTAACTCACTACTACTTCCTTGAATCTCTACTATTTTAGGCTTTCTTAAAA
The DNA here is from genome assembly GCA_034641835.2 of Pinus albicaulis. NCBI lineage: Eukaryota > Viridiplantae > Streptophyta > Pinopsida > Pinales > Pinaceae > Pinus > Pinus albicaulis. Next base: position 90,342,758 of record CM076577.1, read on the forward strand.
TTCTGTCAGGATCATTAACAATTGTAGCAGGTTGTGGATCAGGATGAGCCCTTGTATAATATGTTCTTTTAGAAGCCATAATTTTAACTTTATATGATAATTTTGAACAAAACTTTAAAACCTTAATGCAAAAAAAGAGGAAAATTGTTTCTTTTAAGATTTATTTTATCTAGGGACTGATTTTTCCCCAGTATGGTCACCACTGTGTTATCACTCTGAAATTACCAAAGGTTGTTTTAAGCGTTAAAATAAATATCATAGGTAACTACAGGCCTACTTTGGAGCTTAGGATATAGCCTTCCTAAACTTAGAGAGGGCTCTCTCTATATGATTTAACTTTCTTTAATCAATGGATATTATGCTAGTTATGTATGCTTCATTGGGTTGGTTTTTTATTGGTTTTGTTTGATTGGTGGAATTAATGATTTAGATGAATAAGTGCTTATCAACTTTCCATTGGGCTATGGAGTCAATGCGTTTTGAAATAGAACTGAATCAAATTATAAAGAAAGTGTTACAGGGAAAGAAAGGTGAGAAATATCAGATCTCAAGGCTGAATGGCGAAGTGATTTTTCAATCGGGATCAAAGAGAAATTAAGAATTCCTTAAACCAGATAATGTAGAAGGGTGAATAAGTCAATTGGGATCAGAGGGAAATTAAGAATTCTATAAACCAGATATCAGAAGAAAAAATAGAAATGTATAACAGTTAAAAGTAGAGTGTAATATTTAAGAAAATTCTGCAATAATATTCCTGTTATAACATTAAAATTTAGAACACAAAATTTTTAATGGAATACTTAGAAAAAGAACATGAACAATTTGAATTTTATACTTCACTGAGATAGCTCAACACATGGATCCTATAAAGAAGTTTCTTTATAACTTGTTCAGTTTGTCGACTGCAAATTGGTACAATAACCCTCAGGCAAGAGATTAGTCAGCTACTGAAATATTCAGAAATCCACACTTGACCGACCGAATACTTCAAATGATGAAGTATTTATACAACATATTACAAAATATCCTATCATATGACTAGGATTTATTCTAGGAAAATAAAATATCTTTATGCAAAAATATAGTGACACCTTTCAACTAATTGATATCTGGCCCTGATTCTTTGCTTGCTATTTGTTCTTTAATTTGTCTTTTATTTCACCCTTTATAGTAAATCACACCACTTCTCCCATGTTTCTTCATCTGGGATTTTGGATTTCATCCTCCTGCGGTAAATCTCATCTACCTCTGAATATCTGTCAAATGTAGGCTTATTTACAAAAATATGATTTATCTCATGCTGGAGGTAAAATAAGTTTTCATTTTACTTTTCAAATGATTTCTGCCCTGGAAGATGATGGAAGAGGTGTTTCTTATGTATGTGGTGCAGGTGTATCATTCTTGATAATAGTCACTTTCTCTATTTCAATTGCCTCTCCCTGCTCTATTATTGGGTTTAGCGTGTTGCATTACTTCTGTACATAATCTTGAATTTATTGTCAGATGTAGTTTCTACTGAGTAAAAGTCTTCTTCTCTAGACCTTTTCGAATTCCTATCCTGTGGGTCTAGAGTAAGCAGGATGGAACTAGTATCAAGCTGCTTGTCCATTTGCTGGTTCCATTAATCAACTGCATAGAGAAATAAAACAACTGTAATGAAAATAAAGGTTTGCAGGGAGGCGAGCTGACTTTCAGTCCTTTTCAAAAGTTTTAAAAAGTATGGAAATGAATGGGGTAGCAGGGTTTTATATTTTCAGAATCATGGTTTATCGCATGCCCGTATGGTGGCTTGTGGTTTCATTATTGAGGGGTGTGATAACACCAGGATATGCAGCGTGGTGGGGGAGTGGGAGGAGAAAACAACTTATTTCGTACCCAGCCCCATTGGCATTTAAAATTTAGAATGTAGGGCAGTGCGAAATGTATTGTAGGATGTCTGATATGCTCAATAGTAATCGAATGGTTGACGAGATTTCGCATTTTCAAAGGAGGTGGGGTCAGATAAGATTTTTGGTGGTGGAATCAAATCAATGCAGGGGTCGTGAAATACATTAAGTGGGGGGTTCAAAGGAAAGTGGGGGCATTTAATATTTTCGCGCTTTAAACTATTGAAAAGTGGGTTTTTTGGTTTTTTAATGCAAATGTAGAGTTTCTCAAAGTGGAAAAAGTGTTTTAGTAAGGGGAAGGGGGGTTGTTAAAAGGGGAAAAGGGATTTAGCAAGGGGAAGGGGGTTTTTAAAGGGGAAAAGGGATTTAGTAAGGGGAAGGGGTTTTTAGCAGTTATTTTTTAAGGGATAAGCATAATGGTGCTTATAAAACTTTTGAAAGTATTCTACCTACCCTTATATTCATGCTAACATTTTTTCCTTTCATTTATTGGGTGCATTTGAGCTTTCTGACCCTTTTATTTTATTTTTATAAGAAAACTAACTTATTTCTAACCTTATATCTTCCAATGGCTTAGATTGTTAAAAACTGGATATATAAACTATTGATTGAATAGCTCTCCAGGTGAGAACCTGGAGAGTGTATACACACTCATACACATACCTTTACTATTGAGTCAAATAAGCCTTAATTGTATAGTCTTTCACACTAATGGAATGGTTTCAACCACTCCCTGGATACTAGGATATGAGATCTAAGATTAGAATATCAATCCTATTCATAAAAAACCTCTAAGTCTAGCATTCTCCATTACTTCCAACACTCCCCCTTAATCGAGAAAGGGTACTGAACAATAACATACACCTGTTGGTCTAATCTCAGCTAGGCTTACAATAAAAAACATGAAAAACATGGTAACAGAGGTTTTCATTTTGGTATTTTTTCTTGTGAGTCCATATTTGTTCATTCCGAGTCGAGGCTTCATCTTCACTTTCCTCGCCATGAGGTAGTGATATATCTTCACCTCATTTCTTTTCCAATAATAGAATTCTTGAATGCTTATCTTCTCCCTTCTAAAAGTTATGACAGGCTTAATAGGAGAATGTTTTCTCTCACTATTTCTGGTGTCATGCCTGTGACCTTCCTTAAAGCTATCTTCAACATTTATGGATGCAACTTCTGTGTTGATTTCATAAAGACACATTGTTTCAAGCCATGCTTCATGAAACTTTAATTCCTCTTCAATATTTGTTGTTTCTTCCTTGTTGCTGTTAACATCTGCACACACAGAAATATTCATGAGATCATCACAGTTTAAATTCTCTCCATCTCTGTCTTCTTCTGCCACGTATTTGCAATCAGCTTCATGTGGCTCGTCCAATTGATCTTCAACACTTTTTTCCTCTTTACATCCTTCCTGAAAATCAACTTGTGGCTCTTAAATATCAGGATCTTGCACAACAGATTGTGCCTCTTGTTTCTCGTGGTCATCAATAGAACCACATTGGTTTTTTGAAAAAATGCTACCCAAGCTAACACCTCCAAATGTCCACATGAGAAAATCATCATCATCATCAGAATCAAGCATATCTAAAAATATAGACATGTTGTTAAAATTCAAGCTTATCTAGTTTTGTCTTACTTCCAGATTTCGACTCCACTCAGTCCTCTAATGAGCTCCAACAACCCCATTACCAGGCAGGCGGGAAACCTCCCTTTGGCATCTCTTCAACAGTAGAACCTTGTATACTGTGGCTTCTATGCCATGTAGGTCTTAGTGCCCTCGACTCTTGCGATAAGAAAAAAAAATGATCTCTCAACAAGCTAGAAACACTATCAATATCCAATTCTTATGCATGAAATTTAGCCTTTTCTAATATGGCAGATATTTCTAACGATGGGTTCAAATCATGTTTTCATTTTGGAATATAATAAATTAGAAGAAAATATAAGATCTTTTCACTGCTCCACGCACAGGTCAAGTCACAAATCTGGCAACAACATTTCAGAAGTAGTGGATCTTTAAATCCATGGCCCCTTCTTTACGCTCTTCAATAGCCTCCACGCAGGCTCAAAATGAAAATATTTCTACGGCCTCTTCAACTGACGCAGCCTCCTCCCGGTCAGCAAAATTATTGAACATTGTCCAACACTGGACCGCACAAAGAACCAGAATTATCACTCTTCTTGATGTCAGACAAACTCGTGAACGCTATGAGAGTATTTGGGACCTGCACTGTGAAATTTAGCCTGGTCATAAGGAAGCCTCCAGCTCCCTTGGATTAATAAGGTACGTTAATGATCCGCATGTAGCACAAAAAATTCCAAATAAAAAAAATGCACACAAACTGATCCTCTTATGTTGCAACTCGACACTTACAGTTTCTCCAAGTAACATTCCTACCCACCAATCGATCCATGAGTCTCTTCAATGGTGCTCCAATATAGAAACAAATCAAAAAAGGACATGGCATGCTAGACACATCCCTCTATAGAAGCTAATATGCAAGGAAAACACTCTGCATTGAAACACTCCGCATCGAAAAACAAATATGGGATCGTTCCCCACTACGGTGAGCAAGATTCCATTGTGCTTGCCCGATTTAAACACAGCGGCAGTGATCCTTCTCGGCCTTCAAGGAATTTGTCTGAAAACACACAGGACTAGGAATTTGATCTTGTGCTCTAATACTATGTTAAAAACTGGATATATAAACTATTTATTGAATAGCTCTCCAGGTGATAACCTGGAGAGTGTATACACACTCATACACAGAGCTTGACTATTGAGTCAGATAAGCCTTAATTATATAGGCTTTCACACTAACGAGATGTTTTCAACCACTCCCTGGATACTAGGATATGAGATTTAAGATTAGAATCTCAATCCTATCATCATCATAACAAACCTCTAAGTCTAGCATTCTCCATTACTTCCAACACAGATTAAACTTATGAGCTCATTTTTATTCTTTGCCTAACTAATGATCTGCCAATATTAAATGGTTTGGTTAGATATTTATTCACTAACTATCATAACATAAAAATTAAAGTCATGAATGATTAAGATTAGACTGTATGATCATCATGAATTGTGGAATTTTGAACAAGCTACACACAATTTATTTTCAGAAGTAAACTAAACTAAGAGTAGTGGCGTTTGAATGTGCAACACTTTTATAATTTATTTTTTTCTTCTTTTTATGGGGTTCACATCTTATATCTTTTTATTATTTTCTTTATTTTGGTCTTTTGATTATTCTTTTAGGATATACCCTCTTTTCATTTTTTAATATCGAAATGTTTTTGCAGAAATGCAAAGGTATGTACAATATTACAAGACTTAACATAACCAATTCAAAATTATGATCCCTATTATTATAGGACACTAACACACAATATCATATAAAGTAATATAAAGAATGTTGAATACAAATAGATACAGGGAAGGAACATATGTTTCTATTAATCATATAAGTGAAAGTACATCAATAACAAATAAGAACCTCTCCTTTAGCTTTTAGGATGGTCTCCTCTCCCAATATAATAGAACTCTCGTGCTATAGTTTGGATACTTCCTCCTTACCCCCTTTCCTCTTGGTGAGATTATATAGGCTCATTCCATCTTCTGGGAGAATGTATCTAGACCTAGGGGCTTGAAAAGTTAGGACTCTTCTAGAATAATGGATCCCTAGCCAACTCATATACAAGTGGCTCAAGTTGATCTCCTTGGGAATGGAAAAAATATAGAAACCTTTATCACAATTATGATATTTTTCTCAATATATCAATTATGAAATAATTATTATCTCATAATTATAATAATTTGGCAAATTAATTATTAGAAATAACTTGATTATGTAATTTCACCCTTTTAACATGGGATAAATCTCACATAACTAAAAGAAAAGGTGAAAAGGCATGTATTTAAGAAAACAACTGAGGTGAGTTGATATTGTGTTTCTCTCACTATAATGGAGTGGAAAATAGGGTTATAACATGTGTAAAAAAATCTGAATTGTTTGGAAAACCATTAACGGTTGGTTGGTGTGTTTAATGAATTGGGTTTGATCAGAATTAAATGGGTTGCAAGAAGAGGTACATAGGCCCATTTTTTTTGGGAGATCACTCACAAGGTGTCAAGGACGAGGCAGTAAATGCAAGCCCAAAAAATAAGTCAAGCAAGGTGCAGGAAAACGAGAGGGAAACTCTAAAAGGAGGAATTCACATTCATGCTAGAAGTAGTTAGACAAGGTAGAAAATGGCAGGCGTTAACTAGACAGATAACATGAGCAGGAGGAAGAAGAATGATAAAAAATAAAGTTGCAAAAGACAAGAGAAGATAGAAGACAATGAATTGATTTCTAATTGGAAATATGGTCTCTCCTTAGTGAGGAACAATGCCTCTGGAGTCACTATAAATCCATATGGTGGAGATGGTTTTCTATGGATTCCCTTAGTGGTGTGGGTGGAGGATTGTGTCCTTGGATTCTATTGTGTTATTCAAAAACCCCGATTATTTTAGCATCGTTACCTTAGGAAAATAATGGGGACCCTATTAAAATAATTTAGAGTATAACAAATAAAACCCTTAAGTGATTAATTTAAAATAGAAATAGGAATGAAATGGGTTAAAAAACATTGAATTTTCTTTTAAAGACACTTGAGCGGAGAATGATAAGAAAATTGCAATATCGCATGAAAGACATATTGCTTTTAAAAATACAGTCTACATAAATTGCGATATGAAATACAACAAAGCACTTTAAATGAAAAAGGAATTTTCCCAAACAAAATTATATGAGAAAGAAACCGTGGGACCTACTTTTGCGAAGTAGGAAAATCAAATTTTGCAATTTTATCCCGACGATCTTAAAGCCATCCTCCACATTTCCCTGATGCAATATACTCTATCGCAACACACCTTTTCTTTGTGACCACTCTTGGCCTTCCTTCATTTTTTCCGATATTGCGATTGCGATATCGCAATCAGCAAAAGGTAGTTAATCGACATTCTATAAATATTCATGTATGGATAACATCCGTGATGCGACAAATATTGCTTAAATTCTAGAATGATTGCACAGCCACATCAACCCATAATTTCCATTAATGCCATAACTTAAATAGTTTTATGTCGCATGCTTTCGAAAATGATTTGACTGCAAGAAGCATTGAATTTATGTATTAACCTCATGCTAAGTTTCATTCGCTTAATTTTTTCCATTATTATGGTACTTTCTTATTTGTAAAATCAAAATTTCCTCTTTCTACTTATCATTATTCATTGTTCGTAGGTGAGTCCAAATAAACAGAGCTCTTTGGAGATGTCGAAACATGTGAATAAATCTAAGAAACCTATGGCACCCACAAATCCTACAGTTACTGTAAGCAAAATAACATAAATGCTTCCTCTATTCACAGACACAACATGTGGGCAGCAGAGTTGTTCTTCCTCCTAGAAAGCAATGTATAAGTTATTTGAGAATGAAAAACCCCATAGGGTTTAACGGAAAGCTACTGCAGATGCTTCTGATTCTTCAGAAGCTACTTTAGAAGAAACTACCAATTATTTTCTACATTGGGTTGCAGTGCACCCCAAAATTATACCATATCTTGATATGGTAAGATGGATAATCGAAAACCTCAATATTGGGGATAGAAATTTCTTAACCAGCAGAGGAACAATGATAGGTTCTTTCAAAGTGGAAGACTTGAAGTCAATGTACCACACTCCAGACCCAGAGAAGGCCTACGAAAAAGCATTTATCATGAAATTTTCCAGCGAGAATGAGCTGAAGTAAAATCCTATCAGGAAATGGAGGAGAAACCTGAACAAACACAAAAATTATGATAAGGGTATGTATTCTACTGACTCCCTTTCTAGTCCCTACTTTTATGTTGCTACAATGATTTCTAGGCTCTTTGGTCAGTCTGATACCACCAAATTTTCAGTTGAATGGGTTCCCCTAATTGAAACATTCGCAGATTCGTATATCATGGACTGAGGGACCATTTTTTTCAACAATATCGCCACTCAAATTCTGGAATATAGGAAAAATCATTCTATTTCATCCAAAAAATTTCCCCCATTTTACATGAGCGCTTACATTATAAACGTTATATATTTCACTTAAGATTTTCCAACCTTGGGTTAGAAATGGAATACCCAGGACCCTCTCCCCATTCATGTCTATCATAGCATGTTATGGGAGTCAAAATATGAAAACCATTTTTATAAAATCTGCCATGGAGTTATGCTCCCTTTATTTCAAGTTTTATTCAATGAGAAAGCCCCTAGGTTATCTAAGGAAGCTCAAGCTGATTTATCCTCCATTATAAAATGGTTCAGAGAAGAATTATTTACCTATATCAGAGTCTTTGGGAGCCTGGCTCGGCCACGTGTTTTACCATTCTATGTTCTGGATAAGCTTATCGCAAGAGAAATAAATTATCAAACTGCTAGCAGTGAATTAAATAAGTTTCTGAAGGAAGCCAAGAATGTTTCATGGCCCTCCTTTCCAATTCACTATGGTGTATACACGTTAGAAAACTATAAACACGCATGATTAGAGGTCATTCAAATTGAATGTTTGAAATTTCTTACAATTTCAAATAGAAAATGTGACCCGAATCAAGTTGCCAATGATTTTACCACTCCAGTAAAAATCAAACCTTTTGTACATGAAGATGATGATTTCGATGACTTGTTTGAGTTAGTCGACACTTATGCTGCAATTCAGAAGTTAGCAACATTGTACCTCAATCCACAACAGTTGCCAATGTTCAAACAATACAAGAAGAAAATATTGGAAGGGATTTCTTTGAAAATGCTAGAGGTATCCCAACCCATAACACAGAAAGAACAAGAAAAAGAACAAGAACCTAAGGATACCGAAGTCCTTAGAAAATTTGAAGAGGTTAAATCTGCTAAAGTTCAAACCATGGATTTAGAGTTCCCAAGTAATTTGAATGATGTCTGGAAGGAGTTTAATAAAAAACTCCAAGGATACCAAGAATTTATCATCATTGGTCATCAACAAATAGTGCAAACGCCTCAAATAAAAAGTCAGAACCTTATTACTGTTGGGCCATCTGACAAGTTATTTAGCACAAAACAGGTGGAATTCATCCCAGCCTTCCATACTAAATAAATTGTACTAAAAATTGAATAAATCCCTCCTATGGACATGTTTTATAGTCCTAAGCATAAATTCATTAGAAGAAGACAAATAAAAAGAAGGAGAACAAAGCAGTCTCAACTCCTTGTTACAGGAGATGTTCCAATGGTGGTAGTTTGGAAATATTCACAAGCATATCCTTCTTGGGATATAACTCGTTTGACCCATTTTGCAAGAGCCTATGCATCTACTACTATAGATAAGGCCTTTGAAGTTCAACAACTACTCAAAGAGAAGGATGAAAAAATCTTACAATTAGAACAGGAACTACAGGCAGAGAAGTAGCATGTCAACTAGCAACTACAGGTACAGGTGTCACAGCTCCAAGAGAGCATTGATCAATAGAAATTATAGCACCAAACTGAAATTGGTGTTGAGGATAATCAAATTCATCAATTGCAGTTTATTGTTGAGCAATTGAAATACAATTTGAAAAATAAATGAATTTAGGAAAGAAGCACGAGAATTGAATACCTTGTTATCACATCAACAAGTTATTTTTGTCAAAAGTTGTCAAGTATCAATGAATTATGTGAGCAAAGTGATTCACTGATGAATTGAATATCGGACCATAGAATCAGCTGTGATGAGATCGACGATAAAGTGTCACAGTATGTCACCTGAAAAGTTTCTACTAATGGTTGAAAGGATAATCTTCCCAAGATTGAGGACTCCAAAAAGGAAATTTTATTTATTGATTGGAACATACAATTGAAACAAGCTGAAAGGGCCATCTGTAGAGCTAGATATGTGGCAAATAATATTGTTGAAACAATCAGCCAGAATCTCGTCACTGCCAATATTATTGATATATGTCCTCCTGGTTCACTTCCCATTGTTAATGATTTGATAAGGAAATGGCAGGAAGTCTCCAAGGTAAAAGAGGAAAGCATCAGGAAAGTGGAAAAGCTATACTGGGATAAGTATTGGAAATACTTGGTAAAGACACATAGCCAATGGCTCATGTTGCGTTGTCTTACATATAATTCTTCCTATATGATGCCTCCACTTTGAGATGAGGTTTTCACTCGACAGCTATACATCAGGCCATGCCAACGTCCCGAGGTTAATTCTATGCTCAACATCCTTAAAATGAAGGAACGAATGGTTGATGAGACAACAGGGAAATCTTCAAGAAAGTCACCGCATTAAATTACATTTCTATTTTTATTTTCACTTAGTTTAAGGAGAGTTGTTTAAACCTCCTCAACTTTTATTTTAATTACTATTTTTAAGACTCTCTATTTTATTATATAAACCCTTTCATGTCTCTTAAGAAGGGGTCCTGAAATTTTGAAAGAAAGACCTTACAAAAGTCACACTTTTGTACTCTTAAAGTTTTCTTAATAGAAAGGGTTGGACAAAATACTGTTTTTCAAATGAACAAACTTAGCGTATACATGGTACTTTTATCCTATATGTTAATTTTTTTGTTCCAAATGATAAATGGTTAATTTTTCTTATGATGTTTTGTTTTATGTATTTTTTTAAAACAATCAGACATTACTTCACTTTTGAACATGATTGATTGTGATATTTTGGTACATATTCAATACATGCACTATACCGATGCGATATAGGCTTATTTAATTGATTTAATTAACTTTTTAATTAAATCAATTGTTTTAAATTGTTTTCATATCTCTAAGTGTTTGTATAATATTCATTTTAATCCGCTGAAAGATCATATTTATAAATCGCACAAAGAGAATAATTCATCCCGGGATAGATATAGATAGGTACATTTATTTACTTCAAGAGTTTTATCACTCCCATAAACCAAGTTACAGTTAGTTATAATACCACCCATTCACCCAATTATATTTCATTAGGAAACTAGTCCCATAAATCCAGTCAGAGCCACCATATCAAATGGATAAGGGATGGTTTTCAAGTCCTCGGCTGGATGGTTTTCCGCGATGTTGTTGCACCAAATTTCGGGGCCTCAAAATTTTTGGCACTAGAAGGAGGGCCATCAGACTATGAATGGCATCAAAGATTAATCCAAAAAACAAAGACCATCTAAAGAGTCGTCCTCCCTCCAAATCTCCTACAACTTGTAGTCCTCGATCAAAATCGCCTATCAATAGATCAAAAGTTGTTCAAACTCCTTCCAAGTCTCTTAGTTCCATTCCCAAAGAACTCTCCCCTGATTATACTCCAGAATCACCTAAAGTGTAGACCTTAATAAAGAAATTGGAATAAATTTCTATTTCGGCATAAAATCTTGTACTTTTTGAAACCTCTGAAGGAAGTGTTACTTCAATATTACAAGGCATTGGTGTATTAACTTGGTCTAAGAGTGAAAAGCTCAAAATAATTTCTTTTGAGTTTCCTCTTCAATCTCATCGAAGGAAATCTACGATATCTGAGACTCAATCATCCACTAGTGATATTCTTTCATCTTCTTGCCCCCAAAAACCATCATTTATTCCTCCTTCTATTACATCTTCTCAACCAATTTCTTCATCAATTCACATCTCCTCTTCCCCAACTATTAGTGTTGCTTCAAGTAGTGTTAGTTAAGTTGTTGTATCTTCTTCACCAACATCCACCACTGGAACTACTTCCTCCACTCCAAATCCTTCTTCAGGACAAGTCAATCCTCCGATCCATGTAATGGAAAATAGACCTTGGAATAATCCTAGGGTTGTGCAATTAGCAGGTCCTCTTCATCCTTTACCTAAGCATCCAGAAATATGGTTGTCAAAATATAATCCAGAAGACGGTCTCACTACAGAAGAAAATCTCCATAATTTCATGTTTTCTATGAATCCAAATTATTTCTCTAAAGAATATTGTGTAGTTAGATTATTTCCCTATACTTTTCAAGTATCAACTGGATCATGGTGCTTTTCACTACCACCACGAACCATTACTAGTTAGGAAATATTTGACTAAAAATTTCTGACTAAATTTGGTGATGATGGTAATATTGCTACTCTCATCAATGATCTTTCAAATCTTAAAGAAAATGCAGGTGAAAATATCAAATAATTCAACTCGAAATTTGGTCCAATAAGGCTAGTTTGGTAAAAAATATGAAAGAGGCCCTTTCTGTAGAAAAGATAATTCTTGCCTTAGAAAGGAAAAATGCATAGGAGGAAAGAAAAAGTAAAAAGGTTTCGTTTAAGGATGAACCGAAAAATAAAACATCAAAGGATCCCTACCATCTTGAGGGATTACAAAAGGTTCCTAAAACTATGTAGAATGATATGGTTCAAATAAATAAACAAGTAGTTGAATCTTGTTCAAAGAAGCCTTTTAGATCTTTTAAGAAAACTCAAGCTTCAAATTCTCAACCAACAAATGTAATCTCAAAAGTTGAATCAGATCAAGATGAAGATCAGGATGAAACAATATTATCAATAGAAGAATCACATGATAAGGAATTAATTGAAGATCATGGATTATGATACTTTATACTTCCTACATCTGATAATGAAGATGAGCATCAGGTGCTTCCAGTTAGCACTAGAAGTAAAAATTCCACAAATCTTCTTGAGTAACCTCGAAAGCAGAAACCTTCATCCCCTGTTGTTAAGGTTAAAGTTTTAAACAAAAAGACTCTTCCTCCTTAATCAAAACCAACTTCTTCTACCACTCTATCTACATCAAAGACCTTACTTGTCTCCGATACTATAGAGTATAATATAGTGGAAGACATGAAAAAAGTGAAGGAAAATATATCCATACATGAGTTGAGAAATTAAACGATAACAAAAAAATTTACTCAAAGAGCTGAATGTCATCCCTGCTTCACCCTTACCTACCCCTGTTACTTCTAAAGCCTCAAAAGGATTTGGAAAACCTCCTACTGATTCATCTGAAAAGGTTGATGCAAATGATGTTATTCTAATCGGAGATAGATCCAATTCACATACCCCTCCTTTTCTTTTGACTTTTGAAGTGTTTAACAAAAATGTGCATAATTGTATAATAGAATCTCGAGCTTCTTCAAATATCATGCCTTATTCTATTTGATTGAAGTTAAATATTTCTTAACAAAATTCTGCAGTACACATTGTGCAATTAGACATAACCAAAGTCAAGGTAATAGGATAAATGGATTCTTTCTTTATCATACTATCATTTAAGTCAAATTTCATCAAGTGATTGATATTTTGGTTGCTAATATTCCTGACTTTTATAGTTTAATTTTAAGTAGATATTGGTCATATAAAATTCATGGTTATTTCACAACTAACTGGTCTCATATGTGGCTTCCCTACAATGGTAATCCAAATCATCTGATTTGAGTTGATCGCGAAAAACACATGAAATATTCAGTAACCGACTTGGAATATGAAAATAAACCTATGTATTTTACTAATAAGATTCTCGGAAATTACTCTGCTGAATCCTTTTTAGGAAATTTCAATGCTGAGAAATCTCCATTTCTTATCAACTCCGTTAATTCTCAAATCGAAATTTTTTCTCAGTCAGATTCTTCCAAATGTATAAATATCATAGATAAACCATGTGTTAAAACTTTATTCTGTACATTATACTTTGATGGATCAAAATCTGGAGAAGGTGCAGGAGTTGGTTGCATACTAATTAGTCCGAAAGGAGAAAATACAATGATGGCTTGTAGGCTAGAATTTGAATGAAAAAATAATACCACAGAATATGAGGCATTGGTCCAAGGCTTGTACAAAGCAATAGATCTTGGTGTCAAATATATTGAAGTCCATGGTGACTCTAAAATAATTATCAAACAGGTAAGAAATACTATTCATTATATTTCTAGTCATCTCAAGCATTACCAAGCATTAGTACAATCTCTTACCTCACACTTCTCAGCATTTAATATCTCTTCTATTTCAAGGCTCCAAAATGCAAGCGATGATATTCTAGCTAATGTAGCATCCAAACTTATTCCTTCTGAGGATTATAGTCTAGACAGATTTTCTATAGAATTGATTTTTCGTCCATATATTCCTCATAATGTCACTAATTGGAGAGTATTTAACGATGATGAAGATGTTCTAACCTTTATTACATTAGAAGGGCCATATGATGATCAGATAATTGATGAAGATGGACATGAAAGGCAATTGAATAAAAAATATGAAGAGAATTCCATACCTAAATATGTAGTTAAGCTTGAAGGTCTTTATGATCTCAAAGAAGGGTTTAAAAAAGTTACTAATTCTAAACTGAAAAGTTCAACTTTGAGGTTTTAACTAGTAAACCTTGGCACATATATCAATCCTTATAATATTAATTTAGGACTTTGTATTTAATCTGATGAAAAATTAGCCTTCATTCATTTACTAAAGAAGTACAACAACGTTTTCTCATGGAAATATGAATATCTCAAAACATATGATACCTCCATCATCCAACATACTATCCCAATGAAATCCATTGAGAAGCCTATACAACAAAAGCTAAGGAAAATTCACCTTGATCTTGAAAGTCAAATAAAAAAAGACCTCAATAAAATCATTAAGGAAAAGGTTATATTCCCTGTTAGTTATTCAAAGTCGATCTCAAACTTAGTCCCTTTTAGGAAAAATAATGGTGACATTCACATTTTTATAGATTTTAGGAATTTAAACAAAACTTGATTAAAAGACAATTTCCCATTACCACCTGTGGAACAAATTTTGCAATCAGTTGTTGGATTTGAATTAATGTCTTTCCTTGATGGATTTTCGAGCTACAATCAGATTATGGTTCATCCTAAAGATAGGTTAAAGACTACATTTAGAAATAAATGGGGTACTTATGCTTATCATAAAATGCCTTTTGGTCTAATCAATGCAAGAGAAAATTTTCAAAGAGAAATGGATATTGATTTCAGAGGACTGATAAATAACACTTTTCTTGTATACTTAGATGATATAACGATTTATTCCAAGAAAAGAAGCAACCACTACCATTATCTTAAGCAAAATTATCCTTGAACGTTGTTCAAAGTATGAAATTTCTTTAAATCCAAAAAAGTCTTATTTCTCTTTAAGTGAAGGTAAACTTTTAGGATTTATTTTTTCAAACGAAGGTATTTGCATAGATCTAGAAAGAATAACAAAAATTTATGAAATCTATCATCCCCATAACAAGAAATCCATGTAGTCCTTTTTAGGACAGACAAATTTTGTTAAGAGATTTGTTCCAAACTTTTCCCAAGTTGTTTTACCATTGCAAGTAATGATTAAGAAAAATGCACTCTTCAAATGGGGACACAATGAAAGAGAAGATTTTGATCTAATCAGGCAAGCCATAATAAATTCTCCTTCTCTAACTACCCCATATTTTTCTAATCATTTCTTTTTATATACTTTTGTATTTGAAACATCTTATGTTGTTGTGTTAACACAAATCAATGATCAAAATATTGAAGCACCCATTTCATTCTTTAGTTCAAACCTTCAAGGTGCTAAGCTAAATTATTCAGAAGTGGAAAAACATGCCTTTGTTGTTTATAAATATTTAAATCATTTTAGACCCTTTGTCCTAAAAACACATACCAAGGTAATAGTTCCATTTTTGGCAGTAAGGGAACTACTTTTTCAAAAGGAACTAGGAGAAAAGAGAGAAAATTGGGTTACTTCTCTGCAGGAATATGAAATTGACATAAGACCAGCCAAATCATCAAATGGAAAGGCCTCTGCATATTAATTTCTCGAGCATCCAACATACCAGATGATGAAGAGTCAGGTAACACTGTACATATTCTAGAGGTAAGCCTGAACGACTCTGAATCACAATATGATGATCTTATCTTTTATTTAAAAAATGGATATGCTCCCACATAACTCAATTATAAAAGAAAAAGAGCTTTAAGATTGACATCTAGTCAATATCAGATCATAGGCGATGTTTTATTTAGAAAGAAATATGACTCTATACTATTAATATGCCTTGAAAAGTCTGAAGCACAAAGGGTTTTGCAGGAACTCCATGATGGACCCGTAGGTGTACATTTTGGAGGAGATACCACAACACACAAAATCCTACATGCGGGATATTATTGGCCAACATTATTAAAAGATGCTCATGCATATGTGAGAAAATGTAAAATATGCCAAACTACTACTGGAAGAAAAAAAAAACCAGCCTTACCCTTGCATCCAGTCAACATTGAAAACCCTTTTGAGCAATGGGGATTGGAAATCATAGGTGAGATTATTCCTAACTCGTACAAAAATCATAGAGACATTCTCACTGCAACAGGCTATCTTACTAAGTGGGTGGAAGATGTTCCACTAAAGGTATTTAACTTTGATGCCATTATGGAATTTATATATCAATTCAATATTACCAGGTTTGGCTTATCTAATGCACTTATGTTTGATAATGAAGCTTATTTTTCAGAAAATAGTATGACTGAATTTTCTCTCAAAAGAGGTTTTAAACTTAAATATTTTGTTAATTAATATCCCCAAGGTAATGGTCTAGCAGAATCAATAAATAAAAATCTCATAACAATCATAAAATGGACTATTTATCAGAGCTAGAAAAATTGGCATAATTCCTTAACATTTGCAACATTACTTAGAAGGCCTCCATAGGGAATTCTCCATTCAATCTATTTTATGGGAAAGAAGTTGTAATTCCATCAAAATTTAGCTCTTCCTCCATTAGTCCTAGTTCAATTTATTGATGGAGTACCTTCTTCTTCCTTACAATTAATAATGTCTCAGATCCTTAAACTAGAAGAGGAAAGGGAAAAGGCCAAATTAATGCATGCTCGACACCAGCAGATGGTAAAAAAATCTTTTGATGCAAATTTTGTTTCTCGAAAAACATTTCAAGTTGGAGAGCTCATCCTTAAGTGGGACAAGGCACATGAGGACAAATGTAAGCATACCAAATTTCAAAGAATGTGGCTTGGACCATTTCAAATCACAGAACAAATTGGCCCATCAAAATTCATGTTAAAAGATCTTCAAGGGAGAAAAGATTTGCTTCCTGTCAATGGGCTGATTTAAAAAAAAAAATATTTTCTTAGAAGAAAAATTTCTTCTAAATGTAACATACTTATACTTTTAAATTTTTAGGAGAATAATGTTTGAATACATACTTTTGGATTTTCACAAACACCTTTGAATTGTTTTATGACTTTCATTTTTGAATAATAATTTTTTTTTGAGGAAATAACTACAAAACTTGAAAATTGAACGAATACTTTACAACTCTGAAATCTTTTTCCATTGAAATTGTAAATTTTGTAAACCTAAAGTTTGTAAAGTTTTTTTACTTTATTATGAGTCAAAAAAGGTTCATCTTTAGAAAGTAAAGACTTGATGTCACTAATAATCTTTAACTCTAAGTTTTCATCCAAAAATATTAAGGAGTCAATGGTTCTCCCCATCCATTAATTATGTTTTTCTAGTGTAATTCAAAAATTTAAAAAACTTAAAAGGATAAGAGGTCTCATCATGAGTCTTCTTACCATGATCATAGGTAAATAATAAACTGAAATTACCACTACTTCATATAAAACTAGGGTAATGACCCAAGATTATTAAATAATCATAAGACATGGGGTCTATTCAGGAGACAACTCATTCAGTTCAATTATAACCAGTGAATGGAATTGTCACTTTGTGGTCATCAAGACAGGACAATGAATTTTTAAGAACAATAAAAAACAAGTTATATGATTAAGGATTTATCTCAAAAAATTGTAATAATAAATGGATGGGATACTGAATCATTGATGGCTAAAAGGTAACCTTGTTGATGTTATGAATGCCTGGTGGCAGCAGTGGCTCTACCTATGACAAAAGGAGTAAATCAAAAGGCTAAGTTACAAAAGACACTTAATTTATCTTTTAAACTACTTGATGATTGATATAGAGGAATGAAGAAATTATTTATGAAAGGTTTCTGAAAGATTAGCAACAAGATGTGTTTTTTATTTAGAGTAATTTTATTCATTCAAACATTTTAAAAACCATTTTTGTTTCCTTAATTTATTTTTACTTATTTAAAGATACTAAGAATTTTTTTTTTTTTAGAGATAACTGGCTCTTCCCGTGAATCGCCAATTGTTGTGTTATTCAACAACCACCATTATTTTAGCATAGTTACCTTAGGAAAATAATGGGGATCCTTTAAAAAAAATTAGAGTAGAACAAATAAAACCCTTAAGTGATTAATTTAAAATAGAAATAGGAATGAAATGGGTTAAAAAACATTGAATTTTCGTTTAAAGACACTTGAGTGGAGAATGACAAGCAAATCACAATATCACAATTTCAATATCGCATGAAAGACATATAGATTTTAAAAAGCCACTCAACATAAATTGCGATGTGAATTACAACAAAGTGATTTAAAGGAAAAAGGCATTTTCTCGAACAAAATTCTATGAGAAAGAAACCACGGGACCTACTTCTGCCACGTAGCAAAATCACAAATCACATTTCACAAATTTATCCCGACGATCTTAAATTCATCCTCCACATTTCCCCAATGCGATATACTCTATCGCATCGCCCTTTATCTTCATGACCACTCTTTCCCCTCATTCATTTTCGTCGATATTGTGATTGAGATATCGCAATCGGCAAAAGGTAGCCGATCGAAATTCTATAAAGATTCACACACGAATAACATCCGTGATGTGACAAATCTCATTTAAATGATGGAATGATTATGCAGGCACATCAACCCATACTATCCATTAATTCCATAACTTAAATAGTTTTATAGCCCACGCTTCTGAAAATGATTTGACTGCAAGAAGCATTGAATTTATGTATTTACCACGTGCCAAGTTTCATTCTCTTAATTATTTCCATTATTACGACACCTTATTATTAGTAAAATCAAAATTTCCTCTTTATACTTATCGTTCTTCATTTTTCACAAGTGAGTCCAAATAAGCAGAGCTCTTAGGAGATGTCGAAAGCTGTGAAGAAAGCTAAGAAACCTATGGCACCCACAAATCCTACAATTATTGTAAGTGAAAGAATATAAATGCTTCCTCTATTCACTGACACAACATGTGGGCCACAAAGTGGTTCTTCCTCCTGGGAAGAAATGTATAAGTTATTTAAGGATGATAAACCCCATAGGGTTCAATGGAAAGCTACTGCAGATGCTTATGATTCTTCAGAATCTACTATATAAGAAGTTTCTAATTCTTTTCTACACCGGGTTGTTGGGTACCATATACTAATATGGTAAGATGGATAATCGATAACCTCAATATTGGGGACAAAAATTTCTTAACAAACAGAGGAACAATGATAGGTTCTTTCAAAAAAGAATACCTGAAGTCAATATACCACATTCTAGACCCATAGAAGGTCTACGACAAATAATTTCTTGTGAAATTCGCCAGTGAGAATGAGCTGAAGTCAAATCCTACCAAGCAATGGAGGAGCAACCCGAAAAAACACAAAAATGATGATAAGGGTATGTATTATACTGACTCCCTTGCTAGTCCATACTGTTATGTTGTTGAAATGATGTGTAGGCTCTTTACTCAGCCTGATACCACCAAATTTTCATTTGAATGGGTTCCCCTTGCTGTCCTCTGAGATGATTCTAGGTCAATTAATCATGCCAAAACATCTATAATGTTTTGTTTGTTTTAAATTGGGTTTATGTATGACCAATGTATTAATAAAATAAAAACAAATGTCTTTAAACTTTTGATAATATTAACTATTAAGAAAAGGGTTGTTGCTTTACTTCAAACAATGATATAATTTTGCATATGTGAAGGCAGAAACTGTAAGAAAATATTATCAGTTAAATATTCAGATTGAATTTTTAATTTATCATAAGTGTGAAAGATTGTTAAACAATGTTTAAAAACTCAATAAAACATATTTAACATTATGAATATTACTGAAAATTAATTGATATAGAGGGACTTATAAAAATACTTAGTTCAATAAGTCATTCTCTAAAATGGATTATAATTTCAGAGGATTTAAGATAGACTAAAACACATATTTTTCTTACCTACTTATCTTCATAAAAATCAAATATATGTAGAAATCAAAGTGAAATGAATATTAGAAAAACTTACAAGGAGATAAACTGATTGAAATAAATCCACAATCCTTTTATTTATCATCAATAATAAAAAAGCTCATACACTTCTTCTTACAAATGCTCATCCAAGGGTGCAACCCTTAATAAATCGAATGGAGAGTTATTTATACTAATTTCTATCACTTATAAGTATCTAAACTGATTATAAAAATACTATCAAATAGTAGGAAAACAAAAATTGATGAGTGATCTGTCACTGTCTTTGAGGAAACAGTTGATGATGTGGCCCCAAAATTGTTGTTATGTTGGCATGTTCTTGGAGACAAAAAGTTACTCGATGGTTTCACATAAGTGATCCCATCTTTACTAACTTGGAATTTCTAGATTTACTAATTTCCTAAAAAATTGATCCACTTCTATGTATATTTCAAAAGTAGGCTTGTTAATGAAGATATGTTTTATTTCATGTTTAATTATCAAATCAAAATCTAGATCTTCTAGAAAATATTTCCCTATCATATGGCCTTTAATTCCTGCAAAGTTAGCTTTGTCAATGGTAATGGTATAGCTCTTTTTGCAGTACTCCGCCAAGTTGATCAGTTTGTCATTGGGAGCTACTAATCCATGCAATCCCCTTTGGTTTAGCATATTAAACTTAATCTGAAATCTTTGGACAACAATGTCCAAAGTTTGACATTTAGTCTCTAATTTATTCAGCAAATTATTCTTCTGCAATACTTTCTTGATCTCCAAAATAGTAGTTGTTATGTGTGTATTGTGGATCTGCTCCAATTCTTCCCTACTTTTTGAGTTAAGAACTTTAATCATGTCTGATGCCTCTGCCGGTTTCTACTTGAGTGTTTCCTTCTCTTTTTCAATGACTATTTTGCACCTATTGATTAATTCCTCTTTCTCAAAAATGATTTGTATGGATGGCCATACTTCTGTCATTGCTTGGATTATTTCGGTCCAGATGTTGGATTGTGCTAAGGTGTTTTCCATTAGAAGCTCACTTTCTAAATTTTGAACCTTTAGTGCTAATATGTGAGACTTATGAATTTTTTCCATGTACAGGGTATCATTTTTTATCTTGTGTTTCCAAGGTTCTGAAATTCTCGAAAATATTTTCATTCTCTTGTTTCTGTAAAGTCAAATCCTGCACAATTTTAGCTGGATCACATGTTGTTGATGTAGATTCCACTGTTGTTGATGAAGATCTTGGCTCTGTACCTACAACTCCAATTGGGACTGCTACAACTAGGATCATAGCAAACTGAGTTGACTGTTATTTTTCCTTAAGAAATCCTTCAATTTTCTCCTGCATCTTATTTATCTGAATGTTCTGCTCAATGATGAGTTTGAGTAGCTCTTCTCTATTCTTTTCACTCTCCTCTATTTCCTTTGTCTGGGGATCATATGTGGAAGGCAGATTTAGCTTCTTTCAAAGAGCTTCAATGTTTGTATTCTTCTTCTTTAAAATATCTTCTACAAATTTACAATCCTTTGGGTCATACCCAATCTTGACCACAATGTCTTCTAAAGACTTTAACTTAATGTCTTTAACTAAAGATGAAAGTTTTTTTTATTTTTTATTTTTGATTGTACATTTGATAATGTTGAGAAGCAATTTCATGGTTGTATTAGTCATGGTAGAGAAGAGAATCTCTCCAGACTGTCTATGCATGTCCATCTGGTCTATGGGATGAATCTGGTTTGCATCAAATGAGAAAATTGTCTTCTTATAATCAGATGGAGCTTTGTAAAAAGTGATGTGGGCTTGTAGAAAATCCATCTTCATCCTTCCCTTTTCACTATCAAAATCATTCAGTAGCCTGTGCTTTGAAGTGGAATTTTGCTTCCAAAATTAACTATAGAAATTGGCCGTCAAGGTTTCATTTTTCCGTTTAATCTCCAAGAATTTTGAGAAGATATTTTGATCATCTGATGTATTGGTTCCAACTGATTGAATGATATCCATGGGCTCTTGAGAATCTAAAGAAGATGATGGAGTATTTGGAACACTCCCTCCTGCTGCTGTAGATACCTCTGGTTCTCCCAAGTCTATAATTTTTGGTTCTTTTTGGCTCTACTTTGTAGAAATAGTAAAGGAAGTCTTCTGATTCTTTTACTGGATTATGAATTCTTTGACATTATTTATAAAAGTTTATGTTTCTTCTCTAGGAATTTTCTGTTGTTTGTCTTGGGAAATTGGAGTCTGAAAAGTACATGTGGAAAGGATCTGCTCCTGTGCCTCTTGCAATGTATTCTCTCTCCACTGATCCACATTCATAAACTTTTCAATCTCAGGCCTAGGTGTATGATTGTATCGAGTTGTCTTAAACTCAACCATTAGGTTTGAAATGATGTTGAAAGGATCATAAGACCAAGTGAAGCTTGGATATAAATTCATTCTTTTAAGAATAACATCTTTCTCAATCCCTGTTGATCTGGTATTGCATATAAAGGAGCCTATCTTTGATTTGATCTTAAATTGTGATTTTCTCTTCCCTGAAACAAAATGTAATTCATCAATGTTAATCATCTGCCTAATATATTCCAAAGAGAAAAAATCTCATTGGAACATATTTGGACATTTTATATGGTGTCAGCTCACATCCATATACTCGAATCTCTGTGTAGTTGTGGTATAAATACCAGCCTCCATTTTTAAGCTGATCACTCCAATGAAGAATTCTTTTGATGTCTTGGCCAATTCTGGGCTCATTCTGGCTGCTAAGAAGTTGGCAAATTGGATGGATGAATGAATCAATGAATTCCACAAAGGAAAAATTATTTGAAATTGATATGACCAATTATGTCCAATGAATAACTGACTAATTAATTCCCTAATCATCCTGCTTGTATAAAGTGATGGGCAGAGAATCTCCCCGTTGAAACAAAAACATATGAATAAGTACAGAGGTGTACTTAAACATTCCTTGGGTTGTTAAATTCATCAATTTTTCATGCATATTATCAACCAAAATTTGGTTGTAATTGTACATGACTGCAGGCTGATGGTCTTTAGAAAAGATGGAAAAATAACCAAGGATGGGTTCATCCACTGTTTGTCATCTTGATATCCTAATAAACAAGAAATTAATGAAATGATGTGTCTGGTAGCCTCAGGAAGCATGGAGGATGGGTAAGGAGGGTTTTTCTTTGGTATTTAAACATCATCAGGAAGGAAGGTCTCAAAAATTTGTGCCCTCTGAGGGAAATTGATCTTATGATATAACTCCATAAGAGCAGCTTGGGAGAAAAGGCTAAAAGAATCATTTTTTGGGATCAAAAACATGTTATTAATGGTTTTTGGAGTGATATATATAATAATGTTTCCATTCTAAGCTACCACTACTCTTTTTATGGGATCATACCTGGTTTGGCATCAGGTGATTAGGTCTGGGAATTCATGGGTTTGAGGGAATGAAAACAAAGGTAACATGGACTCCCAGAGCTTAATATCATATTTATGATCCAAATACTTCTGTTTTAGCCACATGTGAAATTCATGAAGTTCAAATTCTCACTCTATGTCAGTGATTTTGAAGTATGAATCAGCTAAGGGGATATGGTCGAGATCAAACGAGGTAGAAACTACAGGGTTTTCCTCATATGCTCGTTTTCAAATTTTTCCCTTGGGGGCCATGTGATTTGCAGATGAAAAGAAGAGAAATATATCTACTATGCTGATAATAGATGTAATACAGTCTCTGCAAAATGAATCTCTATCTGACAAGATGAAAAATATTTCAACTATTAGCGCAATGTATCTCCTGTAAAACCTGCAATACAACAAAAAATGGCAAATGAATCAAAGGTGTTAGAAGGTATGGAGAGTTTTTATTTATAATGTTGCTCAAATTACCATTATGGGGTGATTTTTGGGAAAATATGACCGTGGAGGTTTAATGCTAACGGTACAACAACTGGTGGGCGATGAAAAGGCTAGACAATGGTTATGGAGTAGGCCTAACGGGAGGAGAAGGACAACGGTAAGGGAGAGGAGTTTTAAGAGGATTTAAAGGTGTCAAAATTTTATTCGGCTTCAGGAAACAGTTAGTGGATAAAATTCAAATACCGTTGGTGGAAGTCAAAACCAACGATGGGAGGAAAGTGGATTTCAGAGGGGGTAGGCAGCGGTAAATGGTTTTGAGTGGGGGGGGTGCGAAGTGTTGTGGAGGCGACATGTCGATGAGGGTCTGCCATTAAATTAATAATTTTTGGACCTCCCCCGTTAAAAAAAATTGGCAAGGGGGGTGCGAGAAGGCTTCCCCATCGTTGTTCTGGGCGGGGAAGAGATAAACCATTGGTACTTTCTCAATCATTAAACATAGTATGACAAAAATTTCTTGTCGCTCAAGGAATTTGGATAAAAGGAAAAAAAAAATTATTACAAGGTTAATTAATCGCTAAATGAAAATTATTAACTAATTTAAATATAATTTAACCTAATCAAAATTTTGGCCACATTTAAACAAGCTTCCACTATTGTCTTTTCTTTTATTAAAACTAAGAAAATATTTATTTTATTGCTTTTCAAACTATCCCTAAAAATTTTAGATCTTTGCCTTCATTTTTTAGAGAAAACTAATCCTAACATTTTATGATATGAATAATTTATTGTTCATCAGTCCTAACATTTTTTGTTTTTCATCTATTCATGTCCAAGCTTAACATTTTCTAAATTTTTCATTTTTTTCTAAAATGCTACCTTATCAAAACCAAAGATGTTACAACACCCCTAATGGAAGCAGTCACATATTATTATATCATGGACTGGGGGATCATTTTGTCCAACAATATCGCCAATCAAATTTTGGAATATAGGAAAAATCGTTCTATTTCATCCAAGATTTTTCCCCCATTTTACATGAGCTCTTATATTATAGACTATGTATGTTTCACTTCAGATTTTCCGACCATGGGTTGGAAATGGACTACCCAAGACCCTCTCCCCATTCATGTCTATCATAGCATGTTATGGGAGTCAAAATAAGAAAACCACTTTTATAAAATATGCCATGGAATTATGCTCCCTTTATTTCAAGTTGTGTTTAATGAGAAAGCCCCCAGGTTATCTAAGGAAGCTCAAGTTGATTTCTCCACCATTGGAAAATGGTTCGGAGAAAAATTATTTACCTATATCAAAGTCTTTTGGAGCCTGGCTTAGCCACATGTATTACCAGTATATGTTCTAGATAATATTCTCGCAAGAGAAATAGCTTATCAAACTTTTGGCAATGGATTAACTAAGTTTCTAAAGGAAGACAAGAAAGATTCATGGCCCTCCTTTCCAATTCATTGTGGTGTCTACACATTATACAACTATAAACACACAGGATTAGATGTCAATCAAATTGAATATTTGAAATTGGTTACAATCACAAACAGACAATATGATCCAAATCAAGTTGCCAATGATTTTACCACTCAAGTAAAAGTCAGACCTTTTGTACATGAAGATGATTATTTCGATGACTTGTTTGAGTCAAGCGACACTTATGTTGTAGTGCAGAAGTTAGCAACATCGCGCCTCAATCCACACAAGTTGTCAAAGTTTAAATTGTACATGAAAAAAATATTGGAAGGGATTTCTTTGAAAATGCTAGAGGTATCCCAACCCATAACACAGAAAGAACAAGAAAAAGAACAAGCACCTAAGGATACTGAAGTCCTTAGAAAAGCTAAAGAGGATAAATTTTTTGAAGTTCAAACCATGGATTTAGAGTTCCCAAGTGATTTGAATTATTTCTGGAAGGAGTTTAATCAAAAACTCCAAGGAGACCAAGAATTGATCATCAATGGCCATCAAAAAATAGTACAAATGAGTCAAAGAAAAAGTCAGAACCCATTTACTATTGGGCCTTTTTACAAGTTAGTTAGCACAGAACAAGTGGAATTCATCCTGGCCTTCCCTACTACAAAAATTGTACTAAAAAATGAAAAAATCCCACCTCTGGACATATTTTATAGTCCTAAGAATAAATTTGTTATGAGAAGACAAAGAAAAAGAAGGATAACAAAGCAGTCTCAACTCCTTGTTCCAGGAGATGTTCCAATGGAGGTAGTTTGGAAAGATTCACAAGCAGATCCTTCTCAAGATATAAATCATCTAACCCAATTCGTAGGAGCCTATGCATCTACTACTATAGATAAGGCCTCTAAAGTTCAACATCTATTCAAAGAAAAGGATGAAAAAATGCTACAATTAAAACAGGAACTATAGGCAGAGAAGCAGAATGTCAACCAAAAACTACAAGTACATGTATCACAACTCCAAGAGAGCATTGATCAATTGAAATTGCAGCACCAAACTGAAATTGGGGCTAAGGATACTAAAGTTCATAAATTGAAATTTATTGTTGAGAAATTGAAAGGCAATACGAAAATAGATGAATTTAGGAAAGAAGCACTGGAATTGAACACCCTGTTAGAACAATAGCAAGTTATTTTTTGTTAAAAGATTTCAAGTGTCATTGAATAATGTGAGAAAAGTGATTCACTGATGAATCAAATAGCGGACCATAGAATCATCTTTGATGAGATCAACGATAAAGTGTCACAGTATGTCACCTCACAAGATATTATTGATGGATAAAAGGCTAATATTCCTAGGATTGAGGACTCCAAAAAGGAAATTTTATTTAATGATTGGGACATACAATTGAAACATGCTGAAAGGGCCATCTACAGATCTAGAGATGTGGCTAACAATATTATTGAAAAAACCAGCCAGAATCTCATCGCTGCCAATATTATTGATAGATTTCCTCCTATTTCACTTCCTATTGTTAAACATTTGATAAGGCAATGGCAGGAAGTCTCCAAGGTAAAAGAGGAAAGCACAAGGAAAGTGGAAAATCTAGACTGAGATAAGTATTGGAAATACTTGGTAAAGCCACATAGCCAATGTCTCATTCTGCATTTTCTTACAGATACTTATTCCTATATGATGCCTCCACTTTTAGATGCATTTTTCACTGGACAGTTGCGCATCATTCCAGTCCAACCTCCAAAGGTTAAGTCTATTATCAACATCCTTCAACTGAAGGAATGAATGGATGATAAGAAAGTAGGGAAATCTTCAAGCAAGTCACCACATTAAATTATGTTTCTGTTTTTATTTTCACTTAGTTTAAGGAGAGTTTTTTAAACCTCCTCAGCTTTTATTGTAATTACTATTTTTAAGAATATTTATTTTATTATATAAACCCCTTCATGTCTTTTAAGAAGGGGTCCTAAAATTTTGAAAGGAAGCCTTTACAGAAGTCACACTTTTGTACTCTTAAAGTTTTCTTAATAGAAGGTGTTGGACCAGATACTGCTTTTTAAATGAGCAGAGTTAGCGTATACATGGTACTTTTATCCTATATGTTAACTTTTTTGTTCCAAATGAGAAATGGTTACTTTTTCTTATGATGTTTTGTTTTATGTATATTTTTAAAACAATCAGACATTAATTCACTTTTGAACATGTTCGATTGCCATATTTTGGTACATATTCAATACATGAAGTATACATATGCGATATAGGCTTATTCAATTGATTTAATTAACTATTTAATTAAATAAATTATTTTAAATTATTTTCATATCTCTAAATGTCTGCATAATATTTATTTGCATTCACTGAAAGATCATCTTTATAAATCGCGCAGAGAGAATAATTCATCATGAGATAGATATCTAAAGGTATATTTATTTACTTCAAGCTTGTTACCACCCCCATATACCAAATTATAGACAATTATAATACCATCCATTCACCCAATTATATTTCACTAGGAAACTAGCTCCATAAATCTAGTCAGATCCACCATATCAAACGAATAAGGGACGGTTTTCAAGTCCCCGACTGGGTGGTTTTCCCTGATGTTGTTGCACCAATTTTTGGGGACTCAATAGATTCATAGAGGGAGAGACTCTGAAACCTAATTCTATTGAAGTTGGTTCTGGATTCCCCTAACTGGGCGGAACCACTGTGTTAGGGTGAATACTTCTTCTCTAGATTCCCTTGAAACTCTTGGGATGGAGGTAGTAGCTATCTAGATACCCTGTATGTAATTAGGTGGAGAAGTATCCTTTGGACTCCCTGTGTTCTTGGGTGGAGGTCTTGAACCTATAGATTCTAGGTATGCATTGATTGGCTGCCATTGGGTAGTTATAGGGTGGAGGAAATTAGCCTCTGGATTCCCTCTATGTTATTAGAATGTTAAGTGGTTGGTGGGTGGAGGAATGAAGCCCTCTGGATTCCTTGTTTCAGCTAGAAGTTATTATTTTGATTCCTGAAGCAAGCCCCCTTAGTCTCTAGAATCTAGCTCAGGGATGATAGTTGCAAGTGATTTTGGTTGCGGTTGTCTATGGTTGGGTGGAGATTCCTTGTCAAAGACTCGGTTTCGCTACAATTTAAATATAAGTATCCTCTTATACTTGTTTAAAGGTTAATGAATATATGATGCATTTATGGTTTTAAATGGCTCTATATTTCTAGACTATAATAATGATATTAATTTAATGAGCATGTGGTTATATCTCTGTGTGGAAATGGCACTTGTAGTTATGATGAATATACATATATATGTGTGTGTGGGTGTGTGTGTGTCATATCTCTGAAACAAATGATGTTGATAAACATGTTGAGCAAGTGTGTTCTTATGGATTGGAATGAAGTTATGTACATAACATAGAGACATTACAAGTACTACAGGTAGTGGAAGGATCCATAAGGATCTAGATTAAAACCTAGAAACATTGGACATAAAGGTCCCTTCCATTAATATGAAGTGATTACATAAGAGATTTCCTTCTTAGCAGGGTATGTGTATACACATAAAGGATTATTCACTTAGTTACAAGCCTATGAATTTATACACGTGGCGTTGCATTAACGTTGAAAGAGATATTATCTCTTTTAAATGTAAGGATAGCCTAAAACCCTTGTATGAAGGTTGAGTCAACCTTACATTTTCAGTGGCCTAGAGGTCTTCCACAAGCTTCCTAGTGTTATTGGTTAGGCATGGAAGCCCATGCATAGCGTCATGGAGATTTTTAAAGGCTTGGTTTGGATTTTAGAGCTCTTGGCATGTGGCGAGATAGGTGGATCCCATTTACGAGTTCACTGCAGGTTCTCAGCGTAGAGTGGCCATAAGAGTGCCTATGCCATCCTGCCTAGAATTTCCTATTCTGATACGAGAAATGTATGAGAGTTAGGAACTCATTGGAGTGGGTTTTTCCCAATATTGGGAGAGGTATCACTATAGGGTTCTTTAGCAAACCACCACTGCCAGTATCGAACGCTAGTGTTGATCATGATTTTTACAAAATCTATGTGGCAAGGTCATGGTCGAAGCAACCAAAAAAAAGTGATCAGTGAAGAGCTATGGCAAGCTCTCATGATAACTATCAAAATCACTTAAGGATGAGAAGATCTCCTCTGGTCAGGCTAGAGAATAGATCAAATGAAATAAAGAATTGTGGCCCGAGAAGGGCATAACGTTAAAATTGAAGATAATTTCAGGAAAACCTTATACTTCACTCTGATTAAAACCCTAGTGGTGGAAGCCATAAATTGGTTGCCGATATTTCCCTCTATCACCATTGGATAAGGGGATATGACGTGGCCTGGAACGTCAAAGGGATCTATCGGGATGATTTTAGCTAAGATGAGTTGGCTAACACACAAGCTCGGTGGCTCTCCCATCGGTTAGAGGTGGTTCCCATAGGACATTGCATCCCAGTGGTTCAATCTCGAAGGAATTACAAGCATGCACTAGTAAAGGAGCAGGATAATGTCACCCTAGATGAATTCGCTGACATGCAAGCTTGACATATTATGCTATTGGTTGAAATTTTCTCCCACGGGACAAATCATACTTGGGACTGTACCCTGGTAACTATTGTTGTATTGCAAGGATAATTGAATTGGATGACTAGGTGTGGGGCCAATTGTGCTCATAGATTAAAGGTGAGAAGCATTTCCATTAGCTAGAGCGGGTTCTAACGTACAATGCATCCCACTAGTCAAAAATCTGGTAAAGTTAGAGAGTGAATCGTAGCGATGTGCGAGATGATGTGGAAATGCCACCACATGTCATAATTAGTAGCAAGAGTTGTGTAAAGGTGTGGCACACTAAACCATGTGTCCTGGTGGCTTTGTCTTAGAGTTTTAAGGGTTGTGTAAAGGTGTGGGATAGGGTAGCAAGGACGGGATGACGTGGCATTACAGACGCATGGGCCACTTAGAGGTAATGATGTGCGGAGCTTAGACCCACTAGTACACATAGGCCCAGAGGTCTCACCCTGGAGGCAAAGACGGTGGAAGAAATGTGAGCATCAAGATCAAACAAGCAGGATGAAATATCTCATGTCGTGCTAGTTGAGTGCGCACCCTAGTTGGTGGAGAAATGGTCCCATATGATAAATAAACCTGACAGAATGGCCCCAAAATAATTAAATGGTGTAGAAAAGGAGGTCGTGGGACAAGTCAGGGTGATGTAACATAGGCTACAGTTTTAGCGTAGTGGTTGAGAAATGGAAAAATGGGAAATAGAGGTTGTGTGGCCCACCTTAAATGCAAGCCCAAAAAGGAGGCCTTGGCAGGTAACAAAGCATCACACTTAGGAATTTCTAGGATGGGCAGACGAGATATCGTGTCCGGTTGGACCCACTCGGAAGGCATAAGGATAGTTAACATGGCATAAGGGTGAAGTCAACCCTGAGTAGGTCAAAGTTTGAGGGGTCAGGCCCGGAAAGGATAAATGCATGCACTACGATGAGTTTCAATCCCAACTATTTCATGAGCGGGGTAAAGCAAGGCCCATTTTTGGAGGACCATATCTCTCAATCTAGAGGTTGGATTGAGCCAAAATTTTACATCACTATATGTGTCTCAATGAGACAAACACAATGGTGATGGTTATCTTAGTTTAGAGAAGTTGGAAAAAGTTGAAATTTTTATACCACATTTTTATAGAGTTATTTTGAATATTGGTTTTGTGTAGTGACCACCCATTATCTATGGTTTTAGGTAAGGGGAATTATTACATTTTCCTCACTCTAGAATGATTTTTTCTCACTTTATTTATCTTTTTCAAGTGTCGTTTCACCTTTTCTTACTATCAGAAGTGTTTCTTTTAATTGTTTTCACTCCTGCATCTGTCTCACTTTAGTGTACCACAAGAGGCATCAATATTGCATTATTTTGTATTATTTGATCATATATATTATAATAATATGTGTTATACACTCCCTCACAACTTAGCGCACCTTTTAGTCATGGTCGACACTTTTGTTGTAACTTGTATTCTAAGTGTCACAAAGTGATGTTTCAACCGTTGCACTTAGAAATGAGTGTCTCTTCAAGGTATGCATGTGAATTTTTATTCTTGTGGCATGTGTTGATTTTATCTGGGTGTGAGATCATCATTTTAGGAATTTTTTTCTCTCTCTTATCTCATTGATCCCACACTTATCCATTTTTGGAGCTTTCACTATATTTGCAACTTGCTCAATTTTTTACCAGTCTTCTTGCCCTTAGAACTTGACATTATGTTGTATTATCTCATAGTGAAGCACCCTTTCCTTCTGAAACTGAACCTTCCTCCAAGGACTGCACATTTTGAAATCATAGTGCATAGTTTCTATCTCTTGTCCCTGAAATTTATGCATTTCTCTCTCCTAGTGAGTCTTCCACTATGCATTGCATAGTCTCAGTCAATAGTCAGGCCTTACTATCTCCCTAACCTGGGAAACTACACAATAACATGGCTCATTCATCCCTGAGTTGTGCATTGTGAAATCACAGTGAGGAAGCATGCCTCACTGCATCATTATCTACCTCAACTACGCAGTTATGTATTATAGTCCTTCAACAACTCTGCCTTGTGCATTCACAGTGACCAAGCCTTTCTCACTAACTCACAAAGTTGATAAAATGCATATTCCTCTATCGCTTTCCTTCTAGAAATATGCATTGTGCAATCAAATGAGCAATCCTTCTCCCTTGTCCCACCGATTCCCTCAATTATGCAGTTCTACTTCCATATCCCTTAGTTACTATGCACTGCACATCCACAGTGACTAGACCACACCACTGCCTCTTGCTCCTGCACAATGTGAAATTCTTGAGCCTCCTCCTTAATCATGCATTATGTCTTGGCTCAATCAACATGCAACATGAAATAGAAAAAACTAGGATATTTTGGGATTGATTTCTTCTCTGTTAGAAATAATGGAAACCAGGACACTACTGATAGGGGGTGAATCAGTAGTGTGACCAAATTATACAATTTTTCCAAATTATATTTTTCAATCAGTGTAGAAATTATTCATGAATCAAAAGCACAAATCAATCATGTAAAATATATCATTATCACCATCATCAATCACAAGAGAAACATATAAACAAGACACCAATATTCTTTTATTTCTTTGGAAAAGACAAGCTTCAACTTGATTACATCACTGCCCCAAAAGCTACTACTTACAGGTTTATCATCTGCAAATGAAAGGAATTATATCCCTTCTCATTTATCAGTATTCACTGAAAGGGATTGTTCCCCCTACTTTTTTATCAACCCTTGTTGAAAGGGAATCTTAATTAGGGGAATTTTGATGTCTAAGATAGGCCTGCTAAGGAAATTATAAAATAATAGTGGAAATAATAAAATAAGATTTGATTACATCATCAAATTTTAGAGGGAAAAATGAAAAAAAACTATTTTTTCAACTCATATTTTCAACTTATCTCGCAAAGTGTTTACTCAAATTTCGAGCGAGAGTACTCGTTGGATTCAAAATTTAATTCCTCTTCCAAGGAGTACCCATGTTGCATACTTTTGATGGGTCTTTCTACACGAAAAATAAGAAATACATGGAAAACGTGATTGCAATCACGTTTTTTATGTATTTCTCATTTTTCGTGTAGCAGGGTCCATCGAAAGTATGCAACATGGGTACTCCTTAGATGAGGAATTAAATTTTTCATCCAAAGAGTACTCTCGCTCGAAATTTGAGTAAAAAAATTGGGAGATAAGTTGAAAATATGAGTTGAAAAAGCAGTTTTATTATTTTATTAATTTTTTATCTTTTTACCCTTTTACTTAAAAAATGGTGAATCATCCCCCATGGTTGAAATCATTATCTTGAATCTTATTGGTTCTTATAAAGTTTATTTTGTTGTACAATTTTCTTAGGAGGCCATTTTAGACCTCAAAATTCCCCTAATGTGCCCTTTCTCATCCATCATCCTCTGTTGAAACAAACTATTGCCCCCTAAATGCAAACTACCACTTGTTGGCCCTCTTGATTAATATTTCATCCATTTTCAAGCTTGAACCAATAGACCACTTACTCCATAAACAAATAAATTTTCTCACTTTAATTTCTCACCGAAACCACCTTACAAACACCTTCAGCAATCTCTTATTACTGATAAAATCACCATCAAAATCACCTTTGGCAATTTCTCATTATTGAACATATCAAACTATACCAATAGCATAAGTCCTTTCACCAATCACCAATTCACTCTTCTCATCTCTAAAAAACATTTCAAATACCAAGTATGATCACTAATTCACCCTTGATGTATATCAACACAATGCATCTCGTTGCACCAAAAACTCCTTATTTCTCTACTACTCGAATTATTCTTATAAAGAAATTTTCTTGTTATTTTTGGTAATTGGAACTTTACTTAACTTTAGGTCTACCTTCATGCATAAAATTTACATTTATCTTTATTTTGCTTCAACTATCTCTTCTATATCTCATCTACAGGTATTTAAATACTTCTCTATTGTTCTAATAAGAATATTTGAGTTTAACTTCTCAAATATGTTGTTCTGGAATTTTATCAGAGTTTAACTGCATTTTTAACTTTCTCTTCTATCACACTTTAATATTTGAATGTATCTCTAATTTTTTCCATTTTCCTATTCAAATATTTCTTTTGCATCTGATCTTCAATTTATCATTCACTACTATGCTATTTTGGGCTTAATCTTTGAGTTAAACTGCTAATATCTGTTATTTTGGTACATTATATGTTTTAGTTGAGGATTTGTCTACAATTATAACTTTAGTTGACCACTTAATATAGAAAAACCACCAAATATGATTTAATAACATCAATGCCACCAAATATAGGCATTAAGCCCCTGGTTCTAATTTTCTCTGGCCCTTTTCTCCCATCGGACCAAGCATTGTGACCTTGTCTTAGTCCATGAGTGCATAATTCCTTACCTCTACGCCTTTTCTCCTTAAGCCCACACTCTCAGTCATCACTACCACATAGAACCTTGTATTGGCACTTTGTATTATCCCCTGATGCCTTTATCCTCGTGATATAACCTTGTGCCTATTTATAAACCTCTAGGTTCTACCTTATGGGATGATGTGTCCCATGGGGCCGCCTAATGCCTTTTCTCATTGGTCACCTGCTGACAATCGTACTGTCGATGTACCCTGGTGCATGTATTCTAGTGTTCTCCTTTGCACTCATCATAAATCTTCCATGGTATAATAGCCAGGATAAAGTGTCTAGTGGGGTCCTCCCGCTCTTTACTCATTGTCTCTTTCCCGTGCATTGTCTTGTCGACGTGCCCTAGTGCTATTTTCCCAGTCATTTTTCTTTGTGGCTTAAATATTTCAGGTTAGACCTTCAAGGATGAGCTATCCCAGTGAGTCCTACTACTGCAAACATGGAACAATCACAATGTTGTTGGGGTGATTTTGATCTGACAACTACCACATGCACTTAACACCCATTCAACCCGATGCTTTCTTTATTTGTTGCTCCCAAACCTTCTAGGATCCTACTTGTGAGATGATGTCATGTTATCGTCATCAGTGCCAAATGGCACCTCATGAGTGGTGACAAGTGTCACCCGGAAATGGTCCATTTGGGTACCTAAAAACCTCAAATATGCATGACATGTGTCCACCTCTGATTAGCCTTGTGTTGATGTCATCATCGACCACTCACATGTTTCCAAATAGCCCAACTAGTTCATCCCAACGTTTAACATATACATGCTATTTTAAATTCAATGATTCACCCAGAAAGATGAGATGTCATGGTCTCCACCATCAGCCAATAGAATTATTCCATGTTTCCTCCAGAGAGGAGAGAGAAAGGTTTCTTGCACCTTGGTTTTTTTGTTAATTTCCTTTGTTAACTTGTCAAGAGTTGCATTATTCCCACCTTGCTTGGTCATTTGAGAAACCCACTTGTGGTTTACGACACCCTTTGCTAGTGTTTTATGGTATTGAAAAAGGGGGGTGTCTACATGAACCATTGTTTTTTATTTTCTGATCGGTAGTACGGGGAATATGCCCATTCTAACACCCCTTAGCACTATAACTGTCATGTTTTTGGCCCTGTCGAAACTGTCACTGATGCACTTATGGGATGCATGGGGCTCGATCCACCACTGAACGTGCATGTTGTTTAAATTGTGAGGTTCGCGAACCTTTCTCAAAGTTTTTCCTTATGCAAAATATAACTGCTGCTATGGCTCCGTCATTTTTTACTCTTCATAAGTTGACTTTTGGGGTTTCACCTTTGACCGGCCATAACTTCTAATCTAGGAGGAAAATTTTCAAACTTCCACATACCAATGGAAATCTCTTTCAGATTTCCTTCCATATACATGTGTTTTACATGTAGTGGAAATGATATGCTCTCCAATAATTATCCTTCAAAGTCTCTACATCTTTTTCATCCATGTTGATCTTCATCCTTCTTGTGACTAATACTGAACACATGTGTCATCCTTTACCATCCTTTTTTTTCAAAAAATGACAACACCATCATAAATTCTTTGCAATTTCCATGATTTTCCTTTTCCATTAATGAAAAAATATTTCCAACAATCTCCCCCTTTGGCATTAATGGAAACACCATTATCAAACAACATCTCCAGTGTTCATCAATATTTCTCTTGTTTTATCAGCAAAACTTCTCCTGCATTCTTCTCCATATTTTGTTTGATCATCAATTTATCCCCCTTTGACATCAATGGAAAAGATACTAACATGCTCCCCTTGTCAACAATATCCATTTGTCTTTATGATCCTATGGACTTGCTAACTGCTTCTTCTTATGTTGAAAACCTCAAGTACCTCTAATCTGATCTAAGAAACTTCATCTATGTCCTTTGTGATCAATGATGCCAATTATTGAATTGATGTTACTGAAAGCATTTTTTGAGCACTTAATAATTTAGTGTTCTCATCCTTTGATCATTCTCCTTTCACCACAAATATGATGTCTAGTACCAATTACCAATTAGAATAGTTTGAAAGCGTCACAATAGTCAATCCATTTATCATATATATAACTCAAAAAATTTAATCACTTAAACATAACATGTAGAAAATGCAATTAGCCTTTTTCTTGTAGCAAACAAATGATACCAATTAATGATAGCAATTGTCAATGAATAATATGACACTCAAATTTTGAATTGAGTATCACTCCCCTTGTGGCTATGCTCCCTCTTTGCATTAGGAATTTGTAAACAAAATTTCAAAAGATAAAAACTTTTTTTTTTGTGAAAAACATATCATCACCATATACACATACTCATACTACAAATCTAATTTGACAACAAAATTCAATCAACCACACTACGCAACAATAAACATAAATGCCATACTTCCCTTTATGCTTCAGATGAAATATTAGACACATTGTTCCTTTATTCTCATTACATATGACCTTTATGCCTTCCTTTAAATCCAACCTCTTCTGTTCAGTGAAGAGGAATTACATATCTACTTACCCTTAGTATATTATCTCTTTTTTTATTCCACACCTAGGTATGTTGAGTTTGGTCAATATCATGAGCTTATTTACAATTTTGATCTAGTATTTTTTCTTGAATGGGTGTCTTTCTTCCAAAACACTAGTTATTCCTCTTGTTAGCACAAATTAAATCCAATCTGCAATTTACCTCTTTCTCTTCTTTCTTACTATATTTCTTTGGATAAATATCAGGCTTCATGATACTTCTTTTGTCTAATTGGAGTCTCTCCCTATTGAAGGTTATATAAGAGATATCAACCATAGGAATTTTAGACTCTAATATGGCAATCTTCTACTGATAATTTTGAAATCCAAACACTAGTCTATGTTGTCTCCATGCAACATTCAATCTGCCTTTTGTATGAGTGTGAAATAACTCCTATCCAATTTTATTTTCTTGCTCTCCTCATGATCCATACCTTTGTTTGTAGTGTTTTGAAAGGGGGTTTTATTTCCAATTTGCATGCAGTTTATTTATTCCCATACTTCTTACTCCTTTGGTATTCAACATTACTCGAGAAAGGGGAAAGAGAATTATTCTTCTTATGAAAGATTTTTTCTGTCCAATTTCTTGGACTCATAAATGCTCTCCTAATGTTGTTAGGCCATCGATAATATTTCCTTTGAGGAGAAAAGGCTCTTTGTGCATGTCTATTCAAATTTATTTTCTAAGAAATTTGTGGTTGTTGTTGAAATGGAGTGTTCCACCTCTGTTTCTACGGTTTATTTTCCTCTGGACACTCTGAGGAAAATTTCCCTATGTTACTATAATAAAAACACGTGAGGGGTTGCATACCTTTATATTGATTCATGGAAGTCCTTTTATTTCCTTGGTGTTTCCTTCTTTTCTTTTCCACTTCAGTGTTGTCGGGTCTTCCTTTAACCAGGTTGGTGGGTACATTTAATGTTGTTATTGAGTCATTTTCATCTTCCAATATTGTCTCTACCTGAAAGGAATAAAGGCTTCCTCGAATATCTTCAAAAGCTTCAGAATTATTTTCTTGCTTCTATACAATTATCAACTTCTCTTTTAATATCTTATTCTCATCTTCCAGCTCCATATTGATGGCTTTGATTTTCTTGATCTCCTAAAGATTTGATATAAGCTCCCTTTTCAAATAGATATTTTCTTCAAGATCTTCCAAATCAATATAGGAACCCCTTGATTCACTACTAGTGTCAATTTTTCTCACATCTTGTTCAAAAGTTTGTTCCCTTGATGACTTGAGGGATTATTCTACTGACACATGAGATGTCCTTTCTTCCTCTTCACTAGATGTGGACCCATTTTATTCTTAACCAATGTTCAGATATTCTATTACTATCAAGTAGTTCCTTCTTCATAACAACTTGGTGAGCAACTCTCATTATCACCTGGACTTGCAATTGATAAATTTGAAGATAAATGGCCTATATTTCTACAATAAAAACAAAAAAACAACTTACTTTTAGATTGCATATCCTATTGGTGTTGATCATCAACTTGAACTCTTGATACGGGATAATTATGCTCTGATTCAGGATCTTCAACTCTCTTCGAGTTTTTGACTTCTTCATCCTCCATGGAAAGCTTCTTGACATCGTGTGCAACTTGCATGTATATATCATACATGGAATACAATTTATCCAATATCTCCTCAACAGACTCACAATATATTAATTTCTCAATATCTGACTGAGAAATACCTCTCATGATTTCCTTCCTAGATTTTTTATCACCTTATCATCTATTACTGCATTCCCCACATATAGCCATACATCCAAATCAAGAGCTTGCAAGTAGATTCTAATCCTTACTTTCCAATTTTTATAATTTGAGCCATTCAAAAATGGAACTCCATCTAAGGTAATCCAGTCCTGGTTATCCATGATCCATGATATTCCTTATAGTTGTTAAAATTATCATGAAGGAACTTGGGGCTCTGATACCAATTGTTGGAAATAATGGAAACCATGACACTACTGAGAATGGGGGTGAATTAGTAGTGTGGAAAAATTATACAATTTTTCACAAATTATATTTTTCAATCACTTTCGAAATTATTCATGAATCAACAACATAACTCAATCATGTAAAACATATCATCATCACCATCATCAAGCACATTATCAACATATACACAAGACACTAATTTTATTTTATTTCTTTGGAGAATACAAGCTTCAACTTGATGACATCATTGCCCCACAAGTTACTACTTGTAGGTTTATTAGCTGCTACTGAAAGGAACCTCTATCCCTTATAGTTTATCAATATTCACTGAAAGGGATTGTTTCCCCTAGTTTTTTATCAGCCTTTTTTGAAAAGGACTCTTTGCCTTACCCATTATCAACCTCTCTTGAAAGGGACTCTTTCCCCTAAAATGAAAGCTACCACATACTGGCCCTCTTGATTCATCTTTCATCCATTTTCAAACTTGAACCAATAGACCACTTACCTCATAAACAAAAAAATTTACTCACTATAACTCATCACCAAAACCACCTTACAAACACATTTAGTAATCTTTGATTACTACTAAAATCATCATCAAAATCACTTTCTTTAATTTCTCATTACTGAACACATCAAATTATACTAGTAGCATCAATCCTTTCACCAATATCCAATGCACTCTTTGCATCTATAAAGAAAATTTCAGATAAAAAATGTTATCATTGATTCACCCTTGATGCATACCAACACTATTCATCTCGTTGCACCAACAACTCCTCATTTCTCTATTGCTCGAATTCTGCTTATAAATAATTTCTCTTGTTATTTTTGGTAATTGTAACTTTAGATAACTTTAGGTCTTCCTTCATGCATAAAATATATATTTGTATTTCTTCTTATTCAACTAAATCTTCTATATTTCATCTACAGGTCTTCAAATACTTCTCTATTGTTTTGATAATAATATATGAGTTTAACTACTCGAATCTGTTGTTCTAGAATTTTATCAGAGTTTAATTGCAGTTTTAACTTGTTCTTCTATTGTAATTTTATCTTTGCATGTATCTCTAATTTTTTCCTTTGTCCTATTCAAATATGTCTTGTGCATCTGATCTTCAAGTTATCATTCACTGCTCTACTATTATGGGCTTAATCTCTAAGTTAAATTTCTAATTTATGCTATCATGGTACATTACATGTTTTAGTTGAGGTTTTCGTTGCAGTTATAACTTTAGTTGGCTACTTAGTATAGAAAAAATACCAAATATTCTCTAATAACATGCATGTTAAAAATTATAGGATTTAAGCCCCTGGCTCTAATGTTATCTATCCATTTTCTCACATTGGACCAAGTGTTGTGACCTTGCCTTAGTCCATGAGCTCTTAACTTCTTACCTTCAATCCTTTTTCTCCTTAAACTCGCACTCTTAGTCATTATTGCTACATAGAATCTTCTATTGAAACTTTTTATTAGCCCCCTGAACCATTATCC
Source organism: Pinus albicaulis (assembly GCA_034641835.2). NCBI lineage: Eukaryota > Viridiplantae > Streptophyta > Pinopsida > Pinales > Pinaceae > Pinus > Pinus albicaulis. Next base: position 90,383,034 of record CM076577.1, read on the forward strand.
TAATGATATAATATTGTGTCTCTTTATAAACCTCCAAGGTCTGCCTTACAGGGTGACGTGTCCAATGGGGACACCTAGTTCCTTTTCTCATTAGCCGCCTACTAGCAACCATACTCTCGATGTGTCTCAATGCATGTATTATGGTGTTCTAATTTGTGATCATAAGATATATTATAGGGTATAATAGTCGAGATGAGGTGTCTAGTTGGGTCCTCCCACTCTTTATTCATTGGTCGCTTGCCCATGTGTTGTCTTGCTGACATTTCCCGATGCTATCCTCCTGGCCTTTTTCCTTTGTGCATTAAAAATCATTTTGGGTTACACCTTCAGGGATAAGTTGTCCTAGTGGGTCCTAGTTACAGCCATGGACCAATCACAATGTTGTAGAGGTGATTTGGCTCTGAAAACTGCCACATGCACCCGACACATAGTCCTCCCAACACTTTCTTTAAGTGTTGTTCCAAAACATTTCTGTGTCTTTCTTATAGGATGATGTCATGTTGTCATCATCAGTGCTTAATGGTGCATCCAGATTGGTGATAAGTTTCACATATAAATGGCCCATTCGAGTATGTGAAAACGTCAAATATGCATGACATGTGTCCACCTCTGATTGGCCCTATGTTGATGTTATCATTGAGCATTCGCGTGTTGCCATGTGTAGCTGACCTATTTGATCACTCTTCTTAAATTCTACATGATATTTTAACTTCCAGGATTCACTGAGTGGGATGAGCTATAATGGGCTCCACCATCATCCAATAGAATGTCTCCATGTGTCCTCCACAGATGAGATACAAAGAGTTCCCACGCCTTGGTTTTTTCTTAATTTCCTTTGTTAACCTGTAAAGCATTTTTTTCTACCATGTTGCATGGTCCTTCGAGAAACTCACTTATGGTTTATGACACCCATTTCTAGTTCTTTATGGTAATTAAAAAGAGAGGGTGTCAGAATGAACCTCCATTGTTGATATTTTGATCAGTGGTATGGGAAATCCACCCATTCTGACACCCCTCAGCACTCTAACTGTCATGTTGTTGACCCTGTCAGAATTGTCTTTGATGCACCGATGGGATGCATGGGGCATGATCTGCCACTAAAATGTCACATTATTTAAATTTTTGAGTCTTCCAACCTTTCACCAAGTTTGGCCTTCTGCAAAATATATCTTCTGCTACGACTCCTCCACCATTTTTTACTCAACATCAGTTGATTTTTGGGGTTTCACCTTTCATTGGACATAACTTCTGATCTAAGAGGCCATTTTCAAACTTCCATATACCACTATAAATCTCTTTTAGATCTCATTCTATATAAGTGGGTTTCACCGACAATGGAGATGATATTCTCTCTAATAATTATCCTTCAAAGTCTTTGCACCTTCTTCATCCATGCTAATATTCATCCTTCTTGTGAATAATAATAAACAGATGTTTCATCAGTTTCCATCCTTTGACATCTTTTCCATCCTTTTCCTTTGTCAAAAATTACAACACCATCACTAATTATTTGCATTTTTCATGCTTTTCCTTTACCATCAATGGAAACATATTTCCAAAAGGATTATCATGAGTGAATCTTATTTGCAGGTACTTGTATCTTGAAATGATAGGATGATTCTCAAGGAGTATGCCCAGAAGATCATGTAGGAAGACACTTGTGAACTTGGAATAATTAATGGACTATCAAGCAAGAATATGAAGGGACACTAGATCATGAAGGAAGATAGAAGACAAAAATCACAAGGAGGACTCTATATCATCGAAGCTTTGGGATGATGTAGATGAAAAATATGCAATAATTATGATGAAGATCATAAATGGGAGGTAATCAAGGAGAGGATACAAGATAACACATGAAAAGAAGGAGAAAAAGGAAGAACCATAATGAAGGACAAGAAGGAATATTGGACCAAGAAAAAAGGATGGAAACTCATGCTGACTTGGAAGGTTCTGACACTCACTGAATACCCTTTGGAGGCTAAAGATGAAGAACAAACAAATATCTATCATAAATATTGTGAAGGAAGAAATAAAGGGAGTAGCTTCACATTGACACATCATCACAAAGCTTCATATAATAAATTCAAAGTCATGGATCTTCCAAGTGTCATCACAAATTCATATGTGCTAATGTATTTTTCCACATCATTTGTGGGTGTAATTATTGTATTATCAAAAATGAGAAAATGTAAAATATGCGAAATAACAAGGGTCCAAAAAGGAATGTGAAAAGTAACAATAAGGTTCGAAAATTAATTGTAGAAGCTCAAGAATCATATTAGAGGTCAAGATTCACATGGTGTAGAAATTTGATAGAAAGTACAACTGCTCAAGATTTCAAAATGAAAAACGACAGACACAATTCTACTCTACTGATCTGTAGAATAGAAATCACATTTAGAATAACATGCATAGACATGCAACAATAAAGACCACAAGTAATCATTTATTTCCAAGGGAACCCAACTGGAAAAAAAACCCTTAATCCTTTTTGCATTAATCAATTGAATAAAGAAAGTATTACAATTGCTTTCTGTAGCTCTAAGCACAACTTGCAAAAGAATAATTGTTCTCTTTGTTGAATGAGAAACTTTGGCTAACACTTAGCCAATTATTTGCTCACTTAGTCTCCTATTTCCATGCACAGTTCCTAGGGAAATTAGCCCCTAAATTATAGGAATTTCCTCCTAATTTATTTTGAAATTTCCAAGGATTGATATATTGGCCTCATGCAACACTTGTACACTCAAGCTAGTATACAAATCATGTTACATTGCCTTTCCATATCCACTTTAGCTAAGTACTTTGAATTCCTTACATGCATTAGCTATTTTGGGTTGATTTATCAGTTAACTAATATATCTCTGAGTTAGATTTTTGTCCAACTGCACAACTGACCTTCAACTAAGTCTATCAATAATTAGTGGTCAATTAACTGAATACAACTGAAAATAAATGACCTGGATTACTAAAATTTAGCAATCACACATGCATGACTGAACTCCAAGCCCTCTAACTCAAATTTACTGAGCTAACTGAGTGAAAATGTCCATGTTACACTACTTAACTTCCTCCAAATTGTCCTGCTGATGTGGATATTTGATTTAATCAATTTTACTAAGGCTAAATTCAAATTGAGCCTTTCTTGCTACTTTTTTTCAATGCTCCCTTTTAGCAAGAAAGGGATTTTTTACCACCTCTATCTTGCACCTGTGGAATTTGAATTTACCTCTTGACAAGGCCTTTGTCAATATTTCAACATCTTTCTCCTTAATTGGAATGTATTGTAGCAACATAATTATTCTCTGCACACAATCACACAAATGATGATATCGGATATCAATGTGCTTAGACATTTCATGAAATACCGTATTCTTAGAGAGCTTAATCCAACTCTGATTATCATAATATATCTCTATCAAATCCATCTCCTGACTGAAAATACCCACAATATTTCCCTCATCCATATGGCTTCACATGTTTCTTGACTTCCAACCATGTATTTAGCCTCTGCTAAGCTTAGCGCCATAGACCTCTAATTCATGTTGCACCAAGAAATAGTTGCGGACCTAACACTAAAGATAACACCTGAAGTACTTTTCTTTTTTGATGGACTCCATGCCCAATCTACATCAATGAAGCCTTGAAGCTTCAATCCCTATATACTCTTGTACCATAATCCATACTCAGTAGTGCCTTTGAGTTAACATAAAACATGCTTTGCTTCCTTCCAATGCAGTTTTGTAGGCCTCACCATAGCTTGACTGATTTGTTTTACTCCATAGCACATTTCAAGTCTTATGTTCACAAGATACATCAAAGTACCCACAAAATTCCTGTAAATGGTAGCATCAACCTCTTCACTTGAAGTGGCATTCTCCTTCCTCCAGTTTTTAGCTATAGGTGTGTCCATGGGCTTACAATTATCCATGTGAAATCTTAGAAGTATTTTAGAGGCATACTTCCCCTGAGACACACACAATTCACCGTCACCTTTCCATACTTCCAGATCGAGGAAGTAATGCATTAATCCTATGTATTTCATATCAAATTCCCTTGCAAGATCGGATCAACTTCTCATCACCTGTCAATATTAAATCATCAACATAAAAAAAATAATAAGAAACTTACCATCTACCACAATGTGATAGAGGTTTGCATCTTCTTCACTTTTGGTGAATCCAAATCCATTGAGATAATTGTTGATCTATGTGTACCATGCTCGGGGTGCTTGTCACGAGACCATACAATTCTCTCTTGAGTCGGCACACATGTGACTCCAGATCATATGTCTCAAATCATTTTGTTTTCTCTATGTAAATTTCCTCCTCAACAACATAGAGAAAGGTGGTGTTCACATCCACTTGGTGGATTTTCCACCCCATCTATGCAGCTAATGCTAGAATGGATTTGATTGAGGAATATATTTCAACTGGTACAAAACTTTAATCATACTCCACTCCCTCTACCTGATAGAATACTCTATCCACAAATCTATCCTTGTACTTCTCGATGATCCCATCAGCTGCATTCTTGACATTGTAGATAAATTTGGAACTAATCATTGATTTCCCTTTTGGTCTCGGTACTACTTCCCATGGATTATTCTTCATGATTGATTCATATTATTCCACCATGTCATCAACCCAAACATGTTCAAAAATTTCTTCCTCAAATCAAGAAGCCTTTGTCTCAGTAAGCTCTATCATGAGAGCCATGTACCCAGTGTATCTATCAAGTGACCTCCTCTACTTGTGTTGTGATGTTCGGGCTCCCACATTCTTCCTTTCATCTTGAAACAATCTATCACCTTCTCTGGTTATATTTCTCCCCTCTCTGGAATATTATGGTTGAGTGGGTGCCTCCACTCTACCTCTTGTCTTCTCCTCTGCATGTGGCTACTCCACAACCTCTTGAAGCTCATCCTGAGGCTCCTCCTTTGGAGCTAGACTCACTCTTTCTCTTATGGAATACTTAGCTCTCATTCCATAGAGAATCTCATAGTATTCTCCTCATCGAAATTGGTATCTCTCCTCACTACTGTCATCCTTAGTGAAAATAAATACGCCCAATAATTTTGTGGAGTTTTAGTGTATCCTATAAAATATCTCAACTTTGTTGTAGGCTCAAGTTTCTTCCTCGAATCCTTGGAGACATGACAGGAAACTGAAGCTCCAAAAATTCTAAAATGAGACACATCAATCTTTCTCCCATAGAAAGCTTTCTTTGGTGTGATCATATCAATTATTATATGATGACTCTAGTTCTGCAAGTAGACTACAATGTTGCATGATTCTTCCCATAGATGTAATGGCAACCCCTGATCATGCAACATGGTCCTTTATTCTCCCACTATGATTTTGTTCTTCCTTTTAGCTACCCCATTATGTTGTAGGTTATGGGGTGTTATCCATTCTATTTGAATACATTCTTTGTCACAAATATCCTTGAAGGAATGTGAAAAAAATTCACCTCCATTGTCCCTCCTAAGAGCCTTCACGTTCTTCCTAGGCTCCTTCTCAACCAATGCTTTGAATTCAACAAATTTTGACAAAAATTCATCCTTATTCCACATGAATAAGATCCAATATTTTCTATATAAATCATCAATAAAAATAACATAGTACTTATGTTTTGATGTGGAGGCTATAGAAAACACTCCACAAACATCAGAGTGGACTCACTCCAAGATTGCATCTACTCTTCTATATCAGCCTTGGAAAGTGGATTTGACATATTTTCCCAATGTGAAACCATTGCAGACATCGTGTTGGTCAAGCGAGACCAATGGTAATTTGATGCATTATTTTCAAGGCAACATGGTGTAGATGACCCAATATCCTATGTCAGAGTTCTCCCACATCTTGACTATGCATGTTTTCAACCTTACTGCTCAATTTAGTGCAATATCCCAACTCAAGTTTGTATAGGTTCTTCACTTGAACCCCGATATGCTTCACTTTCCCGGTAGCTATGTGTCTCAGAAATTATTTCCCTTTACTTAAAATAACATCAATGCCACAATCCTCAAATATTTCTACAAAGATCATGTTCTTCTTCAACCCAGGTACAAGCATAACATATTTGAAGTGAAGAGGAGAGGCTTTCTCCCTCTCAAAGGTGTCAGTACCTATTCCTATAGCATTGTACCTCCAAACATCCCCCATTTCGATATGCATCTAGAGATCCTTCTCCTCCATGCTACTGAAAAACTCCTTGCGCCCTGTCATATGGAACGAGGCACCATAATCAAGGTACCACACACTCCCCATAATAGTGCTGGGAATGCATGCTATTATGGTGAAGTCTAATTCGAACTATGAAGCCAATAATTCACTCCCTTATCCTCCTAAAGTCTTCTTGGTAGAATTATTGTATAGACATTTTGTTGCATAGTTCTTGTATTCATGGTAGTGGAAGCATTTTATATTGTTCAAGTCTTTCTACTTGCCATTATTTTGGTTGGATTCATGTTTTGTTGGGTTTTTCTTTCCTTTTCCCTTCTTTCCCTTTCCAATCAAGGAAAAATTCTCTTCATCCTCAGCTCTGAATGACGTCCCATCTCTGGTATTTCTCTTGAAATATTCTTGAACCAAATTGGACCACAACCTTTCCCAACTCAGTAATTTATCCCTTCCATTCACAGAGTCTTGATAGTTGTGCTAGGATTTCGGAAGGCCTAGAAGAGCTAGGCTCACGAGGTCATCTTCTACAATATTCATCCCAAATCCTCCAAGATCATCTCTAACATGTGTAAATATGTAGAGATATTGTGGAATATTATCAATATTATTCATTCTAATGTTTCAAAGTTTATCTTTTATGGCTAATTTTCTATGGTCATTTATATTTTCAAACAACTCATTCAGTGTCTTCCACATAGAAAATGGTATCTCTTTGCCATGGATATTTGATACCACATGGTCTCTCACACCTTCTAGAGGAATTCTCTGGGCCTTTGCAACATCCTTGTTCCATTGGGTTTATTTTTCTGCATCGAACTTCTTGGGTTTTCCAATTTTAGTTTTAACATATTCTAACAAACCATTATCATAAGGCACTACTTCCATTCGATCCTTCCAAGCTATGAAATTAAAGCTACCCTCTAGGGCATACTCCAATATCAGTCTGTTGAAATACATTCTCATGATATCGAAGAAAAAATGTTTCACTGAAGCTACAAAAATCAAAATTTCTGAGAGGAAAGTTCGAAATATTGGTTCTGATGTGATTTCAAGGTTGTGATACCATGTAGAAATTTGATAGAAATTTCAACTAATGAATATTTCAAACTAGAAAACAAGAGACACAATTCTACTTTAATTATCTGCGAAATGGAAATCACAATTTAGAACAACATGCATAGACATGCAACAAGAAAAACCACAAGTACAGAGTGATTTCTAGGGGAACCCAATTGGTAAAAACCCTTCAAGCCTCTTCACGTTAATCAGTTAAATAGATAAAATATTACAATTTCTTACTCCAGCCCTGAGAACAACATGCAAAAGAGTAATTTTTCTCTTTTCTAAATGAGAAACTTTTTCCAACACTTATCCAATTGTTTACTCACTTAGCCTCCTATTTCCTTGCGCAATTCTTGATGAAATTAGGCCCTAAGAGATAGGAATTTCCTCCTAATTGATTACACAATTCCCAAGGAGTGATCTCCTAACCTCATACAACACCTATACAAACAAAAGAGTATCCAAATCATGTTACACTTCCTTGTCATCTCCATTTCAGCTAAGGAATTCAAATTGATAGAAATTGCAATTGCTCAAGATTTCAAACTGAAAAAACAAGAGACACAATTCTACTCTACTGATATGTGGAATGGAAATCACAATTTAAAATAACATGCATAGACATGCAACAAGAAAAACCACAAGTACACAATTATTTCTATGGGAACCCAACTAGGAAAAAACCCTCAAGCCTCTTTGCATTAATCAATTGAATAGAGAAACTATTACAATTGCTTTCTCCAAATCTAAGCACAACCTACAAAATAATAATTTTTCTCTCTACTAAATGAAAAAAATATGGCCAATTATTTTCTCACTTAGCCTCATATTTCCTTGTGCAATTCCTGAGGAAATTAGCCCCTAAAAATAGGAATTTCCTCCTAATTTATCGTGTGATTCCCAAGGATTGAGCTCTTGACCTCATGAAACACTTGTACACTCAAACTAGTATACAACTCAAGTTACACTACCTTTTCATGTCCACTTCAACTAAGGAATTTAAATTCCATGCATTCATTAGATATTTTGGGTTGATTGATCAGTTAATTGACATATCTTGTTGGAACGAGGTTCCCTAACCGCAATTTGTCTAATTTTATAATATTTTGTAATATTTAGTCTAGTGCAGGGGTTTTGGGATAAGTCAAAACCCCCAACGAATTGTAATGGGTCGAAGGGTCCGCAAACCACAGTTTGTGAACCATAGGATAGTGCAGGCTAACATGCTATAAATAGATAGATAAATAGAGTCTAAGGAGGTAAGGTAAGGACAAAAAGGTGAATACGAACTTGCAGATCTATTCTTAATTGTCTGGGTAAGGGCTCCTGCTGACTCTGTGTGTGGAGACCCTGATTCCTGTTGTGTGCGTGGGCTGATAGATAAATTATGTAAGTAAATTGGAGTACAAATGAATGGAAATAATGTTTTGATATCTCAATGTTCTGTATCGTGATTTCTAGCTATATGGGATATGCTTGATGAATATTGATGGTCTATTGACTATGCACATGGATGCGATATTGTTGAATGAAATGAATGCATAAATCTCGTCATATTTGTATCTACTGTCTTATGATTTCTGGGTTCTGATCTATCCACATATTATTAAGATTGAGGGTTAGGGCTTATCCTATGTAGACCTATAGACTAAGGGGACCTACTTCCATTAACTTTCTCTCTCTTAGGGTGTAGAAACATGGTTCCAGCACCCTCCCATACTACTGTTAGCCACCTATAAAATTTGTTATATCAAAAGGTGGCTAAATCATTTTTTGAGCCTTCAAGAAACAATTTTTATTGCAAAAAATTGTTATCTCTTGAAGGCTTATGAAGACATCATGCCCTTTTTTTAATCTTCACTGCTGTTTCCCTTTCAAATGATGAAAATATGCTATTGTTATAATAAAAATATTGCTGCAAAAATCCCCATTTTTCCCTCATTTTACTCCTTTTTTCCCTTCATCACTAACTTTCATTTGTTCCCTTTTTTCTCATAAAATTCCTCTCTCTTTCATTATTTCCCCTCTCCTTTCATAAAAACCCTTTTACAAAGTTTAAAACTCATTTTTAAACTTTGCCGAAACCCCCAAATCCATCAAAAAACCTTGAAAAAATCATAAAAATACACATTTTTGTATTAAGGCTTAAGCCCCTTTGGGCTAAAACATAAACCACTTCCCCACATATGCCCTGGCGCAAGAACCAAGTGCTAAAACCTTTCGACGCTTATCGCATCGGAAACAAATGAAGAACACAAGTCTTTTGGCCTTTATAAAAATTCTGATGCGATTGGCCCTCTTATACATAACTCCCGATCCCTTGTTTTCTATGGAAAGACCAAAGTTAAAGGCTGAAAGTGCTTATCGCATCGGAGAATTTGCCGTGAGTGCAACACTTTTTGTTTCATAAACCTCTGATGTTGATTGGATCCATTGTATATAAGCCCCGATACCATTGCCACTTCATATAACCTCAAAACCCGCAATTGGGTCCTAAAATTTGTGAATAAACGCTGTCTGATCATATTCTTCCTTTATAAATACATAAAAACCCCTCTTCCTATGGTTTTAACTAAACACGTTGGTGCAATTTTTTTTAATAAAAAGATCATTGATTTGTCTCCCAGATCAACGGTCCATACACTCTCGCATCGAAGATTTACAAATGGGTAGATTGAAAAGCCCGCTCCTTCCTCCCAATTCTGATTGGCCCTTATACATATAAGCCCTGGGCCTTTGCTTTTCATATAAACCAGCGACCTCGTAGTCGGGCGCCAAGTCACATATATATAACCCGCCCCGACACCATAAAACCTTTTTATTTCATTAATTTTTTATTTTCATGTGTTATGAAGGGTCCCGCCCGTTCATTGGTCGGAGCCCTTCTCCACCGTTGATCACCAGACCAATCAATGGCCAACGCTGTATCGCATCGGAGGTTTCCATTGGCGCATTGTAATATTTTATTGCTCCCCCTCCGATTGGCCACTCCTTTGATTCATCCTCCACCGTCGATCTCATCTATAGATCGACGGCCCAAAGCCAATCGCATTTGCACCATTTAGTTCTGTTCCTCCACCGATCGCAAAGCCCCGATTGCATCTGGGCCATCCACATGTCAACATCCAACGGTCCAAATCTTTCCTCCCAACCTTGCTTAAAAACATGCAGCCCGGCTCTATAATGTTTTTTCCAACAAATCACAGCCGTTGATCTCTGCAGATCAATAGCCCATATTAATCCTTTTCTCCACTTTGTAATTTTGTTTATTATACCCAGATCAAATCTCCACCGTTGATCCTCTACATCTAACGGTTCATAACAATACCGACACACCTGCCTCCTGTGGGTCTTGCCTTCCTCAGATTTAATCTCAGTCGTCCAATCCTTGATCCAACGGCTCATATTGAAACTTCCCCACCTCCTTCCGCCCACGCATCTATCCAATACCGCGCTCTCTCTCCACCGTCAGATCTGAGACCCCAGATCCAATGGTCGATGCGCGTTTTTGCATAACTTCAAGCGCAAAGGTTAATTTCCCAAGGGCTGCGCGATATGGGTAGTATTCAATTTCCACGTGTCACCTTCTAACACATATCACATTCAAAAATGTGAAACCACCTTCCTCCCCTTCCTTCGCGCGATACTGATGGTTTTCTCCTCCAAAACCGCTTTCCCTTGGTTCTATTATGCTTTATCGCGTGCGCTCCCCGCCGTTGATCTCTGCAGATCAATGAATCAAATCTAATCTGGACATACACTATCGCACTCTACCTTCACCAAAATATTTCAACAAGCAATCTTCACCGTTGATCTCGGGGTCCAATATGATCCAACGGTCTACGATCGTTTGGAAACCTCGATTTCCATTTCAACTCAGTTTTCTTTCGCCAAAATTTTTAAACCCTTTTTTATTTGCAATTTCTTCACATTTGCACCTATGTTATTATAAAGTGACTCATTCTCTTTGTATGTCCACAACCAATCTCGACCATTGATTTGACATGGATCAATGGTTCTAAATTAATTCTTCACCGCTTTCCTCTTTGCCTTCTAAGCACGATCTCCATCGTTGGATGCATTCATCCAATGACCATGCTCCTAACCACAGCCTCTGAAGTAGTTTTACCAAATACGCAGGATTTTATAATGTTTTTATGTTTTTTGCAGGTTTTTAATGGTTTTTCCATTATATCAAAGAAAAGCCAAAGGCCGGGGATGACGATCCCCCACGCCTTTATGCATAAAAAAAACCATTCCACAGGGTTCAACTTCACATTTCGTTAATGCATCTTGAACATTGACACCATATGGACCCTTTATGTTCCTACACATCAACAAGACACAATAAAATTCAAAAGAGTATCAGTGTTGAAGACCTAACCATGGCAAGATTGAAGGTTAAATATTAACTCCACAGTTTAATGGATTACGGCTAAGATTGACTATCAAAAGCCTAATACATTAAATTAAACACAGTTAAACACAAATCAAAAACATTTATCAAACAGAGGATGCCTCCACTACCACATCAGAGGCTAATTGATTCCTCTTAGCTACCAGATTGCCACCTGTAGCCTCAAAGCATTCAAAAAAGGGCCGAGTTATTATAAGAACATCAGATATTTGCCTCAATGCAGTCCAACAGTTAATTCGGCCAAAGGATTTATTGCAAAAATATCAGCAAAGTTATTACAGCATGACACAGAGCCTGAAAGTCAACAAAATCTCTCCACCGAGCTTAATTCTTAATCTAAAACAATTAATACAGAGGAAATATCTGTAAACTTCTCCATCGATCCCCTCAAAGGCCGAGAAGTATTAATCTGTATTAATTGAACCTGGGAGATCTTTTATCCCATCCCACCTCCTCATTTCTTCTATAAATACTCCTGTAGAAGATGAAACAATGTTGGTTGCAGAACTTTGAAATATACTTGTGCTTGAAACTTCCTATGTGTAAATAGTGTTCAAAGGCTCTTGAAGCTCTGTTTCTGATAGAATAGTTAGGCTGAGAAGTGAAGATGATTGTTGAACTGAAACATTGGACCTGAAGACTGTAATTGGTTTGACATCAATAACAAGATGTTTCTTGGGATCCTGGTCTATATCACTGGTGAAGTGCTCCTTTCTATGTAATTGTTTTCCTTTTGTGTATGCCATTTTGTCCATTAATTCTATGATAAATAAAAACAAGCATAGAGTTAGGATTTACTGTTTACAATACCCTTTTCTGACTGATAAGCTTTATCTCAATGTTTTCCTCTAATTTGTTTATTTAAGAATTATTCAATACAGTTAAGCAGTTAGGAATGTTGGCGTTCCCTCGTCCTACTGTTTGCTCAAACATTGTTCTTGGATGTTATTTTCATTTATTTTCTTAGTAAAGTTGGACTAGAAAAGTGATGGTAAGCCCTATTTTCTAGCTTCTTTCTCCAAAGGTAGATTCTGAAAGTTTCCCTTAGTGTTTGATGAAAGCAGACTAGATTTAAAAGTATCTTATCTGATCTTAAGTTGCACTTTGTTTATCTTATGTGTTTTCATACTTTCTGAAGGTAATTATGTTGATTACTGGATTGTTTGTCAATTGAGTTTCTTTAATATGAACTTGCCCAAGAAATTTATGGTGAGCCCTGTTCTTGGTTGGTTTTAAATAGTTACTTAAGAGGCTTTTCTTGTTTGGATAGACTATAAATCCTAGTTGAAATTATTATCTGTTTCCACCCCTCCAACACTTTATTGTTTCCATCCCATCATTTAATTTCAAAGATCTTGTGATATAGATGACTTTCCCCTTGGATCACTCTTGAAGTTGTTGTTCAATTAAACCCTTTTATGACTCCATAGCCCAATGGACTAAAAACCAACGTTATATCTATATTTTTAGCCAAAAGCTTGTTCTGATTGCTTGCAACTTCACACCGTTGAAACTCTTTCCATTTAGGACTTTCCACTCAAATAATAATCATGCTCAACCATCCCAAACAAACAAAAACCCTTGGACTTCATAACTAGCCTAATATCATTACCCAAAAGCTTTAAAGATAAATCCATCTTTTCACTTATTGGAGAGATCCCTCTCCGGATTCAGGAGGGCTAGATCCTATAATCCCAAAGTGGTTGAAATAGTGTTCTCTCTGCAGTTTGAATTTGCCAATATTGCAAATTATAGGGAGCTAACATTTCTGGCGACTCCGCTGGGGAATATTGTGAGTGTCTTTCATCCTTGTTACTTCTAAGGCCTCAAATTATTCCTCGATTCAAGAACATCGTTCGATGAGTACAAGCAGCCCTCTTAAAGCCCTACCAAACACGTGGTAATCATGATGAAACTTGTTTGAATTACTGACAAACTAGGAAAACCCTAGGATTATCATAAGACCTTATCAAACCTTGAAGAATCAGCTAGCTTAAGCCATAAGAGTACACTGTCTTTGTCTCATAACCGTAGCTAAGTTTTGAAATAGATTTAGGACACTCTTAGAACCCATAAGGATTGAAAAATAACTCAGAAAACCCAAAAAATATTTCAGATTGGTATTCAATAAACATGGTGGTGGACCATAAAACCTTTTACCTCCAAAAGAGCTAAAAACTTCCACTTGGCGACTCCACAATCCTAAACAGGCCTTAAGACTCCACTGGGAAGACCCATAATATTTCTAACATCATTACAACTCAGTTAGAGGGCTGTAGGATTAAAATTTGTGTAAAACATGTCAGTTAACCTCTTAAAGATTGTCATATCTGGTTGAAATTTTCTTGTTTACTTCGATCTAAAAAAAACAACATAGTGGCTCCTAGAAATATCCATACTAGAGCCTATCCTGACCTAGACCCACCCGAGATAGTTGATAACCCTGAAAGTATCCTTAGGAAGTCTCCTAAGATTAAATCTTCAACTGTTTTCAGATCACCCTTGAGAGATAATTCAGTTCCCGAAAACCTTTCAGCTCTATGATAATCACAAGTAGACTTAAGAAATCTATTTAGAGCTAGGTCGTTTGATGATTTAGATCACCTAGATTTCGAGTCTTCACTTTCATCTCCTAAAACAAGTGAACATCCTGGTAGTAGAGAAACAACACCACCTGATTTACATTTCCTTCAAAATTTAGGTGTCTCTCATCCAAGATCAGCTTAGCAATCTATTCCTAGTCCATCCACATCTACTCATCCTAAATCCACTGTCCAAACCACTCCACTTCAGCCCACTTTTCCTCTTGTTGATCCACCTCTTGTAAATCCACCTCCACCTCCTACCATGGCAGCATGGTATGCTCCCTTAGTCCCTCCTGTACCATTAGTCATTCTTCCACAGGACTATCAATCCAAAATACCATTGTATGATGCTAGTAATGATACTTCTGCATCACAACATGTGGATAAGATGAATTAATAATTTGATAAAAATGAAATTGATGATGAATCTGTCAAGATTAGATTATTTTCTCAGAGTTTAGAGGGAGAAGTAAGAAAATGGTTTAAAGGCTTAGCCCCCCAGAGTATAAATGATCTCCAAGCCTTACATCAACAATTCTTAAACAAATGGGAAGTGAAGAAGAATCCTCTCCAAATAATTTCTGATTACAATAACCTCCACAGAAACACTGGGGAAAGTGTACAAGCTTAATGTACCAGATTTAACAGTGTGTATAATGCACTTCCCCCAGATCTAAAACCTCCACAAGGCTCAGCTCTAAACAATTTTCCTGAAGGGTTTGACCCCGAGATGGCTTATCAGTTGAGAGAGAGAGATCATTTAACCCTTGAAGATATGCAAAAAGGGGCTCTTGCTGTGGAAGTTAACTTAATGGAGAAGAGAGAAAGAATGAAGAATGAGAAGAGAGTGTCCTTCAGAGAGGAATCCACACCTTCTACTTCCAGCTCAAAGATGGAGAGAATGATGGAGGAGATGATGAAGAAAATGAGCATCCTTGAGAGAGCACAAGCAAGTCAAAACCAAACTGCTCCTCAAAATAGAAATCAAAACCAGAATCAGAATTTCAGAAGAAACCAACCTCCAAACAAACCTAGGGAATATGATCAACAGATCACTCCTCCCTTCCATCAAAACTATGTAAGCGAGGTTGAAGAAATAGATGAACCAATAGAGGAAGATGATATCAACATGTTGGGAGTAGATAATGATGACTTTGAAGTTCAATATGATATGAAACAAGGTCTATACACATCTTATGATGACAAAAGAGATGAAGATCAAAGATATTATGAAGACATGGAAAATTTCATCATAGAGTCTCAAAAAGAGTATGACCTTCGAAGTAAAACCAATCAAGAAACTCCCAAAACCAAAACCTCTAACAAATCTTCACAAAACAGCACTGTAAACAAAACCAAAATTGTCAAACAGAAAGACAAAGCAGTAGCTGGAAATTCTAATAAAGGTAAAGAAAAAGGCACTCAAAACAGTACAAAATAGAGTGCAGACCTTAGTAGTGTTAGCACTTCAGTTAATACTCCTGTTAAAACAATTTTGTCAAATGTAAATAGAGAAAATCAGCAAATAGATTTTGCTGATAGAGTGGCAGTTAATAAGGCTGAAACCAGCACTTCAAAGAATTAAATTCCTTTTAGTTTGGAGCAATAAATTTCCAGAATTAAAATCTTTGTTCCTCTTACTGAGTTAGCTTTCCAGAATGTATATAGATCTCAAATTTTGAAGGCTTTTAACATATAAGAGAATAATGACACTGTCAATCTTAACGATGACCAACCAGAGCTTATTTTTGGTCCCAAGATTGAAGGTAGGTATCAAGAGGGACTGTTCCTCCCTTTTATGTAAGTTTAAATGTTCATGACAAGATTTTTCACAACGCTATGCATGATTCTGGGGCCTCTCACAATTTAATGCCCAAAGCTATAATGGAGAGCCTTGGCCTTGAAATCACTAGACCTTATAAAGACCTCTACTCCTTTGACTCAAGCAGAGTAAAATGTTTAGGATTAATCAAAGACCTATGCGTTAACTTAGCACAGATCCTAGCCAAATGTTTGGTTATGGATATTGTTGTGGCTGATGTGCCCCCAATGTATGGAATGCTATTATCTAGATCTTAGGGAGCTAAGTTACAAGGGACTATGCAGATGGACATGACATATGCGACCATCCCTATTTTCAATCAGACAAGAAGACTTTAGAGTGAGTCTCATATGCAGTACATGGTTACTAGCCAAGACAAACCACAAAACTCTCCTCTGTATTCTATAAATACAGGCCTTGATTCTTTTATCCTGTTTAATGATGAAACATTCACTGAACAGGTGACTTTAACTGAATTAATGGCCGATAGAGAGGAGGAGGTAAACACCATAGAACTTTCAAAACAGTTTGTTGAATCTGTCAACCAAAAAAAAAAACATACAGGTCTTGAGCTACAAGTCATGAGTCCTTCGCTTTTTAACCTAGATAGTCAAGAAAGCATTCCTCAATGCAATGAAAAAACTGAGGAATAAAAAAAAATTCAACAGAGTGCTGATATTCAACAACAATCTGAAAGCATTGTGGTTGAAGAGGATAGTAACCAAGATGAACCTGAAACTAGTCCTCTATGGAGTATGAACTTTGATGGGTCATGCACTAGAAGTAATGCTGGTGTAGGTGTTTGGATTCATAACACTGAAAACAACCACACAGAAAGAATTTCCTGTAGATTAAACTTCCAGTGTTCGAATAACATAGCAGAATATGAATCCCTTCTTTTAGGCTTACGTTTGTTGAAGAAATTATAGGAGCCAAGAGAATTAAAGTGCATGGGGATTCAGAATTAATCATTAGGCAGGTCAATGGGGAATACAACGCTAATCACCCCAGGCTTAGAGCCTATCGAAACGATGTCATGGATCTTTTGAAAACTTTTGACGAGTCCCAATTAATTTTTGTCCCAAGAAGAAAGAATAACATGGACCACAGTTTGGACTTTGCTGCTAGAATGTGCCTAACGCCATATGAAAATAAAGAATGCACAACTCATATTAAATTCAGACCAGATGTTCCTGATAATGAGAAATATTGGCAAGTGTTCGACAGAGACAAACAAATAGAAGACTTCATGCAATTCAGAAATGAATTTGAACTACACAGTTCAGATTCAGATTATGAAACAGACTGCCCTAGTGAAGAAAATTTTCTTGATGAAGAAGAAAATTCTCCTGAGCTTGCTAATGTAAATATTTTGTCAAGCAAGCTTGATAACACAACCGAGATGATTGTAGATTTAGAAACAGAGGATTTAGAAACCCTGCAGTCTAAAGATCAGAGTTTGCCAAAGGGTCTGGCCCCTTTAGAAGAGTTTTTTTATTTCAACGATGTGGGCAAGAAGCCAAAACTAGAGCCTATAGAGACTGAAGTGGAGGAGTGCAATATATGCAATGAACTAAAACCAATGATGATCAAAATGTCTAAAACATTACCAACTCGCATTAAACTCAAATACATAGAGTTGTTCAAAGAATTTTCTGATGTTTTTGCGTGGAGTTACGAAGATCTGAAATCCTATGACATTGAAATAATTCAGCACAAAATCCCTCTCAAGGAAAACCAAAAGCCATTCAAACAGAAGCTGTGCAGAATAAACCTTGTTCAGTTACCTTTGGTTGAGAAGGAAATCAAGAAAATGTATGAAGCTAGTATTATTGTTGCTATTAGATATTTTGAGTGGGTGTCTAATCTGGTGTCAGTTAGGAAGAAAATAGGAGAGATTAGGCTTTGTATATACTTTAGAGACTTAAACAAAGCTTCACTCAAGGTCAACTACCCATTACCCAAGATGGACCATATTTTACAAAAGGTAGTTGGTTCAAAAATAATTTCTTTGCTTGATTTATACTCAGGGTATAATCAGATTTTAGTTCACCCTGACGATCAATTAAAGATAGTGTTTACTACACCTTGGGGAACTTTCATGTATGTGAAAATGCCCTTTGGTCTAATGAACGCTGGTGAAAATTTCCAAAGAGCCATGGACATAGCATTCTCAGAAGAATTGGGCTACTTCGTAATTATTTACCTGGATGATGTTTCTGTTTTTTCAAAGACAGATGAAGAGCACTTAGCACATTTGAGAACAGTTTTCGAGAGATGCAGAAAGTTTGGGATATCTTTAAACCCTAAGAAAACACTATTCGGTCTCCAAGAAGGTAAACTTCTCGGGCACATTATTTCAGAAGAGGGTATTAAGATAGATCCAAAGAGGATTGAGGCCATATTGAAAATCTCTTATCCTCGAAACATCAAGGAACTCCAATCTTTCATTGGAAAGTTGAATTTCTTGAGAAGGTTCATACCCAACTTGGCTGAGCTCCTTAGAAACATTACAAACATGCTAAAGAAGGAGCAAGGGGTTAAGTGGACCTTGGAAGAAAAAAAGTCCTTTGAGCTGGTGAAACAAGCATTAACCAAAACACCAGTTCTAATTAGTCTTGATTTTTCAAAAGATTTTTATATTTTTTCATTTGCATCAGAACATACAATAGTTGTTGTCCTTTTACAGAAAAATCCACAAGGACAAGAGCAGCCTATTGCATTCTTTAGCAAGGCTTTGAGAGATGCCCCTATGAAGTATAACATTATGGAAAAGCAAGCCTTTGCTTTGGTTAAGGCTTTAAAAAACTTCAAAGTATACATCCTTCACTCACACATCATTGCCTTTGTCCTAAATTCAGTTGTGAAAGACATTCTAAGACATGACCCAGATGGTAAGAAAGGTAAGTGGATTGTGGTTATTCTTGAATATGATTTAGAGATAAAGCCCACTAAACTCATCAAAGGCCAAGGTCTAGCTATATTAATGGATGAATCAAATTTTGAAGTTCTTGATATTAATATGATAATTGCTTTGGATGATCAAGAGGAAATCTGAACTCCCATTGTTGAAGATCATTTTATGAACTCCTCTTGGTATGCTAATATGCTTTATGTTTTGCTTAATTTGAACACACCTCCTGGTTTTAAAAAAACAAAGGCAAGGCTTCTAAAGTTAAAAGTTGTAAACTATTGCATTATAGATAAATGTATTTATTGGAAAAATGCAAGTGGGATATTTCTTAAATGTTTGCATGAGTATAATGCAGAGAAGGTTAAGCACGAGTTCCATTAAGGAGAGTGTGGAGGCCACCTATACTGGAAGACAACATCCAACAAAATCCTAAGGGTTGGTTACTATTGGTCTACTCTCTTTCTTGATGTACACAAAATGATCATTGCCTGTCATAAATGCCAACTTTTTGAAGGCAAAAGGAAGTTTCTACCCCTACCTCTGCATCCAATCACTGTTGAAGCTCCTTTTCAACAGTGGGGACTTGAATTCATAGGAGAAATCCATCCACCATCCTCTGCCCAACATAGATGGATTCTCACTGCCACAGACTACTTCACCAAATGGATAAAAGCCATCCCTTGTAGACAAGCCAATGATTTTGTCATTATAAAATTCATGGAGACTAATATTCTCTCTAGATTTGGCTGTCCTACCAAGATCATCACTGATAATACAACATCATTTGGATCTAAGAAGATGGTTGAATTCTTTCATAAATATCAGATAACATTGGGTCATTCCATGGCCTATTACCCTCAAGGTAATGGACTTGAAGAATCCTCAAACAAAATTTTGGTGAACATAATCAAGAAGTTGTTGGAGGAAAACAAGAAGTCTTGGCACACAAAGCTTGTTCATGCACTTTGGGCTGACAAATTGACATTGAAGAAATCTATTGGTATGTCACCCTACCAGCTTGTGTATGGTACAGATGAAATTTTTCCTACCAGCCTTGGTGTACCAGTTATGAAGTTGATTCAAGAGTTTCAGTCTGAAAAAAATGACATGATCAGAAGAATAAATCAGACCATTCACATTCAGTAAACCAGAGAGGAGGTTTATAACAAAGAAATATAAAATCAAGACAACATCAAAAAGATTTTTGACAGAAGAACAAAGGCCAGCAATTTTAATGTTGGGACAAAGTGTTAAAGTGGGACTCAAGGAGAGAATACAAGGGAAAGCATGGCGAATTTGATAACTTATGTCTTGGCCCTTATCTCATTCATTCTGCTGCTGGTAACAATGCTTATTTTTTGCAGGAGTTTAATGGAGCTAAGATGTTTTGGGGTCCTGTCAATGGCAGGATGTTTAAAAATTACCTCTCTTGATCCTATCATGTTCTGAAAGCCTTTTTATCTTTTTTCTCATGATAAATATTTCACCCATCATTGCATTCAAAGTTAGAAAAATAAAAAATACAAAAACAATAGAAGAAAGAAAAGAGGGCAAATTGTAAAAACAATAAAGGTATAGCCCCATACCAAAAAAGAGAAAAACAAAATCTGAAAGTGTGCAAGCTCAAGTCCCACTCATGAAAAACACCCTTCTAGTTAGTCATATAGCCTAATCATGACTAATTATTTTTAAATTGACTGCTGATAGGATAGTGAATTTGATTTTCCAAACAGCTTAATATTGGCTTATCAGTAGGTAGATTAGGCTAGAAATTAAAGGTTCAAACAAGCTCAAAATCTGAACCTAAGTTTTCAAAAGAAGAATGACTCCAATCTGTTTTAATTTCTGAGTCAAAATAGAGGTAAAACTGGTTCTAATCAGCTCAAAATCTGAACCAGAGAAAAAGGAAAGAATAGCTCAAACAGGAATAAAAATAGAGTTGTAAAAAGATGAAGGAAGTGCTTAGAACTTTCAGATCTTAAGCCTTCCATTTTGATTTAAATTTCTATACAACAATATCTATGTGCAGCTTGTTTTTTATGCCATAGATTGGCAACAAGTTAGACTGTTCAATCCTGACTTGTATGCTTTTAAATTTCTGTTTTAGAAATTAGAGAATAAAAATCTGTTATACTTTTTAATCTTAATAGATTAGTAGATTAGGTAGAGAAGCATATGAACTCAACTTTTTAATCTGAGTTCATGGAGAAATAAGGAGTAGAATTAGATTATATTTTTTTCTTTCAAAAGAATAAAAATTTTGTAAGAGAGTTTTCCAATCCAAGTGCACTCTAAAGAAGAAAAAATGTTAGATCAGTAGGATTGGGTAGGTAGAAAGCTTGTTGGATAGATATCCATTGTTTTTTCATGGCTGCTACACATTTTAAAATCAAAATAAGATCACCCAAGTAAAGAAAGTTGCAGCCCAATGGATAAAGCACTGATCAGCCTCCAGAGAATGCAAGTCTGAAGTTCTTCATGCCTTCAAGAAGGCACCATCCCCAAGTGGAGCCACTGTTAGCCACCTATAAAATTTGTTATATCAAAAGGTGGCTAAATCATTTTTGGAGCCTTCAATAAACAAGTTTTATTGCAATTTTTTTTTATCTCTTGACGGCTTATGAAGACATCATGCCCTTTGTTTAATCTTCACTGCTGTTTCCCTTTCAAATGCTGAAAATCTGCTATTTTTATAATAAAAAGACTGCTGCAAAAATCCCCATTTTTCCCTCATTTTACTCCTTTTTTCCCTTCATCACTAACCTTCATTTGTTCCCTTTTCTCTCATAAAATTCCTCTCTCTTTCATTATTTCCCATTTCCTTTCATAAAACCCCTTTTACAAAGTTTAAAACTCATTTTTAAACTTTTTTGAAACCCCCAAATCCATCAAAAAACCTTGAAAAAATCATAAAAATACACATTTTTGTATTAAGGCTTAAGCCCCTTTGGGCTAAAACCTAAACCACTTCCCCACATATGCCCTGGTGCTAGAAACAAGTGATAAAACCTTTCGGTGCTTATCACATTGGAAACAAACGAAGAACGCAAGTCTTTTGGCCTTTATAAAAATTCTGATGCGATTGGCCTTCTTATACATAACTCCCGATCCCTTGTTTTCTATGGAAAGACCAAAGTTAAAGGCTGAAAGCACTTATCGCATCAGAGAATTTTCTGTGAGCACAACACTTTTTGTTTCATAAACCTATGATGCTGATTGGATCCATTGTATATAAGCCCCAATCCCATTGCCGCTTCATATAACGTAAGAACCCGCAATCGGGTCCTAAACATTGTGAATAAACCCTCTCCGATCATATTCTTCCTTTATAAATACATAAAAACCCCTCTTCCTATGGTTTTAACTAAACGCTCTGGTGCAACGTTTTTTAATAGAAAGACCATTGATTTGTCTCCCTGATCAACGATCCATACACTCTCGCATTGGAGATTTACAAATGGGTAGATTGAAAAGCCCGCTCCTTCCTCTCGATTCCGATTGGCCCTTATACATATAAGCCTTGGGAATTTTATTTTCATATAAACCAGTGGCCCCGTAGTCAGGCGCCAAGTCACATATATATAACCCACCCCGACACCATAAAACCTTTGTATTTCGTTAATTTTTTATTTTCATGTGTTATGAAGGGTCCCGCTCGTTCATTGGTCAGAGCCCTTCTCCACCGTTGATCACCGGACCAATCAATTTCCAGCGCTATATCACATCGGAGGTTTCCATTGGCACATTGTAATATTTTATTGCTCCCCCTCCGATTGGCCACTCCTCCGATTCATCCTCCACCGTCGATCTGATCTGTAGATCGACGGCCCAAAGCCAATCGCATCGGCACCATTCAGTTTTGTTCCCCCGCCGATCGCAAAGCCCCGATTGCATCTGGGCCATCCACGTGTCAACATCCGACGGTCCAGATATTTCCTCCCGACCTTGGTTAAAAACATGCAGCCCTGCTCTATAATGTTTTTTCCAAAAAATCACAGCTGTTGATCTTTTTAGATCAATGGCCCATATTAATCCTTTTCTCCGCTTTGTAATTTTGTTTATTATACCCAG
Organism: Pinus albicaulis; assembly: GCA_034641835.2. Lineage (NCBI taxonomy): Eukaryota > Viridiplantae > Streptophyta > Pinopsida > Pinales > Pinaceae > Pinus > Pinus albicaulis. The sequence goes on from CM076577.1 coordinate 90,406,093, forward strand.
ATCAAATCTCCACCATTGATCCTCTACATCTAATGGTTCATAACAATCCCGACACACCCACCTCATGTGGGTCCTGCCTTCCTCAGATTTAATCTCAGCTGTCCAATCCTTGATCCAACGACTCAGATTGAAATTTCCCCACCTCCTTTCGCCTGCACATCTATCCAATATCATGCTCGCTCTCCACCGTCAGATCTGAGACCCCAGATCCAACGGTCGACGCTTGCTTTCGCGTAACTTCAAGTGCGAAGGTTAATTTCCCAAGGGCTGCTCGATATGGGCGGTATTCAATTTCCACGTGTCACCTTCTAACGCATATTGCGTTCAAAAAGTTAAACCACCTTCCTCCCCTTCCTCCGCGCGATACTGTTGTTTTTCTCCTCCGAAACCGCTTTCCCTTGGTTTTATTATCTTTTATCGTGTGCGCTCCCCGCCTTTGATCTCTGCAGATCAACGGCTCAGATCTAATTTGGCCATACACTATCACCCTCCGCCTTCACCAAGGATTTCAACGAGAAATCTCCGCCGTTGATCTCGGGGTCCAATATGATCTGATGGTCTACGATCGTTTGGAAACCCCAATTTCCATTTTAACTCAGTTTTCTTCTGCCAAAGTTTTTAAACCCTTTTTTCTTTGCAATTTCTTCACATTTGTGCCTATGTTATTATAAAGTGACTCATTCGCTTTGTATGTCCACAACCAATCTCGACTGTTGATTCGGCATGGATCAATGGTTCTAACTTAATTATTCACCGCTTTCCTCTTTGCCTTCTACGCACGATCTCCATCGTTGGATGCATTCATCCAATGGCCATGCTCCTAACCGCAGCCTCTGAAGCATTTTTACCAAATACGCAGGATTTTATAACGTTTTTTATGCTTTTTGCAAGGTTTTAATGGTTTTTCCATTATATCAAAGAAAAGCCAAAGGCCGGGGATGGCGATCCCCCACGCCTTTGTGCATAAAGAAAAACCATTCCACAAGGTTCAACTTCCTGTTTCGTCAATGCATCATGAATATTGATGCCATATGGACCCTTTATATTCCTTCACATCAACAAGACACAATAAAATTCAAAAGACTATCAGTGTTGAAGACCTAACCACGGCAGGATTAAAGGTTAAAGATTAACTCCACAGTTTAATGGATTACAGCTAAGATCGACTATCAAAAGCCTAATCCATTAAATTAAACACAGTTAAACACAAATCAGAAACATTTATCAGACACAATATGCCTCCACTTCCACATCAGAGGCTAATTGATTCCTCTCAGCTACTAGATTTCCACCTGAAGCCTCAAAGCATTCAACAGAGGGCCGAGTTATTATTAGAACATCAGATATTTACCTCAATGCAGTCCAACAGTTAATTCAGCCAAAGGATTTATTGCAAAAATATCAGCAGAGTTATTACAGCATGACACAGAGCCCAAAAGTCAACAAAAGCTCTCCACCGAGCTTAATTCTTAATGTAAAAAAATTAATACAGAGGAAATATATGTAAACTTCTCCATCGAGCCCGTCAAAGGCCGAGAAGTATTAATCTGTATTAATTGAACCTGGGAGATATTTTATCCCATCCCACCTCCTCATTTCTTCTATAAATACTCCTATAGAAGATGAAACAATGTTGGTTGCAGAACTTTGAAATATTCTTGTGCTCGAAACTTCCTATGTGTAAATAGTGTTCAAAGGCTCTTGAAGCTCTGTTTGTGATAGAATAGTTAGGCTGAGAAGTGAAGATGATTACTGAACTGAAACATTGGACCTGAAGACTGTAACTGGTTTGACATCAATAACAAGCTGTTTCTTGGGATCCTGGTCTATATCACAGGTGAAGTGCTCCTTTCTGTGTAATTGTTTTCCTTTTGTGTATGCCATTTTGTCCATTAATTCTCTGATAAATAACAACAAGCATAGAGTTAGGATTTACTGTTTACAATACCCTTCTCTAACTGATAAGCTTTATCTCAATGTTTTCCTCTAATTTGTTTATTTAAGAATGATTCAATACAGTTAAGTAGTTAGGAATGCTGGCATTCCCTCGTCCTAATATTTGCTCAAACATTGTTCTTGGATGTTATTTTCATTTATTTTCTTAGTAAAGTTGGACTAGAAAAGTGATGGTGAGCCCTGTTTTCTAGCTTCTTTCTCCAAAGGTATATTCTGAAAGTTTCCCTTAGTGTTTGCTGAAAGCAGACTAGATTTAAAAGTATCTTATTTGATCTTAAGTTGCACTTTGTTTCTCTTATGTGTTTTCATACTTTCTGAAGGTAATTATGTCGATTAATGGATTTTTTGTCAATTGAGTTGCTTTAATACAAAATTTCCCAAGAAATTTATGGTGAGCCCTGTTCTTGGTTGGTTTTAAATAGTTACTTAAGAGGCTTTTCTTGTTTGGACAGACTATAAATCCTAGTTGAAATTATTATCTGTTTCCACCCCTCCAACAATTTATTGTTTCCATCCCATCATTTAATCTCAAAGATATCATGATATAGATGACTTGCCCCTTGGATCACTCTTGAAGTTGTTGCTCAATTAAACCCTCTTATGACTCCATAGCCCAATGGACTAAAAACCAGTGTTATGTCTATCTTTTTAGCCAAAATCTTTTTCTGATTGCTTGCAACTTCACACCTTTGAAACTCTTTCCATTTCGGACTTTCCACTCAAATAATAATCATGCTCAACCATCCAAAATAAACAAAAACCCTCGGACTTCATAACTAGCCTAATATCATTACCCAAAAGCTTTAAATATAAATCCATCTTTGCACTTATTGGAGAGATCCCTCTCTGGATTCAGGAGGGCTAGATCCTATAATCCCAAAGTGGTTGAAATAGTGTTCTCTCTGCAGTTTTAATTTTCTAATCTTGCAAATTACAGGGAGCTAAAAACTACTTCGGATGAGACCTTGACTTGCGTCTATAAGCCATTGCCGAAAGGGCCAGTGGTACAAGGGTTTGTTGGCAAACCATAAATCCGAACTTGGGTTAAGACCCTTAAGGCCAACAAATGGTTCTGTTGTCGGGACCTGGAGAATTTTGAGATATGGATTGCGTAATGCCACGGGGTCATTAGCAGCCATCAAAACTTGAGTTAGAAGACTGGTTCGAACACCAGATTCAAGGATTTTCCCTAAAAGAGAATAGGAGTGAAAAGATGTTAGCGGAAGAGTGGAAAAATAGGTATATTTTTATGAAAGTGCACGAAATATTATTTGTATCCTTCACACACGATTTGCATGAGTGGTTGGCACGGTTGGTGGAATTCCAGACTTGCTGGAAATATGATCAAGTCACACAGTGGACCCACGAATCGATCCAACAATTGGAAAAGAATGATAATAAGATTACCAGAACTATAGATCATTGGGTTGACAATTTATTGGGAGGATTCTTGACAGAATTTGATGTTGATCAATTTGTGTCATATTCAGAAGTAGAGCGAAGGTTCTTCAAGGGATTTAGAGGTAAGTTCCTAAAAACCCTATCATTGTTGATTAAGATGCTATTGAGTGAAAAGGGTGTCTTGTGTGGTCACACCGATTGAATGACCTCTGACTAGAGTTGGAGCACAACAAGAAGCGGTAAATACTATTGGGTTAATCAAGAAGGAGACAAATGGGCATATAATCCTTCAAAGTAATCACCTGATCTTAACTAGGGAGGGGTTGTGCAAAGAGGAACCAACCCCTCGGCCACACATGTATCGAACCCACATAAGGGTAAAAATTCTCCTAAACCTCCTCCCCCACCACCAGAGGAAGATATGGCTACACACATGAAGCTACCTACCTTTAAGGGCATAGGGGACGAGGACATGGATCGATTCTGGTTCGTATCAGAGTCTGTGTGGACTATGCAGAATGTTAACAATGATGTTATCAAACAAGTGCAGCTATCTATATCCTTCGAGGGAAGGGCACTGGATTGGTTTATGGGATATATTGGTCAACATGCGAATGAATCAATAAAATATATTAAGAACGCCCTAAAGCAACAATTCTAGAAGCCTAAGTCATACTCTCAATGTGTAGTCAAATTAAAGGACTTTAAGCAGGGACCTACAAAGTCCGTCTGGGAAGCTGACCAATAATTAAAAAAGGTTATCAGTGACAGGGGATTTTTCTATGAAGATAAGCAACATAAGGAATGGTTTATCGCTATGCTATTACCACACCTGCGTGGGCCCTTGGGATAGCAAAAGATCGGCTCTCAAGAGGAAGCTATGGAGATTTCCATGAAATTAGAAGTTGCGCCCCGAGATGATACCCAGTTCGTAGCTCTACAGATCCAGAGCCAGCTAGAAGCTATGCACTTAGAAATTCAGAGCTTTTGAAAGGATCACGGTAAGGAATCTAGTTCAGATATCTGGTGCATATGTTGTAGGGTGTCGTGTCATACTAAGGATCAATTCCCACTGTTATTGGATTATATGTAGGTTGGGGGACCGAGCCCTCTACGACCTAGGGAAATGGCTGGACCTAGTAGTCATATGCTATTGTGTGTCGATTCTCGGGTAGTAGGAAGACATGATACAGATCACTACCCATGATTGGGTGCTTATGTTCCAGAATTGAAACAACATTGGTGCAGATTCTTCTTGTCAGTGGGTCATGACGAGAAAAAATGCTGAACACTCAACCTCATGATAGATAGTGGAAATTTATATAGGGTGTAGGTGGACCCCTCATCACCATTGTCTCCTTCCGGGTGGGGGGGATCTCCTACAAGAGGAAGGGGAGGAGGGAGAGGGGGGAGTGCAGGTCGAGGACAAGGACAACTGAACTGTTAAAACTGTGGTGACGTGGGACATTTTGTATGAGATTTCTCGGACTCAGCATGCCAGTCCTACATATATTGCAGGAAGTTCGATCACGTCATTGAAGAATATCTGGTATTAATACCAAAAATGTAGGAGAAATAGTTGACGCCTACAGAGAATGTGAAAAGGGTTAAAGAAAAACCATGAGACAATGGATCATGTATCAATGTGATCACACGCAGTGGCATTTCCACCATGGGAGCTGAAGAAAACGTTGCGACTAAATCACTAATCTGAAAGGCTGGGGAAAAAACAGAAGGCTTAAACCTAAAAAAGGAGAAAGAAACCTTCATAGAAGTTCAGAGGGAGATGAACGAAGATGAAGCAACCACTGCAAAAGGTACGGTAGATCCAAAAGCAGACGAAGCAGTTAAACCATTCCTGTAGGCATGTATGAATTTGTTACGCAACCAGAAGGTCGTAGAGAATCTCCAAGCACTAATAGATAGCTGCCCAGAAAAGATTTCATTATAGACCGAGGTTAAAAATTTGAACAAGATATAAAAAAATAAAAAAGGACGGGACAGGAAATGTGCATGACCACGCAGATTAGAGACTATGAAATGGACCAATTCATCCTTGATTTAGGGTCAGATGCAAACGTCCTACCTAAGCAGACCTAGCAATGAATGGGAGAACCTAAGATGGAATGGTCGATTATTCAGCTACGGATGGCTAATCAACAGAAGCTAACCCCATTGGGACAAATGAAGAAGGTAGTGGTAGATATTACGGGTATTAAAGTTTATGTTGATTTTTAGGTAATTAAAATAGTGCATGACATGGAACCTTATCCTGCACCATTGGGCTTGGATTGGAATATTGACATGGGAGGTGTCATTAATCTAAAAACAAGGAGGATTATATTTTAAAATGAAGGCACAAGGGTGATAGTCCCATTGGATCTAGCAGAAGGAGAGTGGTACACTGAATCAGTACGGGAGGAAGAGGATGTTGATCACATATAAAAACTGACCGCCTGGGATGATGATTGGATCAACCCCACAGCTGATGGCATGTTATGCTGGGAAAATTATAGAAAGTACTTATCTGACTCAAATGGAAAGACAGAAAATTGGCAGAACTAGTTGCATGACATATCTTCACTAAGGTGTCTTAAGGTCACAAAAATATTCTGATGCATTTCCTCAGAGGTAAGAGAACTACCCTACATTGATGGCTCTGGTAATGTTAAAAATTTCCTCAAATAAATTGAAGCAAACTTCCCTGAAGAATGGAGATTTTGGGACCTTGATTTGGCCATGCATGCAACTCCTGCACAATGGTGGGAAACTCATAAAGGAGCTTTCCAGGACTAGGGGAATTCTGAACGATGATGATCTTATGGTTTAACGTGACATTCAAACCACCAATGGAACTCTTCTCAGGATGAGGGGATCCACGCAAGCACTTGGCTCTCTGGCTAGGAGTATGGAGTGAATGGGTCCAGATGTTTATTCACACATTAGGACCAATCCTTTCCACTTGGTATTTGGATGTAGAACTACACCAACATACCCGACACAAGGGTACAATGGTTGAGGAGTTTATAACGACGTTTGGACTGGAAAGAGGAATTGAGCAACTTTATGAAGCCCTACAAGATATAGATGCTCTGTTCTTCAATGAATCCATCCCTAAGAAAGAGCGTACTGCCCCAGCCTGGGATGCGCAGATACAAGACATCATCAAATGTATGAATTTGTCAATAGAAGCATGTGATGATAATCCTCGAAACATCACTATCGTAGAATTAGAAGGAGAACGTGTTGTTTAAGGCCATTTCTTGCAAGCGATTGATATCACCAAACCATTGAAATTGAAGGAAGTCAATATTTGCACGGAAGAGCATTCCAAGATGGCCAAGATTAGGGATTAATGGGATGATGGAACGGTAGGAAAGGTTGCAAAGTTACTAACTGAATATCAGGATCTATTCCCGACCAATTTCTCTGAACTCAAAGGGATCATAGGCGATATAGGAGTCTTGAGGATTATGTTGAAACTAGATGTGTGGCTGGTCAAACAACGACCCTTTCGCCTGAACCCGAAATACAAACAAAAATTTAAGGAGGAAATTGAAAAAATGGTGGCCGCAGTTATCATTGAGCTACTAGAGCAGTCAGATTGGGTGAGCCCTATGGTGGTCGAGGAAAAGAAGACTAAAGGAGAAATATGGATCTGTGTAGATCTGCGCAAGTTAAATGATGCATTCGTACATGATCCCTTCCCTACACCATTCTCCGACAACATACTGGATAATGTGGGAGGTCAGGAAGCTTATTCATTTACTAATGGGTTCTCGGGGTACCATCAGATCTGCATAGCATTTGAAGATTGCACCAAGACAACCTTCGCAACTGAGTGGGACTCATTCCAATACACTCTCATGCCATTTGGACTAAAAAATTCCCTTGCCATCTTTTCACACATTGTTGTAGCCGTATTCAAGGAATTCATTCACAAGTTCCTAGAAGTCTACTTTGACGATTGGACGGTTTTTGGATTAGTAAAGAACCATGTGTCAAATTTGCGCATGATGTTGGATGCCTGCAGGAAGCACCAAATTTTGCTAAACATCAGGAAATGCATATTCTATGTTCCATTTGGGATCCTATTAGGACACGTAGTATGTCAGCAAGGATTAATGGTTGACCTAGCCAAGATCATGATTATCATCAATTTTTCGGTTCCAACTAGTGAAAACCAGTTGTGCTCCATCATTGGGCACATACGTTACTACAGGAAGTTCATTCAAGGGTATGCTTTGATTATCGCCCCGATGGAAAAACTGCTGAAAAAGGATGTCTCATTCTTTTGGGATAATGAATGCCAAAAAAATTTTGAACTATTAAAAGAAAAGATGGTGACTGCACCTATTATTATATTTCCCGATTGGGAAAAAATCTTCCACGTACACGTAGATGCATCAAGGATCGCGTTGGGAGCTATCTTGGCACAACCTGAAGAAGGGGACATTGATCACCTGGTGGCCTTTGTTAGCAGGGAGCTTTCAAATGCAGAGCGTAACTATTCTACCACAGAGTGTGAGGGGTTGGTGATGGTGTATGCTCTCCAAAAGTACAAGCACTATTTGTTAGGTGGACACTTCAAGATGTTCACAGATCATTCAACTTTCAAATACCTAGTTAATAAGCCTATGCTGGGGGGGGGGAATTTGTCCGTGGCTGTTGTTGTTTCAGGAGCATGATTTTGAAATCAATGTGAAACCAGGGAGGTTGAACGCCAGACCGGATCATTTGTCCAGGATTGAAAATGGGGAAGAGCCGACTAACTTAGAAGATGGATTACCTGACGCATAGTTGTTTGCTATAAAGGTAGTTGATGAGCACTTTGTTGATATTATCCACTTCTTGACCACATGCAAGGCCTTCGATGTCTGTTTAGTATCGAAGAAAAAGGAACTAGTCACCCGCACAGCCGATTTTACTATAATTGCAGGGCAGCTTTATAAGCTGGGAGCGGATTAGGTGTTGCGCAGGTATGTATTTGAGCATGAGAGACAAGCTGTCTTAGCTAAGGCCCATGGAGGATTACGGGAGGAAATTACGTCGTTAAAGCTACTGCGTAAAAATTATTAAGGGCCGGGCTATGGTGGCCCACACTGCATGCAGATGCTCATGCGTATTGCCAACCCTGCGACGCATGCCAATGAACCGGGAAGCCCTATTGACGGGATGAGATGCCTCTGCAACCATAGATGACCCTGCAGGCATTTGACAAATGGGGCATCAATTTTGTCAGACCCATTAATCCCCTAGGAAATAAGATCAATGTTCGGTATATTATTAATTCCACGGATTATGTTACCATATGGGTAGAAGCAAAAGCTATCAAGGATTGTACTACAGATACTGCTGCACACTTTATTTTTGAAAATATTCTGACTAGTTTTAGGTGTCCAAAGATCTTGATGAGTGACAGAGGTACACATTTTTTTAATGAAACTATTAGGGCTCTGACTGAGGAGTTCCATATTCACCACGTGAAAGTTACCCTATATCATCTGTAGGCTAATGGGACCATAGAAGCCTTTAATAAAATTTTATAACATGCAGTAACTAAGGCCTGCAACATCGAACAAAGTGACTGGGACGTGTGAATCCCCTCTGTAATCTGGGACTATAGGAATACATGTAAGAAACTCACGGGAAAGACACCCTTCAGAATGGTCTACGAAAAGGAGGCCATCATGCCAATGGAATACATTGTTCCCAGCCTGTGCATTTCGGCTTTCACAAATATGGCAGACTCAGACATCATGGAGGACTTCTTGGAGCAACTGGTGGCCCCAGAAGGAGATAGTTTTATTCCTCAATTTCACCAACAGGTTCAAAAGGCTCGCAAAAAAGCATGGCATAATCGACACATTCGACAGAAGATCTTTGTGCAGGAAGAATTGGTACTGCTTTATGATAGCTAGTTTGCGTGACACCAGGGGAAGTTTCTTCAGCACTGGCTGGGCCCATATATAGTGAAGGAAATTACAAATGGAGGTGCGGTTATATTGGCTACATTACGTGGAGATCTTCTACCAGGATATGTTAATGGGAGTCGTTTGAAACCTTATAGTGACTTCTCAGTGTCGATCAAATGATTATAAGCCAAACTAGCTGTATAACGGTTGTTGCATGCACCTAGATACGGACACGAAGATGGGAGCAATGTATGTGCAAGACTAGAGGTGCGAGTGGGTACGATACAGGTACAGTTGTTGCACGTAGTGGAAAAAACTAGCCATTGGAACGGGGCATGAGTGTGGAAAACCGCGCATACCGATCGACGAAGCAGGTAAGTGGCAATTAATGTGGATATTTATGAATATTTTTTACCATTCCCATAATGATGAAATTAAATTAAGACTAAACGGGCCATTTTCCACCCTCATGGGCTATAATATGAGGATTGTTGGTCCCAAGGGATTGAATTTCTATCCAAAACTCTCGTGCCTCGACCACCTGAATAAATATCATTTCGTCTTTCTAATTTCCATCTGCATGACTGAGCAAGCTACTCTGTGTTATAGTAGCAAATCCGAATTCATATTCCAAGCAAGGATGACCGCTACAAACCCTAATGAACTTCTCCAAGTGTGATGATGCTCAAGGTAGAAAGTTCTGAATGAACTTTGCCGATCTTCAAGCCTCACACTACAACAATGAAATTCTACTCCACATATAATCAAACCTTTGACCTTAGACCAAGAGCCCACAACTCCAATTTATAGGAGATGGAGAGGATAAACCTTGCCAACTCTTTCAACCAGTTCAAATCGGGAAATATCTAGATGTGTCCTTCCTTTCCTGTGCTTTTTCCTTTCATAGGAGTTCAGTTGTTTTTGCAAATGCCTAATAAAAGGTTTGTACCATTTAGTTTCCATTTTGAACTGACTCTTTCTGAGAAAAATCAGGAAATGCCAGTCATTTTTCTATAAGATATTTCCCTTTTCACATTCAAACATGGACAACACTACACCTTGGGCAAGACAGAGCATTACCCTAGGCATTAACACTACCTTTTCATGGCTCAGGTGCGTTATAACTCTGCCTAGTTGTTTCTCAAGTGTGTTACCTTGGAAAAAATGGGTCTTGTCTAGGTCATTTTCTTCCTTCCATGTTACCTTCTCCTCTAAGATGATGAGGAGTTCATTTGTCCTATAACATATTCCCCCTAAATTGTGAGGTCAGAGATGAAGATGATGGCCAAAATAATTTATAACAAGTGTAGTAGAATGAGAGGAATTGGAGGACTGAGGAAAATCTGAAAATACAACATATGTCAGAAAATATAGTATTTGTTCTGAGTCAAGCATTCCCATGCTCAGTAGCTAATCAAAATGATTTCTCTAGAGCAGAGATATGAACAGTGTGTCCACCGATAAGCATAACGTGGAAGCACCTGTCATAACATGATCAAACTGATAAGCTATCTCCAAAAAACAATATCGCAACTTGGGAGAGGACACACAGTTGTAATGGTGTAAGCCTCAACCGAAGGTCTTGGTCATCGCTTCACTAAACTGCATATTTCCACACATGTGAATAAATGAGTTGTATTTGAACATGCGGAAAATTTTCTGATTACCAGTAAATAACAAAAATTGTTAACAAACGCGAGGGTGGCCACCGATAAGGATGATCGTCCCCAAGATGCACAGTACAATCTAGTGAGTGTGAATAAAATGATTTGATGTCGAACACTCATAGAATCATTCGATCGAGAGCCAATAATGAGAAACCCCAACCAAAAACAAGGTGACCTGTCACTGATGTCTGCAATTACCCGGGTACTGATGTGTTTCGGGATCAAATTCCTAGATAAGATGTTGAATTCTATAGGAAGAGATCTGTCAAAAGGTAGGCATTGAAGCATCCTACATCAGTCGACACGAAACGGGAAAATATGATTTTGTATATGGAAATAATCAAGAGCAAATGGGAATAACTAATGATAAATAAGTTCTGGTATATGATGGCTTGGTTGATACAAGGAGCAGTAGATAGCGAGATCCTCTTGAACAATAGAATGAACTCTAACAGGGTACCAGGCAGCTTAGGCTTAATGAACACCAAACAGTATCAGGATTCACCAATACAGGAACATTATCATACAAAGGCTAAACTCATAGATGGTAGGGTTTGGCTAAATGCGAGAGAGTTTTCTGGGAAGTGCCATGTTCAAGATTTTGTGTTGCCAAATCGACCTTTTAATGTGTAATAGAATAAGTATCCACTTTGTCCAAATTTTTCCCCGTTTCATTAAGTTTAACGAGTCCATACACATAAAATCGATGATCTTTTCATATTTAGAGAGTCTGAAAAACATCATAAAAGACAACTCTAGGGAGTACCTTTGTCATGTTAGATAACAGGGTACGACGAAGGGAGAATAGTAAGCCAAAAACAACTCATTTTCCATGAGTTAGTCCATTGAATCCGGAAAAGTGAGAAACCTATGTTCAATGGACATCTACCTCATTTTGTTATGAGTATGAGGAGATGGAGTAAACTCAATGTTCTTCATGAAATATTAACGAGTCCAACGAAGAAAAACTCGATGCTCTCCATGAATTTTTAACGAGTCTCACGGAGAAAAACTTGGTTACCTTTTATGTTCAATAAGTGTTTGAAAAAAAATGGAAAAGAATGGCTCATATTTCTTCATTGTAGCAGTTTAACGAGCCCAATGAAGGCAACTCGGGTTTTTTTAGTTTTATGAGCTAGAAAAAGTCCCTAAAAAGAAATCTCGTTTCTTCTTCGTGTAAGTTTAATGAGCCCGAAGAAGAGAACTCGAGATTTTTAGGTTTAATGAGCGATAAAAATACCATAAAAAGAATGCTCAAGATTTTTTCATTTTTACAAGGTAGAAAAAGTCCCTAAAAAGAAGGCTTGTTGTTTCTTCGCGTAAGTTTAACGAGGCCGAAGAAGAGAACTCAAGGTTTTTCATTTTAACGAGTGAGAAAATTACCATAAAAATAATGCTTGAAATTTCTTAATATTTTTCTCATCAATAGAAGGATCTATGCTGGGAATTTTCTCGTAAGACCAAGCAAATAGATCGTGGAATTCCTTAAAATGGGATGTGAAGTGTGCAATTTCCTCTAGATTGCAATCGGCTCCAATCTGAATGTTTTCCACGATACCTGTTTTGACCGAGATATCTATGAGCATAGTCTTGGAAATATTGCCCATGTTCCACTCCGAATCGATAGTTTGAATAGTCGCATAAGTGGAGGAACGATCTTAGGTGGGTCAAAAGATGGGATTTGAGTAGTGATTGTGTCTGAATAAAACATCGAAGTGCGGTGATGGAACTCTCCCTAAGGTCATTCTTCTAGAGACATGACCTCGTGAATAGCTTCGTCCGTAGTCAAGACTTCATCGAGGAGATCCTTAGACTTAACTGTGATGGGCAAGAGGGTGGTACAATTGGTCAAAACCAAAGCATTGGAGAGTTCAGATGTGATTTGGATGGCTTGATAAGCCAACTCTTCCAGTGATAGCGGCATCCACTCTCCATAGGAATCAATGTTTGAAGGCGCTAGTAGGATCCATGGATTGATAGTGCCATCCGAAATGGTGGATATTATTGCAATCGTATGTGGAACCTCATGCGATGGGAAAGGAAAGAAACCCATCAGGGAAGATGCCTTCAGAAGACCGGTACTGATGCTGACGTATGAGTCAAGGATGCCTCCTACTAAGGTTACAGTGCTACTTCGTAACGCGAAATAATCGGGGATGCAAAATGACAACTGATCCACTGTGACTATTTCCCATCCAATGGAAAGAGGATGAGTCGGAAGACCGAAAAGACAATGGAAATCATTGCATAAGACCAACTGCGACCCAACAACAGATTATAGTCAAGATGAAAATCTATGAATTCTATGTCCACCATTATCGTTTTCCCACTAAGGGAAATGGGAAATCTAGGAAGGTATCCTTTTGGGAGGAAAGTGTGGCCATCGAAAAATTTAAGGGAATTCGATGGCAGAGACAAAGAAGGAGAACCCAAAGCGAGCCAGCATGCAGTTGACTTAACGTAGGTCGAAGCACCTTCATCTATGACAGTGTGATGGATTGGTCTCCCTTTCGACACAACTTACACCTACAACACAATTTGGTGTGAGAGGCGAGGTTTAGATTTCTCCATGTCAAAGATGGCTAGTGTAGAATCCTAAGGGTTGATTCCACCAATGGCCGAAAGAAGAGCTTTCCTTTGCACTAGGGAGGTTTGCAATACTTCGAGTGCAAACATGGTTGATGGTGTTTGTGCCAAATCTTCTACAATATTGTAGTTTTGGGTAGCACGTGCAGAGGTGTTATGAGTCGTGCGTCGAAGTGTCCCTTTGGGGGGATGAATTGCGGGGTCAACAACAGTCCTTTCGATATGAAAATCGTTGGGCGGAAGTGGATTTGAACTGGTACCGGGTTCTTGAGAATCAATGACAGGATTTCCATAAATTTTGGCTCATATTTGGAGTTCAGAACTTTCTATGCCATAAATGGTGGATGATCCTTCACCGGAAGGATGGGTACCACCATTGCCCCTTTTCCGGGGTTGTGGTGGGTTTGCAACCATGTTTTGTTGTTGCTACTGTGGCTTAGGGAAGGGATTATGAAGAATGGTAGGAGTCCTCCCAGAGTCATTATTTGTGATAAAATCTGTGCATTCCTACAGCCAAGGACGTTTCTATGTCAAGTGGTCCTCTGCACAAATTTTGCAAGGAAATTTCATGGGTTTCTCCTTTCCTTTTTCATTGTTAGTAGTGTTTTTCTGATTGGGATTATTCTGAGTATCCGACTACTCTTCAGAATAAGAGGTCTTTTTCTTGTTCTTTTTGTTCTTTCTGCTAGGTTTTTGTGAAAATTCCACAGAATTTACCTCAGCGGTAGGAAGAGTAGTCGATTGGTTAGGGGCGGTGGCAGCCGAAGACGGCTGGGATGTTTTCCCACTAGGTTGTTTTATGGCTACGATGGAGATTGCACCAACGAGGCCATAGGTGTGCGCTCTAGGTTTCTGAGTAGCAGGAATATTCAGATTGCCAGAGGCATTGGGGAGTAAATCATATAGCGTGTCATATTGCGAATAGATCATATCTAAATGCTATGCACGATGAATGGTTTGGTCTTTCGTGACCGCACCGAAAAAACAAACGTCCTTAGCTAGGGGTGGTAAGAGTGACTTACAAAACTAGTTGGATAAGATATGATCTGGGATTGGTGCTTTAACGATCCTCTGCATATGTATCCATTCATGAATGTGATCAGAGATGTGGGTGGCGGTGTCTTGGCGCAGCGAGGGTAAGAGTTCCGTGCCAATTTCGTATCTAATAGGTAATTGGAAGTTATTAAGAAATTCCGTAGCTAAGGTGCCAAAAGTTTTGACGACCCAACGTGGTAACTTAATGTACCATTTGGCATTGTTGCCTATGATGCAGGGGAAAAGTTGAAGCCAGATACTATCATCCACCATGGAGTTAGAAGCAGACCATAGATGAAAGGTGGTGACGTGCGTAACCGGATCGTCCCCTTGTTTCCTGTTGAATTTATGGATGTAAAACGAAATCATGTGCGATACTGGAGGCTAGAGTGGGTTGTGGTTGATGGGATCATTGTTCAATTTATAGATGTCGGGGATATCTAGAGCTTCCAAAAATGGGAATTGCGTGTTTTCCCTCGGATCTAGCCAAGGAAGTATTTGGTTGACCGTTCAGACCGTAGGGTCCACCCATCAATTTGTTACCAATGGGATAAGTAGGAATTTTTTGATAAAATTTCCCTGTGGGTGGGGTTGTATGGGTGTATGGTTGCTTTCCATAGGGTATGTTGTACTCGGGTGCGAATTGTTGCTTTCCCCCAGTGTAAAATTTACCCCCTTGCCCAAATTGACTTTGGGGTTGGCTCGCCCATATGGACATGATAGAGTTAGCCAAAGGCATACTGCTATTCGCATAGTTAAGCAACGACATAGACCCTACACCCGAAGTTTGACCACTCAAAGGAAAAACGTTAAAAATAGGCTATCATGTTTGTCCCAATGACTGTAGGGGTACCAAAGTTCCCCCCAGCATATATGTGTTGGTGACACTGCCCCCTGGCATGATTGATAAGGGGTTTGAACTCAACAAAGGGTTCCAACCGAAAGGGTTGCTAAAAGGAACAGAAGTAGCCTCGCTAGCAGGAGCAGAAACCGTGGGTCCCGGTGCAGTCACAATAGGAGCATATCCTGAAGGATTCGGAGGTTTGCTGACAGTTGTGGTGACCGAATTGCTAGGACCAGGTATAGCTTGGCTACTGGGGTTGCCAATCATTGGCGTAGAACTGACAACCGGCGACGAAGATGGTGGCGGACCAGAGTTGGTTACCATCGGAATCGACCCCATGGATGATGGTTGTGAAACGGATGTTGGTGCAGCAGAAGACATATGTTGGCCTGGTGTAACTTGAACTAAAATGGGCCTTGATGGGTTAGTGAGAGGAGGATTACAAGGAGGTATGACTCCTTCTGTAAAAGGGTCCTCTGTAAAATCCATATGATACAGGGCTATGTGAAAATCAGGGGTTGTCACTGGAGACTGCTCTTCCAAAGAAAGCACTGGCTCACCGAGACTCGACTCCTCCTCCGGTGTCAATGGAGGAAAACCTCGTTGTCGTCGAGACATACGACAAGGGTCAACAGATGCCACAGTGACCTGTTTATTTTTAGAAAATTTTAATTATTTGTGATGTATTATAATGTCTCAGTGATAGTAACCACACACCTAAAAAAGAAAAAATAAAAAAGGACTTTCTAAAATCAATCAACAAGTAGCCAGAACAGGGTGGCCCTATCTGAGTACCATCATTTGCTAGAGATGAAACTCAGTATCACAATAGCATGCAGAGAGGCTTGGTCATAAATACAGTTATGATTACTCTAGATATTCACCCGAACCTTAGAAAATAGGTGTAAGAATTCTCGTGAAGACGAATACCCTCCCAAAGACCGAAGACAGAGTAGGTCCGTCTGTTTTAGGAACTAGGACAGCCTGTCCCATTCACCTCATGTAAGTACATAAAAATTCTAGCAACTAAAGATACCTCAAATCACAGACATCATCAGGGGGGTCACGGTCATAGACAACATGCTATATGGGCAGAACACCTAGATCCTCGATCTATTTTCGACATCCCTGAAGGGAACCCCAATATATAGCATGCCCACTGAATGCACTCGAAGGTGGGCTACCTTCTCATGCACCCTGGTGTTGTCTCATGCTTAACTCCGGTGGTAGTGGAGTGGTCTTGATAATAGCCTTCGAAACGCTTTTGCTCTTCAATTGCGAAGTAGATCAAAGATGCTTCAGTCAATCTCCGATTTAGTTTGTAAACTGAACCCTTTGAGCATTGTCTTGTCTTTTCGGTCGATTCTTGATCCTCCTTGCTTGATGAGCTCTTATGGGCTGGTTCTTTCTGTGAATTTGGGTCTTTGATAGCTTGAACATCACTGGTCTGATCTTAGATTTCTTATTTTTTATTTTGGCATAGAAAACTTGACTGGCGCGCTTTTTAGCATGACAGTCGTGCCAATTGGCGCCAGTTGTCCATTTATTACCCGCGCCAATCTTGATATGGCGCTAGTTTCAGCCTGACAGTCGCGCCAGTGCTGGGGACTGCTGGGGTTTGCTCTGTTTTGAGCTTTCTGAGCTTGATCTGTGTGTTTAGCTTTGCCTTGCTTTGAGCCTAGATTACATGGTTCATTTGAGTCTTGGAGATTCTTCTTGAAGTGGTGAGTCTGGTCTTGGTTGGGAGAAATTCTTTGTTTTTTTCATTTTCAGGCGTTGGCGCTGGTTGTCAATGTACAAGTCGAGCCAATTTCAGGATGTATGAAAATTGAGACTTTTTCCCTAAATCCTTCACCGATGTGTCTTTCCCTTCTAGTATTTTCACTGTATGAGCATAGATTACATTGCTCATTGTTTGAAATTTCTTCTTTCCATGATTATTTGATGTAAAAGGGAATGAATGCCTTGTTTTGATCTCATGCTTTGAAAGTCCTCTTTGTGATTGATCTCATATGTCTTGTCGCCTTTTGAGGGATTTCATTACAAAGTGTTTAAAACAACGATTGCATTCTTAGTGTTTGTTTACATCTCTTTTGCGTTCATCCTTCATTAAGAAGATTTGTGTTTTTTTATTTTTCGTCTCATAGTTTTCTTTTCATGCGTTAGATCACATTGCGTTGAAAAGTGTTTTTTGAGATTTTTCATTGAACTTAGATCACATTGTTTAATGATTGAAAGCTAAAAATTTCTTTGAGTGCATTCTCTTTCATTGAAAGCATGCATTAAGTAGATTCTCATTTCATCGAAAAATGCATTGAGTGCATTCTTATCATTTGAAAAGAAAAAGGAAATTGTGCATAGATTACAATTGCATAGTTTTCGAAAAAGAGGATTTTGCACAGATTACATTGCATTATTCGCATTGTTGAATGTTTGAAATGATTTTTGTATAGTGAAAGTCATCTAGTTTGGAAAAGTTTCATTTTTAGTGTTGTTGTTCTTTACATCATTGTTTGAATCTCTTCCCTTAACTAGATAGCATTCATCGAATTGAAAATTTTTATTTTCTCATATAGTTTGCATTTAGGAGATTTTGAGACATTACATTCGCTAAGGCCTGAAAACTGAAACGTAATTGAAGATAAACTTTAAAATTTACTCAATTTACACTAAGGCAGCATTGAAATCTAACGAAACACATTTAGAGGTCTAGGCTAGAGACGTGTTCCGGTGTCTTAAAACCTAGTAGCTGTCGTTCGCCTCTTGGCTTTAGACAGCACTAGTACGGACTTGTGCTCCCTGTTCCGTTGCGTATATAAAGGGAGACCCCACTAGGTTTCAATACTTTATCCATAGGAAGCCGAGTCTGCTGCCCTATACCTGTGATACACCAGACACAGCATTCGGGGAGATTTCCTGCACGTACGGAAAGTCCTTGGTTGATTTCTCTTTCATTATTGAAACCAAGGTGTATATTGCAGTTCACGGTTATTTGGTACGCCATTTTGCCTAGTATTCCTGAGTAGTCATTTGATCTTTTCTGACTCCCTAAATTTGAAAGGATCACCAAGCACTTGTCCTTTCACGCTTGTGTCAAATCTGAAAGAGATAGAGTCACCTTTCATCTGTTTCTCGACTCTTAAAACATGAAACGGTAGAGTTTCTAAGTTTCAATGTGGTAAAATTAATCACCCGCGATCACACGCCCTGTTAGAGTTTTCTTGTTGGCCGTTTGATTGTGTGCCTTGATTTTCAGCCCGTGTTCGGTTTTGAGTTGTTTTGATGGCAACTTTTCCAGAGTTCACCAACCAAGGAATCCCCTCTGATGGGAATCCTAGTCATTTTCCTCCTTTTGGAAATGTTGGTGCTCCTTATATGGCAACGTTGTCCCTTCCTGGGTTAACTGTTGGGTTTCCTGTTTGGTTTTTCTCAACCTCTGTCGTCCCAAATGTCTCCACTACTGTTCAAACAGTTCCTCCACCTGAGCAACGTCGTGTTGATTCCAAGGTGGACCTCTCCCCTTCTTCGCCTGTTTCTGCGTCCTCCTCTCCTACTTCGCCTGGTGAAAGTCTGGATTCGAGTAACCAGGTGACTAAGAAGAAGAAGAAGAAGACAAAGAAGAAGAATTCCGATAAGAGAGAGGCTAAGGCTGCAACTACTGCTTCTGAAATGTCTCCTCTTGATAAACCTTCCAACCCTTCATGAAAAGTCAAGTTCCCTTGCATGTTGTGCACGGGAGACCATCTTCTTCGAGACTGCCCTAACATTCCCAAGGTGCTCGAAGTATGGTCCAACAGTCGCCCGCCGTTGCCTTTGGCTTCTGGGAGTCAAGTTGGGGGCACGTCTTCAACTGGTGTTGGTAAGGCACCTAAGAAGCAGGGTAAGATTACCAATCCCTGTAAGTTGTGTGAAGGGCATCATGCCATTCACCTTTGTCTTTATATGGATGAAGCCAAGCGAGTTTTGGACAACTCAACTGCTTCTGCACCGCGCCTTCCGGCTGGTTACAAGAAGCTTTCTTTGAGTCCTCCACCAGCTGATCCTACGATTGGTCAAGAGTCATCCTTGGTCGATCCCACTCCCTCGGAAATTCAAATTCAGGAATCCGTTCCCGACCAGCCATTGGTCGTGGGATCGGTTGAACTGGACCCGTCTGCGGTGCACCAGGTCTTTTCTGTTGAGAGTGGACCTCACATCCCTCATTTTTTGTTGGTTTCTTTAGATTCTTTGGACTTGGAGAAAGATTCTCCTGTCCCTATATCTCAAGTTTCTCCTCTACCTCCTGTGATGGAGGTCATGGAGGATATCCCTCCCACCTTCGAGATGGAGGTTGTGGAGGATGCTCCTTCTTCCGTAACATCAGGGGAAGACCTTCTCCATTCGATGGTAGCCCCTCCGAGTAGTTTGGTCGCTTCCTTTGATTGGAATCGATTTGCAGGATTTCGCCTTCCATCCTATGTGCCTTTCGAGATCACAGTACAGGGTTTTGGTCTGGTTGTACCCAATACCATTATAGATGAAGGCGCCTCTATTAGTATTCTATCCTCAACTACTTGGCAAGCTTTCGGTTCGCCGCCGCTTGCGCCTGTTACGCAGAATCTGTTGACTTTTAACAGAAGGACGAGTCAACCATTGGGGATCCTTCCAAGGTTACCTATTACTTTAGGAGGTAAAACCGTCCATATGGACGTGATGGTCATTCCAGGCCCCTTGGATTTTAATCTGCTCCTGGGGCGCGATTACACCTATGCCATGGGAGCGCTTGTCTCCTCCCTTTTTCGTGTGGTCTGTTTTCCACATGAGGGACGGATCGTGACCATTGATCAGCTTTCGTTCTTTGGTCCTGATGTGGCAGCTGGCTCACCATCATCCCTTCCTGGTTTTTATCTACCCATTGTATCTGCCCCACCGCAGGTCAACTATGTGGCTACTTACCCGTGCCTGTACTCAGTGATAATGCCGTTGTGCATCGTGTGCTGGGGGCATTGGGTCCTGACTTCCAGGATGTTTTCCTTCCATCGGGAGTGGAACTATTGGAAGCGATGACTTCTTGTTCATTATGATGAGGTCTGTCTGGAGCAGAGTTCCTTGTCTTGTGTCAAGCTCCTTAAAAAATGAAACAAGGTGTTTCGGAGCAGGGTTCCTTTTCTTGTGTCAAGCTCCTTAAAAAATGAAACAAGCTCTTCGGAGCACAGTTCGTTTTCTTGTGTCAAGCTCCTTAAACAATGAAACAAGCTTGTCGGAGCAGAGTTCCTTGTCTTGTGTCAAGCTCCTTAAAACATGAAACACGGTTGTCGGAGCAGAGTTCCTTGTCTTGTGTCAAGCTCCTTAAAAAATGAAACAAGGTTGTCGGAGCAGAGTTCCTTGTCTTGTGTCAAGCTCCTTAAAAAATGAAACAAGGTTGTCGGAGCAGAGTTCCTTATCTTGTGCCAAGCTCCTTAAACCATGAAACAAGGTGTCCTGAGGATAGTTCTTTTAATGTGTCAACCTCGTTAAAATAATGAAACACGTTCCTGTTCAATTCGAGTCTTTGATAAGTTCTCGTAAAATCCCAGTCGAGTCTTTCTCGTGATCTCGTAACTTGAACCTTCACTCCATCTGCCTTTCATATGGACTGAAGCTTGGGGGGCATGTACCTCGAATTGAGTCACCATGCTGGGGGCATGCTTACTTTTTCAAGCATAGTTTGTTTTCGTTTCAAGCTTGTGTAAAAATGAAACCAACTTCAAGCAAAGTTTCCTGATTTCAAGCTTGTGTAAAAATGAAACCTTTCCCATTTTACTCCTTGTGATTGCCATTTTATCAGCCTGTTTTTGCCAGATGAACCTTGGTTTTCTCACTCCATCGTCACTATCTGCTTGGCCGATCATATGCCTTCACTTGGTTGTTTTACCCATTCCCGAGGAACCGCTGCGATGAGTGGTCTTGTTAGCCAGCCTCTTGACCTTTACTTGTTTTGAGCAGTTCCACCATTACCGAAACTAGTTGCTACCCTTTATACCACTCATTCCTCCAGGAGGAGTCAACTTTCAGCTCTTTTCTGACTCTCTAAACATGAAAAGATTTCCGAGGCCCTTGTCGTTTCGATCTCGTTAAAGTGGCCACGAAACGACATCTACCCAGTATACGTTTACCCCTTTTTCGGGCTGGGATAGATTATTTACGAAAAAGGAATACCCTAGCCTATCGCGACTAGGAGGTTTTCTCAGACATAGTTTTCTACCTTTTCGGATCTGAGAAACTATTTACGAAAAGGGACCTCTGGAGTTTACTTTTCAGCTGTCTTTTCAAACTCTCCAAACATGAAAAGACGCCGAGTTCTTCCTTTTTCAGACTCATTAAACCCTGATGACATCGGATTCAGTCATAATGACGCTATTCGAGTTTCTCCTTCCTAGGGCTCGTTAAATGTACTAGGATGGATTCGTCCGAAGGACGAATTTATATGACAAGCATATGGTATCCTCTTCAAGCTTGTGTAAAAATAAAGAGGTACTCACCGAAATGGTGGGGAAAATGGAACTAACATCATTGTCGTGTTGGCAGTATGTTGCTCTTGAACATGGCACTTGTCTGCATTCGTGTCGGGTTGGGGACATCTCATCTCATTTTCCACTTGCCTCCGTGGGTTTGGGTGATCCCTTTTGACCTCTCATCTGCTCTTTGCCTCGTCACCATGACCTTTGATCTTTTGATGTCAAATACTGCCAAATCCACTATCGTGCCGCCGATATGTTCAAGAGAAGTTGACCTCTGCAAATATCAACCTCCCTCTGATTCTCATCTGATCATGATTCACAACAACATTATGTTCCTCTGTCTCCTGTCGATGATGTGGGAAACACTATGGCCCACCTTCGATCAAGGTCAATTCCTGTCGACTTCAAATCATTATCCAGGAAGTTGGTCTAGAGACTCCCTTCTGGTGCCTTGGAGCCTGCATGCCTCAATGGCAGGTTCGTTGCATTCGACGTGAGGTTTTCATCATTGGCCTCTGATCGAGTGATTCCATGGGTGTTCGATGCCAGCTCATTGATTCGCGTGCTGTAGATTGTACCTATAGTACCTTGAGAACCATTGTCATTATTGGTGGTTCCTCTCCCGTTTGTTAACAACTTTCATCATCGGCTGGTAATCAGACGATGTTCTTGCATGTTCGACTTCAGCTCACATATTCGCATGCTTGAACTTGTACTTTGTTCAAGTCGAGATGGAGCGCAAGACCCTGGATTTTGCCTGTTATAATCCAGGCTACGATTTTGTGGATTCTTATGATTATTTACATGACTCAATGATTGGATGGCTGCGACCATACCTGAGTCTATTTATCGATCCTCACTAGATGGCTGCGTCCATGCCTTAGATCTGGATTATTGTATACTCTATTATGGATGGCTGCGCCCATACCACATATATGAGATATCAATTGTATTTCTTCACGCAAGTTTTCCGACGGCGGAGTTTTCAGTCGGACACGTTCTCGTAAAGCATTTCACCCCTCTCTCTCTCTCGGGCCTCATGCTTTAGGGGGCATCTGTTACACAGTAATCTGTCACCGTCCCTGCAATTCCCGTCCTGCACATTGGAGGGCTCATTCCATGACCTGTGAGCAAAGACAAGACTTGAAAATACTTTCATTGCATCCCTCTTGAGATGAGCTTTCATTGCTCTGAATACATCTCCTTGCAAAAAACCCTAAAAATAGCTCTTTTTCCATTGGCGCGGTTCCATAGTTCAGCCCTCGCGCCAAGGGGGAAAATCCTCCAAAGAGGGCGCGCCAATTGGCACTCTGTCATAGAGCCGCACCCACGCCAACCATATTAAGAGGTGTTTTTAAAAAATAAAAGGCAGAAGTTTCGTCCTAACAAATCCCTAGACTGATATCTATCTTGAGTTGGGATGTTTGGCTACGGTTTTCCATAGAGAGGAAGTGGTTTGCCACCTCTCATGGAAGCTTCCTTGATGATAGGGCCAATCCCATAATTATAGGGATCCCAACTTCCCTTCCTCCTTCTATAAAAGCTTGCTCATCTCCATGGCAAGCTAATCTCCAAGTTCCCAAGAGATTTCACATCCTTACGCTGCAATAGCCTTCTTGATTCCCTAAGGCCAAATCCAAGCAAGGAGACTATTTCCAAGTATCCGGAGAGAGAGGCTTTTCCCATCCTTGACAGGCTTTATCGAGACATGTTCTGCTGATGACTCGCCAAAGGATATTTCGGCGTCGAAGATATGGTTGTATTATTCTTTTGACTCATTAATGATAAGCGACTATTGGTTATGGTTCCACTCTTGTTCTTGATCATGTTCATGAGTTATGTCCTCTTCGACTGAAATATAGTTGTATATACTGGATTTTATGCTTGCGTTTGTGTTGTTTCTTGCATGTGCAGGTGTCCGATCACAGAGATCGTGAGGATTGTGATCTGCCAAGGCAAAGGAACAGGAGCACCACCTCTTCTACAGATGACAACGTTGGACTCCAGGTAAGCCTTCCTCGCAAGTCAGTTTATTTACAATTAGGAACCTGCACTATAGCGTGTTTGATTGTTGCTAGACCCGATCTGGGCTAGTAGGGACCGCCTCTGTCCGCAGAGGGGATTTACCTCCTCAACACAATAGAAGGGAAAAGAGAAGGTAAAATATGAAAATTGGGCTGGCGGGAAGCCTCATATGTCTCCTCAGATTGTGTTTTCCCCTCAAAAAGCATCTAAGGGATGATAGCCTGCTGCATCTAAGTGCCCAATGACGCTCACAATAGAAGGCATGCATGTGACTCCGCTGACTTGGATGCCACCTTATGTTAGGCCACGCAGGATAGGAACATGTACCCCCATGAATATTGATGTCATCTACACTTGCCTTCATATGCCACTGGTCCCAGAAGAAGTGCCCCAACAAGTAGAAATGTTTGTCACCCTCCCCCTCATAAAATTTGATGACCATGTTCTGGGGAGACTGGACTCCGTCCCTTCACTAGCTCTGGAGCTATACCTAGAATGGGTACTTGATGATGATGTAATAAAGGTTGAGCCGATGGCATGGGTCAAAGGATTAGCCGGGTCAGGGATCTTAAACCTGGTGCGCATCCCCCACTTTGGCCGATACAAAATCACCAACCTGGTTGTTCGCCAGCTATTGGCACTCATTCACGATGGGTACTTATGGCTCCAAGGCCACATACCGATTGATGCTTCTTTAATTTACTGGATAACTGGTCTTCCCATGCAGGGGCGAGATCATAAGGAAGGTGCTAGAAATATGTTTGAGCCCCAGATTGATGAAGATGTCCGGGAAAGGTACCATGTCACACGCAACAAACGGGGATTTCAAATTGATACCATCAGTGATCCAGGGATGCACATGAGTACTCTGCTTATTTCCTAAAAATTGATGTGTAAATACCAGGCAATGGCTACCCCCACCCATGTAATTCAACATGTTGGAAGATACGAAAAGGGAGTCTGTTTCAATTGGTCGTAATACCTAGTTGATGAATTTATTGACAACGTGTGCCAGACCCAGGATCAAGGAAAACATTTCTACTCTTCCTGGATGATACTAGTAATCACCTTAGTTTCATGGGAGACTCCTGAAGAAGTAATCTTCCCCCCTCTCCAGCCCGGCAAGTGTGAAGGAGCATATTTTTCTAACCTATGGGACTCGAAGGATCCCAAGTAGGTTGAGGAGAATAATACCTTTTGGGTACTCTATGATTGGAGCATAGCTGCGGAAATTCATTCCCAGCCACGCTTGTCCCTGACGATCTACAACAAATAAAAGCATATCGTAGCATTTCAAGTGACCATGCATAATGTGCAAATTCGAGCCCCTAAAGGTATTGCCTGGTATACCCTTCTGTATATGACCACCGAAGCAGAGATTGAACATATAATTGCCACTTTGTAATATCCCAAAATGGGGATGCAGCAATACATGAACACAATAATGGAAATAGGAGTGATAAATAAAATCATGAAATGTGAGAAGAGCACATAGCCATCATATTAATCTAGTAGCAGCAAATGTATACAAATCCTTGAGGAAATAATCAGTCAAGTCAGGAAAAACAAGCCTCAATAGAACATGTACATAAAAATTGAAGAACACTGCTACACAAAAATTACCC
This sequence comes from Pinus albicaulis, assembly GCA_034641835.2. NCBI lineage: Eukaryota > Viridiplantae > Streptophyta > Pinopsida > Pinales > Pinaceae > Pinus > Pinus albicaulis. The sequence goes on from CM076577.1 coordinate 90,431,626, forward strand.
AAGGCTATGATAGCGTAGTTTTATTAGAAACAACTGCTGCTAGAATATGTCAATACATGGATATGGAATTATACATCTCATACAATGTTGGGAGTGAAGATGTAAGCTCCCAAACACAATTTCAAGGAAATCCTTGAAATATTTCCTGAAATATGAAAAATGCCAACATGTCAGAGTTGCAATCCTAAGACTGAGTAGTAGCTGCAACTCAAGAATTGGATCGAGATGGCTGAAGATGCTACTCAAGATAGATAGACCTCATCCAATGGATCTTCCAAGTGAAAGGCTGATCCTAACACTGAAAATATCGCCCTCCAACAATCACTGCAAACCCTCACTGCAGATACTCACTGAAAATAACGCAGTCAAGGAGAGGGACTGGGCTGTAGGAGATAGAAACTCGGTTGGCCAAGTGACAAGATCTGAAATCTGTCCAAAATTTTTCCTCATTGGTCTCCCAAAGGGAAGAAAGCTTCCTCCTCAAAAAATAAGCTCTATAAGTGGTGTTGTGAAACCTCCACTGCAACACCCTACAACAAAACGTTATACTTAAGCAGAAATAACAGTGTAGCTAAAGAAGGTAGCTTGGCCTTAAGCCTGAATGTGGAGAAATGAAGTACAAGATCCCTCAAGAGGTCTTTCTTGAAAGGAGAAGGAATTCCTAAACAGGAATGCCTTGTGCTAAACAACACAACAATCTCAACTAAACAGTTGAAGAAAGCAGAATAGTCATGCAGACCACAATATCAATGATATATAACATGTCCTCATATGGCTGCCTTTCCCTCCTTTTATACAAATGGAATCCTTCTCACCTTGGGTCCCACTCATTAAGGTTTCCTCCACCAAGGAATATTCATCCCACTATCTCTGCGTTGTCTCCAAAGATGATCTCCACCTCTTATCCCAGCGTTGTTGACTTGGTCAAACTTGACCTTTTCCACATGAAAGTCCCCCTTCTCACACATGAGGGTGTGAAATCCAGCTCTTATGAGGGATTTTGTTCTTATTTCTGAAACGTATGCGCCTCCTTACCCATTTATTCATCTCCTAAGTGTAAACAACAAAAATCAATATTCCAAATAGCTACATGCTAATTTTGGAATATTACAGTCCTCCCCTCCCAAATGTTGCTTGTCCTCAAGCAACTGTAAGGATAGAACTAATAAGTCTCCCCTCCTCCTACTGTAGCATCCACATATGATGAACTCATCCAAGGAATGAGATGTTGTCTCATCAATGAATCTCCATATTTCCCCTCCCAAGCATGCAAGCTAGCAAAATAGCTATCATCATGAATAAGTAAAGTAGTCAAAGAGGCAATAAGGTGTTTTCTAGAGGTCCCCTTGAGGCATGGGATCTAAAATTTATTGGGAATCATCATTCCCATGTGGATCCTCCATCCCCAAGATATCATCCATAAAAATGAGTTACCTCCCAACATGGAAACTCCTGAAAATCCTCTTCCACCTTGAGCTTTTGCAATGCAGGTGGTGTTATCACAAAATCAGACCTGATAGGCTACTCATCAAACCAATCTTGTGCAACTATTTCAAACCAATATTTTGGTTGAGGCTTAGCCTCCTCAACCTGAGAGGGCTCTCTCAAGGGTTTATGATTTTTGATAAATACGTAGATGGCTAACTCTATATGAGACAAAAAAAAAATGATGTGAACTAGTTGTAAATCACATTAGCAAGTATACATTGCACTTATGGAGTCATGATAGCTTCAGAAAAACCAAGATAATCTACCTAGCATGGAATTCAAGGCATATCAGAGTTCAAGTCAATGAATAAACATGTAGAACAATGAAACACACAGTCAGCTTGTTTATGAAGGAAGCCAGAGCATCATTTATGAATTATGAGTAACATAAGAAAACACCACTGCAGTAGAATATTAAACATATGCCATTAGAACAAGAACATACAAGAAATCCTTATGAATCTTGAGTTGTCTAAGTAGAAATTCTGTATTAGGCTGAAAACAGTCACTTACATAAAACAAAGTCTTTTTCCTAACAAATGTCCAACCCTTTCTATTTCGACTTCTTGATATTTTATAGATCCTTTACATTATGAGATAATCTTCTCCATAACTAGATATATCGAATTCCCATGCTTTGACACCTATTCTAACTACAAAACATGGTATTTATTACAAACATAGATGTTAAACTAACATAGAGTCCTATTACAAATACAATTAGAAATCTTTTGGTTCTACTCAAAACAAATTTATCTAAACTTAAATACATCAGTTGCCACTTATCATTCCATTAAGTCGAATCTTGATGATGATTTTCAACTTTTTATAACCATAATGTTGATGATGTTGATCCCTTGTAATCTAGGAAACTGCTCCCCTGTTTTTAGGCTTATGATCCCTTTAGTTTCTTGAGATATTCTGAACACTTCCAAATGACAACTTCGAGGCTAATTGATGTTGGGAAAATTATTGGCATATTTCCCAAGTCATCCCTTCATGCCAGCTATGCGAAACCACCTTGAACTTCTCAAAACCATGAAAGCAGATCTGTGCTATGAAAGCATCACAGTTTCGTAGCGCTTTTCGTAGCGCGGTCTTTTTTACCATTTTCCTTAAAAATTTAACTTCATTTCCTTCAAATTTACTTTGATATTCACTTGATATATCTTCCTTAGGAATTTCAAATCAAAATTCCTGGTCTTCCCTCCAATATTTGATAATAAAAAGGGTTAAAAGGCTGCTACAACAGTTTCGTAGCGCTTTTCACCCTTTTTGCACTACAGGCGCTATGAAACTGCTGTGCAAGAAATTTTAACCAGATTTTCACAAAATTTTAAAACAAAAATGTACCACATCTTCAGAAAATCATTGGCTTTATCAAAACCATCAGATATTTGAACTAAAAACATAAACTTCACAAAATTTGATAGTCATTTTCCATTTAGAGTTTGTTTTGAATTTGTCATTTTGCATCTCTACTCTTTAGTTCATCTTGAGACTATTTTAATTGTAGCTCCAAATCCTTCACTTGGCTTCTTAGCTTTCTATTACTTTCTCTTAAATGAGTTTTGATCACTCTAACAAACCTTGCTTCTTTAATAGCTGGAACTGTCCATGTCAAGAATTGCTGGGCACTGCTTGGGATCTCTGACCTAGCAACTGTTTGACCTTCCCAAACAACCTTCAACCTCTTGAATTTTGTCTTTTCAATGTTGTTTTGTCTTTCTCTCTTTCTCATCATTTCCATTTTTTGATTTTCTAGCTTCAACCTTTCTTCCAATAGTTGACACTCTGACATGTGTTCTTTCCCCTTCTCTTACTTGTTGACTGCATGCTCCACTATAGGAGATGAGAGATCAATCACCTTTTCAGGGGCTTTGGCTACTTCAATATTTACTTGGATATCTTTAATACTTTCATGGAGTTTCTTTTCATGTCTGGTTATAGTTTTCCTAGCTTGAAAAACAAAAGCTGCATTCTCACCTTCAAAATCCAATTTCCTTGCTGATTTGATTTTTCTCTGTTTAGGTTAATTCACTTCAATGAAATATGCCTGCACAATGGGTGATTCTTCTATGTCTATTGCATGAAATATATCATCCAAGTTTCCTTTCATCATTGGACTATCCTCTGTCATTGAAACAACTTCTTTTCCCTTTGATGCTGATACTTGACTTCTTTTCTTTATCTGACTCTCCTGCTTACTGGCCACCTGTTTTTGTTTTGTTTCTTTGACCCTTTCTACTTTATATTTTGCAGGTGATGGGGTTTTTGCAACAAGCACTGATGCTTTCTCAATTCTATATTCAACTTTTTTCCTTGGTTTCAACTTCACAAACCTCTTAGCTTTTGTAACCACTGGTTGATTGGATTCTGCTATTGGTGGTGAAGGATTTCCCTTGATCTTAGGGTTTCTAGCTGGGGTTGGGGGTTCCATTTCAAATCCACTCATAAATAAAAAGGAAGACCAATATATATTTATTTTCTGTAGCTCATTTAAAACCAGTAACTTAATCAAACCTGATGAAATAGAGATGTTTCACAGCTATCATATTTAGCTTGGACTTTGTCAGCCATTTTGGAAAGGCTTCTATGCAAGTAAAATGGTAAATCTAATGAGTTCATTCCTATTAAATGAAACAACAGTTTAAAATGATAAGTGTAGACTTTATGGTACCTACCTTCACATGTGAAATATATTTGGATGTTGAATAGCAGCTTTGCATAGTTATCCTTGATACACCTCCTGGGTATTGCATTGTTCAATTCCATGTCTACAAATTCAACTTTCATAAACTCCTTGCATGGTTCCATGTCAAACCTAAGACCTAATATTGTTGTCCCCTTGGTATATTTTTCAAAGCAGTTATGACCTCAAGTGTCACTGGCATGTTTATCATTCCAAATTTGGTAGTGGTTCCACTGAAATGTAGAGCAAATTCTTTGGACACTTGAGTGTGGAAACCCTGTAGCTTTTCACAAAATTTGAGACAACCAGCCTTGCTAAAAGCCTCCATTACCATTTTATCCTCCATAACAGCATTTGCATTCTTAGGTTCATATCTTAAAAAATTTCCCCCCTCTGTGGATCTTCTTTTCCTCTGCCATGTTTCCTGTAGAAAACCTATTTGTTTTTCTAAAACCTGTAAAGCACCCTCTCTTTACCAGATGAACAGCCTCACTTGATTTGATGAATCAACCTCGCTTGATTTGATAAGAGTTTTCTTTGGATAGAACAACCATAAACTTATCCTCACTGTTTCAGAGCTTAGACAACATTTGTGAAGGTTAATGAAACAGGAATGACTCAATTAGGCAAAAAAAAAAATCAAATTAGAGACGTCACTTCATGACCAAATGATGTTTGATTGATACCTTATCATGAATATGATGACTGTAGGACAATTGGTTACAACAAATCTGTTAATTAACTGACTCACCATACTCCTATCATGTCATTTCCCAACTGAAACTAAAAAATCCTGGATTATTTGACACGATAGCTACGAAACCGCGCTTTCGTAGTGCTCATAGTGTAAATTTTGCAATTTGCACTACGAAAGTAGCAGTGCTTTCATAGCGCAAAACTCATTTTTTAAAATAACGGCGCTACGAAACTCTGGATTTGTAGCTAATTGCAGAAAATCAACCTAACACCTACTTAGATGACCCTTAAATGAAAAATGTGAAATTTTTAACTATGAAATGAACCTAAAAAGAATTTTTGAATTTTGATGGTGAACACTAACCTCCAAAACTACGACATACCCTTAACCATACTAAAATGTCTTTCAAAACTATTTAGATCATGATCAAAACAGAGTTGACATGCCATGTTTTAAATTTATTTATTTTTATAGTGATAACAGGTGGGCTAAAAATCTGAGCATGGTAGAAAAAATAACCTACCCCACACTATCCTCCTCTCCACTTATGATAAGTGTAGAGTATCTGCTGCTCTTGAGCTGCAAAAGTGTTGCCTCCAAGTGGCAAGAAGAAAATTGGATCTCCAAAGATCTTCCCTCCAACGTTGTGAATCATGCTGGCCCAAAACATCCCATATATGATGAATAGGAAATCACCATCATATGGCATCCAAGTGAGGGGAATACTGAAGGTTTCATGTAGAGCTGAAAGGTACCAACAGTTTCCCAAGTGGTCACACCGCAGTTTTCCTAACTGTTGTTGCACAAAATGACATGGAAACTCATAGAAAAGTTTCTCCCAATGATTTATGAGAGTCATAGCCCAAGTGCTCCAAGAAATCTCATGGCCCAACTCATAAAGAAACAAGTGTTTTGCTATGGTGGCCATATCACCTCCCATGCTCCCCTTAGAACATGTAATGCAAAAAGTGTGGGAATCCTCTTCCCCAAAGGACACATCCAATCAATGTGTCTCTCCCCCGACCATGCTCCCAATAAAAATAAGAACAACAATAACATAGGGAACTACAATGAGAATCATACTAGCTGCCATATGAATCAAGGGAGAAGTAAAATGGCCCCTAAAATGCAACCAACACAGTTTGACTCTCAACTGCAACAAGATATGACATAAGGTGTGGCTTCTCACCCACTTTCTTGCTGCCCCAATCTCTTCACTAGTTTGGATAAAGTGTATGGTGTATGGTGCCACATGAGAATGCTTTGCAATAGATACAATCTCCCCAAGTCCTCCTAGGGAGTGGCCATCACCAATACTTCTTATGGCCTCAAGTAGACCATGAAGTCTAGAAGGAATAATGCCCCTTCCTTGAGAAAAATATTACACATATATGGTTAAGGGTTGCACATATACATTATACAAATCATTATGTAAACAAAAAGTACCCTTACCATATGTTTTGCCCATGCAAATGGAGTGGCTCAAAGATGAATCCCCTCTCACTTTAAAAGAGAAAAGAGATGGTTGTGTTAACTCTTCCAAATATTTATGTATCTCCTCCATCTCCACATGATCTATGCATCTCCTCATATGCTGATATATCTCCTTCTCAAAGCCTTCCCAAAAGTACCCCTCCAGGATGGTGTGGTATGCTCTCATAGAATAAGTGTGGTTGAAAATGAAATCTTCATGAGCTGCTAGTAGTAGCTTCTCCTTGAGCTTGGAAGCTCTAGGTAAGAATATCCTACCATGATAGTAGATGACCTCATCTCTAACTAAACATCCCTCCTCATGCAATTGGTCATACAATATCATATAAGTAGAAATATCCTTGGAATAATCCACTAACAGCTGGGATTTCCAATATGGATCTATCCTCCATAGTGACAACGCTGATGATCTATCAAAAAGAATATATGTCATATGGTTGTCCCCCTCTTTGACATCTCCCATGCCAAATATGAAATTTGGAAGGCTACTCTCCTTCCCATGATGCTCCTGCCACAACACAAAATCTGAAATGAGAGTGGGTAATGATGATGTTGAGAGAATGTCTCTCCTCTCCTTGAGTCTACCCAAGACTCTCAGCGCTATACCAAGCTCTCCCAAGGTCTTCACCCCTCTGGAATCAATGAGTGGTGCCTCCAAATGTAAATAATCTCTCATCATTTTCCGATCTGGTGGTCTCCTTGGTGAAATGTCTCCATGCAATGAGACATCAACATCAAGAGTAGACTATATGTCTAAATGGACAGAATTTCCCCTATCATCACTGTGCAATCCAATCTCCCTCTTAGGTGCATAAACCTCTTGAAATAGATAGGGGTGTGTGCTCCTCATCACATGATGCTGGTCATCCTCCCCATCTCCTCCTTTTATCTCCATAGTTTCACACCTTATCATCAATGGCACATGTATATCATGAGTTGTGCCTTGATCCCCACATATGAGATCCTAGGGAATTCCTTGCAATGATACAAGAATCCCTCTAGTAGGAGCATGTGATCCCTATACCTCTACATGAGGTGCTAGATATACTCTAGACATGACAGCACTGTTGCCCTCAACCTTTTCTTCCTCCACAATATGAATATGCAACCTCCTAAGAATTGGATCCTCTTTTGGAAAAGGGATCTCCATGCCCTCTTATTTAAAAATGTGAGATAGAGGTCTTTCCTATAACAAGGTATGATGCAAGATGTCAGCCTCCTCAATGGTTTTATGAAGTGGAATTGAGCTCATAGGTTCCTCCAACACATGCAAGGTATTTGTTTTTTTAAGTTTATTTAGCTCCAGCACATGTGTTTCAGCTTGTTTCTTGTCAAATATTTCCACTAATGTGTTATTGAACCTTGCATAAGAAGAAGTATTTTAATTTTTCAAAGAAAAAGACTCAAATATCCACCATGAATAGGCCTTACCTCCAAAATGCAGCGCTGGAACTTTTATGGCTTCATCTTCAGAAATTTGGTGCTACTGCAAATAGGTGTCTAGCTCCTCCACCCAAGCTCTAGTTGAACATGTAGGTGAACCATCAAAAGTAGATAGAAGAAATCTACCCATATCATGCTACTCACTTCTCTTCACCTTGATCTTGCAAAATTTTGGAAAAGTGATATGATCTCTAAATTTCTGAGTTTGAGATTCATACTCTTGCAGAAAATCACTAAGAGTTTCCCTCCTAGTCATTCCTTCTTCTTCCCTCTCTCTCACAGAAAATTTGGGCATGCGACTGTGCTATGCATCATAGTGTGTGTCTGCATGCTCACACTCATCATGTGAAAATCTAGATTTTGTTTCAAATTCAAACCCTCTTGGAGATTCTCGACACATCTCCTTCCTCATCTTCTTAAGATATCCATTAATGCTCTACAAAGTTTGAGAAAGAAACTTTGGAAGTTTCTCCTCTTTCCTCCCTCCAAAGAATTGAGTCTTCTTTCTGTCTTTTCTATTCATCTTTTCTTCTTCTTATCTTCTTGATAGCATATTGGCTGAGATTCCACAGGCTAAGCCAATATTATGCTTTGATACCATTGTAATATCCCAAAATGGGGATGCAGTAATACATGAACACAATAATGGAAATAGTAGTGATAAATCAACTCATGAAATGTGAGAATAGCACATAGCCATCATATTAATCTCATAGCAGAAAATTTATACAAATCCTTGAGGAAATAATCACTCAAGTCAGGCAAAACAAGCCTCAATAGAATATGTACATGAAAATTGAAGAACACTGCTACACAAAAAATACCCAAGGCTATGATAGCGCAATTTTATTAGAAAAAACTGCTACTGGAATATGTAAATACATGTATATGGAATTATATAGCTCATACAATGTTGGGAGTGAAGATATAAGCTCCCAAACACAATTTCAAGACAATCCTTGAAGGATTTCTTGAAATATGAAAAATGCCAAAATGTCATAGTTGCAGTCCTAGGACTGAGTAGCAGGTGCAACTCAAGAACTCGATGGAGATGGCTGAAGATGCTGCTCAAGATAGATATACCTCCTTCAATGGATCTTCCAAGTGAAAGGTTGATCGTAACATTGAAGATCTCACCCTCCAACAATCACTGCAAACCCTCACTGTAGATACTCACTGAAAATAACGCAGTCAAGGAGAGGGACTACGTTGTAGGAGATAGAAACTGGGTTGGCCATGTGCCAAGATCTGAAATCTGCCCAAAAGGCTTCCTCACTCATCTCCCAAAGGGAAGAAAGCTTCCTCCTCTGAAAAATAAGCTCTGGAAGTGGTGTTGTGAAACCTCCATGGCAACACCCTGCAACACAACGTTATACTTCAGTAGAAATAACACTGTAGCTGAAGGAGGTAGATTGGCCTTAAGCCTGAATGTGGAGAAATGAAGTACAATATCCCTCAAGAGGCCTCTCTTGAGAGGAGAAGGAATTCCTAAACAGGAATTCCTTGTGCTAAATAGCACAACAATCTCAACTAAACAGTTGAAGAAAGCGGAATAGTCATGCATACCACAATATCAATAATCCATAACATGTCCTCATATGGCTTCCTTGCCCTCCTTTTATACAAATGGAAGCCCTCTCACCTTGGGTCCCACTCATTATGGTTTCCTCCACCAAGGAATCTTCCTCCCACTATCTTTGTGTCGTCTCCAAAGATGCTCTCCACCTCTTATCCCAACGTTGTTGACTTGGTCAAACTTGACCTTTTCCACATGCAAGTGCCCCTTTTAACACATGGGGGTGTGAAATACAACTCTTATGACTATCCCTTTTCACATTATGAGGGATTTTATTCTTATTTCTGAAATTTATGGGCCTCCTTACCCATTTATTCATCTCCTAAGTGTAAATAGAAAAAATCAATATTCCAATTAGTTGCATGCCAATTTTGGAATATTACACACTTGGAAACCTGAGTGGAAGGTCGCAGCCCAGATGACCATCCCAGGCACAAAAAGTACCTCCGGCCTCACCGCAGCATCAAAATATACAGCTCCACCCGTCACAACAACATATTCGGTGATTCTTGCTTCAACGCAGCGGAGGACCCCCAAAAGTGTTACCGTGCAGCTAGAACCAGAGTCCCCACCGGATCAGAACCTTAATGGTCTTGATGGCACAGATGCGTCAACCCCCCTTGGTCTCAAGCATGCCTGCGAACCACCTAAGGGGTCTCAAAAGAAGCGTAAGGCTATTAAGCCTGGCACTGACAGAGAGGTTAAATTGACAAAGGATAACCTCAAGCATATTGTCGATGTCGTCACCATTGCATATGTCGATTGATAGACTACTTGGGAAGACCCACAAAAGGTCGCAGTGGAAGTCTTGCAATCCAATCTACAGGCTCTCCGACTCAAAGCAAACACCCTTTAGGCGAGCGTGGTTCAAACGAGGAAGAGTCAATTGAGTGTGGATCAAGCGAGGCAGACTAACATGGGCTAGCCAGTTCTAGTTACAGCCCTGACCACCATTACAAATAGCCATATCTTCCCTCTCCCCAGAGCTGCTTTTACAATGGAACCCGCCGAATTATGCACGCAAGTCTGGGCATGCTCGTCAATCGACCTCAATTTCGGTCCCATGGTGGGTGCGCAATTGCACGAGTTATTTACTGCCCTCACCAGTGAACTTGAGCATAAAGAACTCCGCATGCAGCAGCACCTCAGCGAGGTCAAGCAGACTATTGTGACTCAAGCTGTTGAAGCCGCCTTGGTCTAGGCAGTGAACGTCGCCACCATAATGCAGCAAGCTGCATTAGAGAAGTTGATTGACAGGCTCTCTGAGGACATACCAGAATTAATTCCCGCCTCTGCTGCATCGCAGGCCAAGGTTGAGAGCTTGGTCGCTGCCTTGAAGGCATCTTAGACTGAGGTACAGGTTGTGAAGGTCGATTTTGAACTTTAGATAACATCGTTGCAGGCCAATCTATAGCTTGAGACCCCCTCGGAAGTGCGCGCCCAGCGAGTAGCACTAGTAACACACGCAATGAACACTATTACGACGCATATCAGTCAGGGCATCACTCTGTTTGAGATTTTTATGGAATTATGGTCCTAGGTACAACATGACTCTCTCCTTCATCAAATCGATTAAGAGTTGCACCAAAAGTAGTAGGATTTTGAATAGATGGAAGCCACTATGACCACCCTTGTTCCAGCCCAGCGACTAGCACGTCTTCGGACCAGCCATGCACTCTGAAGTGAAATTGTGGGCCTCTAGTGCAAGAAATAGGTACTTAGTGACCATCTGATCCCCTGGGCTGATGAAGCTCTCAAGCTTTCGTAGGATTTAGAAGGGGTTGTGCGATAGTTGAAAAAAATCTTGGACAGTGTCACCACTACAACTGAAGGCGCAACTTCGCAAAAGCTGGTTGATATTGTGCAGATTGACACCGCACAGAGCCTTCGTGTTCTGCCCCCATTAACCACCGTGATTGAGAAACTCAAGGAAATGATGAATACCCCATCATCACTGTGAATCGTGACGAGACAAAATATTGTGTTGGGGGACTGTTGGAACAAGTTTCCCTAACCGCAATTTTGCCTAGTTTTGTAATATTTTGTAATATTTACTCTAGCGTAGGGGTTTTGGGATGGGTCAAAATTCCCAATGAATTGTAATGGGTCAAAGGGTAGACCAAGGGTCCGAGACGAAGGGTCCAAAAACTGGTTTGTGTACGATAGGATAGCGCAGGCTAACATGATTTAAATAGTTAGATAAATCGAGTATAAGGAGGTAAGGTAAGGAAAAAAAGGTGAATATAAACTTGCAAACCTGTTGTTAATTATCTCGGTAAGGGCTCCTGCAGGCTGTGAGCACAGAGTCCTAGAGTCATGCTATGTACGGACCCTACTGGTTGTGTGCGTGAGCTGATAGATAAATTCTGTAAGTAAATTGGAGTATGAATGAATGGAAATATTGTTCTGATATATGAATGTTCTGTATCGTGATTTCCAGCTATATGTGATATTCTTGATGAATATTGATGGTCTATTTACTGTGCACATGGATGCGATATTGTTGAATGAAATGAATGCATAAATCTAGTCATATTTGTATCTACTATATGATTTATGGGTTCCGCTCAATCCGCATATTATTAAGATTCAGGGTTAGGGCTTCTCCTGCGTAGGCCTATAGACTAAGGGGACCCACTTCCATTAACTTTCTCTCTCTCAGGGTGCGAAAACCTGGTTCCAGCACCCTCCCATACTACTTCGGGTAAGACCTTGACCTGCGTCCGCAGGCCATTGTCGAAAGGGCCAGTAGTACAGGGGTTTGTTGAAAAACCATAAATCCGAACCTGGGTCAGGACCCTTAAGGCCAACATATCTCTAAGTTATATTGTTGTCCCACTGCACAACTAACCTTCAACTAATTTTATCAATAGTTATAGGTCAGTTAATTGAATGGAACTGAAAATAATTGAACTGGATTACTAAAATTTAGAAATCACACATGCATGACTGAAATACAAGCCCTCTAACTTGAATTTACTGAGCAAAATGTGTGAAAAGATCCATGTCACACTATTTAATTGCCTCTAAGTTGTCCTTCTGATGTGTAAATTCAATTTTCTCAATTTAACTAAGGCTAAAGTCAAATTGAGCATCTCTTGCTACATTTTTTCAACACATGGGAATTGGAGAGCCACCTCACTTGTTATAAATAAACCCTCATAACTCAAGAAAAGGGATTTTTGGACTTGAACTTTCCACCTTGGCTTCTATAGCTTGGCATAGGAGAAAATATCTTTCTTTGGAGGAGCAAGTAGTAACTTAAAGTTCCTGTTGGTGCTAGTGTGGTAGCATTGTAATTGTATATCTTGGAAATTTCACTTAATATATGAAGCTATCAGATTCAATGCAATTTCATGCATATGTCATGAATTATTGTGATACTATTCTTTCATTGTTTGTGGTGCATGTTTATGTTAACACATACTAATGAAAATGAATTATTGTTTTGTCTTTGGTATGTTCTTGTTGAATGTGCATTATTACCTGATTTCATGATTGTTGTTGTGTTATGAACTAATTTTCAGTTTGACTAATTATCCTCTTATGCTCTTGTGTGTATCTTTTAGGATGGTACTATTGATTTTCTTCTAGAGGCTCACTCCATATTTCCTTGCCATTAAAGCACCATATATACATTCTGATTGAATGCTTTACAGTGTCAACTTACTTTATTGTTACAAAGGAAATTTTGTATAATCCCTTATGTTGATAATTTCATCCAAGGAAAAATCCTAATATTATGGAAATAGACTATATTTCCAGTTGGCGATCCTGCTCCAAATGGCTTGAGGTCTAATTGGGACTTCATATCAGGGAGACCCCCTTGGTTGATGGATTTCTAGCACTGTCAACATGACGAAAGGATGGATTCCTTCCCATATACCAAGAATTAAAGTTAGGTAACAAGGGAGGGTTTCAACATTACTCACTTAGCCCATAGAGCATTTTATAAGGCATTATTCTAGTTTTGTTGTTGGGAAATCACATTTTTCTTGATAATACAGATCGTACTTTTATTGCTTGATTTTTCCTTGGGGGTAATAGTTTGAAGAATGTTTCAATACAATTCCTTTATCCAAAGAAAACTCATATAATTTCAATGATGAAAATTAAGTGTCATTATAAAAAATGAGAGAATTCATAACGTGAAACCTGGCGATAATATTTTGTTCAATGAACTACATCACCATTTGATCATTTACTTGTTTTAGAGGAATATCCTCAACCCATCGTGTGAAATAATAAGTGGTCGCAATAATTTATCGATGCTTCTTAGATGAGTGTAGAAACATGTCATCAATAATATCAATTCCCCACAGTTGGATTTTTTCTTCGACTTCGATCAGTTGTAACATTGCTAGGGATGTTGACCTTTTCTCCCTTCCAACACACTTGTTTCCATGTGTAGCCCACCTTTTTCATCCCTCTTCTTAACTTCTACATGATCCTTTAACTTCCAGGATTTTCCGAGTGGGATGAGATATAATGGGCTCCACCATCATCCAATAGAATGTTGCCATGTGTCCTCCAGAGATGAGATAGCAAGGGTTCCCACGCCTTGGTTTTTTCGTTTATTTCCTTTGTTAACTTGTCAAGCATTTTTTTACTACCATGTTGCATGGTCCTTCAAGAAACTCTCTTGTGGTTTATGACACCCATTTCTAGTTTTTTATGGTAATTAAAAAGAGAGGGTGTCATAATGAACCTCCATTGTTGATATTTTGATCAGTGGTATGGGAAATCCACCCATTTCGACACCCCTCAACGCTCTAACTATCATGTTGTTGATTCTGTCAGAATTGTCTTTGATGCACTGATGGGATGCATGTGGCATGATTCACCACTAAAATGTCTGATTGTTTAAATTTTTTATTCTTCCAACCTTTCACCAAGTTTGGCCTTACGCAAAATATAGTTGTTGCTACGACTCCTCAACCATTTTTGACTCAACATCAGTTGAGTTTTGGGGTTTCACCTTTGATTGGACATAACTTTGGATCTAGGAGGCCATTTTCAAACTTCCATATACCACTGGAAATCTCTTTTAGATTTCATTCCATATAAGTGGGTTTCACCTATAGTGGAGATGATATTCTCTCTAATAATTATCCTTCAAAGTATTTGCACCTTCTTCATCCATGCTAATCGTCATCCTTCTTGTGAATAATCATAAACAGATGTGTCATTATTTTCCATCCTTTGACATCTTTTACATCCTTTTCCATTTCCAACAATTACAACACCATCATTAATTATTTGCAATTTTCATGCTTTTCCTTTACCATCAATGGAAACATATTTCCAAAAGGATTCTCATGAGTGAATCTTATTTGTAGGTACTTGTATCTTGAAATGATAGGATGATTCTCAAGGAGTATGCCTAGAATATCATGCAGGAAGACACTTGTGAACTTGGAATAATGAAGGAACTATCAAGAAATAATATGAAGGGACACTAGATCACAAAAGAAGATAGAAGACCAAAATCACAAGCAGGACTCTATATCATCCAAGGTCTAGGGTGATGAAGATGAAACATATGCAAGAATTATGATGAAGATAAAAGGGAGGTCATCAAGGAGAGGATACAATATAACACTTGCAAAGAAGGATAAAAAGGAAGAACTATAATGAAGGACATGAAGGAATATTGGACCAAGACAAAAGGATGGAAACTCATGCTGACTTGGAAGGTTTTGACACTCACTGAATACCCTTTGGAGGCTAAAGATGAAGAAGAAACAAATATCTATCATAACTATTGTGAAGGAAGCAATAAAGGGAGTACCTTGACATTGACACATTATCACAAAGTTCCATATCAAAGATTCCAAGCCATGCATCTTCCAAGTGTCATAAAAAAGTCATATGTGCTTATGTATTTTTCCGCATCATTTGTGGGTGTAATTATTGTATTATAAAAAATGAGAAAATGTAAAATATGCGGAATACCAAGGGTCCAAAAAGGAATGTGAAAAGTGAAAATAAGGTTCAAAATGTAATTGTAGAAGCTCAAGAGTCATAATGGAGGTCAAGATTCACATGGTGTAGAAATTTGATAGAAATTGCAACTGCTCAAGATTTCAAAATGAAAAACAAGAGACACAATTCTACTCTATTAATATGCAGAATGAGAATCACAATTTAGAATAACATGCATAGACATGTAAAAAGAAAGACCACAAGTAAACATTTATTTCTAAGGGAACCCAACTGGTAAAACACCCTTAATCCTTTTTGCATTAATCATTTGAATAGAGAAACTATTGCAATTGCTTTCTATAGCTCTAAACACAACTTGCAAAAGAATAATTGTTCTCTTTGTTGAATGAGAAACTTTGGCTAACACTTAGCCAATTATTTGCTCACTTAGTCTCTTATTTCCATGCACAATTCCTGGGGAAATTAGCCCCTAAAAGATAGGAATTTCCTCCTAATTTATTTCGAAATTTCCAAGGATTGATATCTTGGTCTCATGTGACACTTGTAAACTCAAGCTAGTATACAACTCATGTTACATTTCCTTTCCATATCCACTTCAGCTAAGGAATTTGAATTCCTTACATGCATTAGCTATTTTGGGTTGATTGATCAGTTAACTGACATATCTTAAAGTTATATTGTTGTCCAACAGCACAATTGACCTTCAACCGAGTCTATCAATAATTAGCGGTCAACTAATTGAATACAACTGAAAATAAATGACCTGGATCACTAAAATTTAGCAATTGCACATGCATGACTGAAATCCAAGCCCTCTAACTCAAATTTACTGAGCTAACTGAGTGAAAATGTCCATGTCACACTACTTAACTGCCTCCAAGTTGTCCTACTGATGTGGAGATTTGATTTACTCAATTTGACTAAGGCTAAATTCAAATTGAGCCTTTCTTGCTACTTTTTTTCAACACTCCCTTTTAGCAAGAAAGGGATTTTTTACCACCTCTATCTTGCACTTGTGGAATTTGAAAATACCTCTTGACAAGGCCTTTGTCGATATTTCAACATCTTTCTCCTCAGTTGGAATGTATTGTAGCAACATAATTATTCTCTGCACACAGTCACACAAATTATGATATCAGATATCAATGTGATTAGACATTTCATGAAATATCGTATTCTCAGAGAGCTTAATGCAACTCTAATTATCATAATATATCACTATCGGATCCATCTCCTGACTGAAAATACCCACAATTATTTTCCTCATCCATATGGCTTCACATGTTTCTTGACTTGCAACCATGTATTTAGCCTCTACTAAGCTTAGTGCCACAGACCTCTAATTCATGTTGTAGCAAGAAATATTTGCAGACCCAACACTGAAGATAACACCTGAAGTAGTTTTCTTTTTTGATGGACTCCATGCCCAATTTGCATCAGTGAAGCCTTGAAGCTTCAATCCCTCTATCCTCTTATACCATAATCCATACTCATTAGTGCCTTTGAGGTAACATAACACATGATTTGCTTCCTTTAAATATAGTTTTGTAGGCCTCACCATAGCTTGACTCAGTTTTTTTACTCCATAGCACATTTCGAGTCTTATGTTCACAAGATACATAAAAGGGGCCACAAAATTAATGTAAATGGTAGCATCAACCTCTTCACCTGAAGTGGCATTCTCCTTCCTCCAGTTTGTAGTTATAGGTGTGTCCATGGGCTTACAATTCTCCCTGTGAAATCTCAGAATTATTTAGAGGCATACTTCCCCTAGGACACAGACAATTCACCATCACCTTTCCATACTTTCAGATCAAGGAAGTAATGCATTAATCCCATGTATTTCATATCAAATTACCTTGCAAGATCAGATCAACTTCTCATCACATGTCAAAATTAAGTCATCAACATAAAAAACAGTTATAAGCAACTTACCATCTACCACAATGTGATAGAGGTTTGCATATGCTTTACTTTCGGTGAATCCAAATCCACTAAGATAATTTTTGATCTGTGTGTACCATGCTCGGGGTGCTTGTCACGAGACCATACAATTCTCTCTTGAGTTTTCACACATGTGACTCCAAATCATATGTCTCAAATCCTTCTATTTTCTCTATGTAAATTTCCTCCTCAACAACACAGAGAAAGGTGGTCTTCAAATCCGTTTGGTGGATTTTCCACCCCATCTATGTAGCTAATGCTAGAATGCATTTGATTTAGGAATATCTTTCAATTGGTACAAAAATTTAATCATATTCCACTCTCTCTACTTGAGAGAATACTTTATCCACAAATCTAACCTTGTACTTCTCGATGATCCCATCAACTGCATGCTTGATTTTGTAAATAAATTTGGAACTAACCATTGATTTCCCTTATGGTCTCGGTACTAGCTCCCATGGATTGTTCTTCATGATGGATTCATATTCTTCCACCATGTCATCAACCCAAATGTGTTCATAAATTTATTCCTCAAATCAAGAAGGCTTTATCTCAGTGAGCTCTGTTATGAGAGCCATGTACCCAGTGTACCTCTCAGGTGACCTCCTCTTCTTATGTTGTGATGTTCGGGCTCCCACATTCTCCCTTTCATCTTGAAAAAATATATCATATTCTCTCATTATCTTTCTCCCCTCTCTGGAATAATATGGTTGAGTGGCTGCCTCCACTCTACCTCTTGTCTTATCCTCTGCATGTGGCTTCTCCATAACCTCTTGAAGCTCATCATGAGGCTCCTCCTTTGGAGCTAGACTCACTCTTTCTCTTGTGGAATACTCAAATCTCATTCCATAGAGCATCTCATAGTATTCTCCTCATTGAACTTGGCATCTCTCCTCACCACTTTCATCCTTAGTGAAAATAAATACACCCAATAATTTTGTGGAGTTTTAGTGTATCCTATAAAAAATCTCAACTTTGTTGTAGGCTCAAGTTTCTTCCTCAAATCCTTGGATACATGACAGTAAACTCAAGCTCCGAAAATTCTGAAATGAGACACATCAAGCTTTCTCCCATAGAAAGCTTCCTCTGGTGTGATCATACCAAGTATTATATATGACTTTGGTTCTACAAGTAGAGTACGATGTTGCATAATTCTTCCCATAGATGTAATGGCAACCCATGATCATGAAACATGGCCCTTTCTTCTCCCACTATGGTTTTTTTCTTCCTTTCAGCTACCCCATTATGATGTAGGTTATGGGGTGCTATCCGTTCTATTTGAATACATTCTTTGGCACAAATATACTTGAAGGAATGTGAAACAAATTCACCTCCATTTTCTCTCCTAAGAGCCTTCACGTTCTTCCCAGGCTCCTTCTCAACCAATGCTTTGAATTCAACAAATTTTGACAAAAATTCATCCTTATTCTGCATGATTAAGATCCAATATTTTCTTGAGAAATCATCAATAAAAATTACATAGTACTTATGTTTTGGTGTGGAGGCTATAGAAAATGGTCCACAAACATCAGAGTGGACTCGCTCCAATATTGCATATGCTCTTCCATATCGGCCATGGAAAGTGGATTTGACATATTTACCTAATGTGAAACCATTGCATACATATTTTTGGTCAAGGGAGACCAATGGTAATTTGATGCATTATTTTTAAGGCACCATGGTGTAGATGACCCAATTTCCTATGTCAAAGTTCTCCCACATCTCGACTATGCACTTTTTGAGTCATACTGCTCAATGTAGTGGAATATCCCACCTCACGTTTGTATAGTTTCTTCACTTGAACCTCGATATGCTTCACTTTCCTGGTAGCTATGTGTCTCAGAAAGTATTTCCCTTTACTTAAAATAACATCATAGCCACAATCCTCCAATATTTCTACAGAGATCATTTTATTCTTCAACTCGGGTACAAGCATAACATCTTTGAGGTGAAGAGGAGAGGCTTTCTCCCTCTCAAAGGTGTCAGTGCCTATTCCTATAACATTGTACCTCCCAACATCCCCCATTTCGATATGCATCTAGAGAACCTTCTCCTCTGTGCTACTTGAAAACTCCTTGCCACCTGTCATATGGAACGAGGCACCATAATCAAGGTACCACACACTCCCCATAATAGTGTTGGAAATGCATGCTATTACAGTGAAGTCTAATTCGAACTATAAAGCCAATCCTTCACTCCCTTATCCTCCTAAAGGCTTCTTGGTAGAATTCTTGTATAGAAATTTGTTGCATAGTTCCCATATTCATGGCAGTGGAAGCATTTTATCTTTTTCAAGTCTTTCTACTTGCCATTATTTTGGTTGGATTCATGTTTTGTTGGGTTTTTCTTTCCTTTTCCATTCTTTCCCTTTCCAATCAAGGAAAAAATTTCTTCATCCTCAGCTCTAGATGATGTCCCATCTCTGGTATTTCCCTTGAAATATTATTGAACCAAATCGGACCACAACCTTACCCAATTCGGTATTGGGAAACATGCAGCATTTCAGGTGACCATGCATAATGTACAAATCTGAGCCCATAAAGATCCCACCTGGTATACCCTTCGGTATATGACCACCGAAGTATAGATTGAACAGATAATTGCCACTTGGCCACTTGAGTGGAAGGTCGCAGCCCAGATGACCGGCCTAGGAACAAAAGGCACATCCGGCCTCACTACATGATCAAAAGATATAGCTCTGCCAATCACAATGATAGATTCAGCGATTCCTGCTTCAACGCAGTGGACGACCCCCAAAAGCGCTACCGTGCAGCCAGAACTAGAGTCCCCACTAGATCATAACCTTAACGGTCTTGATGGCACGAACGCATCGGCCCCCCTTGGTCTCTCACGTGCCCGCAAACTGGCTAAGGGGTCTCGGAAGAAGCGTAAAGCTATTAAACCTGGCACCGACACAGAGGTTACATTGACAGAGGATGACCTCGAGTAGATTTTCAATGTCATCACCATTGTGTCTACCAATCAATGGACTGCTTGTGAAGAACCGCACAAGGCCACAGTGGAAGTCTTGCAATATAAGCTACAGGCTCTTCGGCTCAAAGTGGACACCCTTCAGGCGAGCGTGGATCAATCGAGGAAGAGTCAAGAGAGCGTGGATCAAGTGAGGCGGACTAACATGGGCCAGCCATTTCTAGTTATAGCCCTGACCACCATTATGAATAGTCGGATATGCCCTCTCCCTAGCGCTGCTTTTACAAAGGAACTCGCTGAATTATGAAACCAAGTCTGGGCATGCTCGTCAGTCGACCTCGATGTTGGTCACTTGGTAGGTGCACAGATGCACGAGTTATTTATTGCGCTCACCAGTGAACTTCAGCATAGAGAACTCTGTGCATAGTAGCACCTCAGCGAGTCCGAGAAGACTATTGTGACTAAATTTGTTGAAGCCGCCCAGGTCCAGGTTGCGCACGTCGCCAACATAGCACAACAAGTTGCATTAGAGCAGTTGATCGACAGGCTCTGTGAGGACATACTGGAAGTAATTCCCACCTCCGCTACACCGGAGGTCAAGGTTGAGAGCTTGGTTGCTACCTTAAAGGTGTCTCAGACTGAGGTATAGGTTGTGAAGGCCGATTTTGAACTTCAGATAGCATTGTTTCAGGCCAAGCTATAGCCTGAGAACCCCTCGGAAGTGCGCACACAATGAGCAATGCTAGTAATAAAAGAAACGAACACTATTACAACGCAGATCAGTCAGGGCATCACTCTGTTTGTGACTGCTATGGAATTATTGTCCTAGATACATCATTACTCTATCCTCCATCAAATTGATCAAGAGTTGAAGCAAAAGGAGCAAGATTTTGAACAGATGGAAGCCACTATGACCACTCTTGTTCCAGCCTAGCGACTAGCACGTCTTCAGACCCGCCATGCGCTACGAAATGAAATTGTGGGGCTCTTTCAAGAAACAGGTACTCAATGACCATCTGATGCCCTGGGTTGATGAAGCTCTCAAGATTTCGCAAGAGTTATAAGCGCTTGCGCAATAGTTGAACAAGACCTTGGAAAATGTCATCACTGCAACTGAAGGCCCAACTTCACAGAAGCTGGTTGATATTGTGCAAACCACCGCTGCGCAGAGCCTTCATGTTTAGCCCCCATTAACCGCCACAATTGAGCAACTCAAGGAAACGATGAAGACCCCGCCAGTGCTATGACTCACAACGAGTCACAAGATTTTGTTGGGGGACTGTTGGAATGAGGTTCCCTAACCACAATTTTGTCTATTTTTGTAATATTTTGTAATATTTAGTCTAGCGCAGGGGTTTTGGGATCGGTCAAAATCCCCAAATAATTTTAATGGGTCAAAGGTCTAGACCAAGGGTTCGCAAACCATGGTTTGCAGACCATAGAATAGTGCAGGCTAACATGTTATAAATAGATAGATAAATCGATTCTAAGGTGGTAAGGTAAGGAAAAAAAGGTGAATATGAACTTGCGGATTTTTTGTTAATTTTATGGGTAAGGGCTCCTGTTGGTTGTGTGCGCGGAGACCCTAAGTCTTGCTTTGTGCAGACCTTTCTGGTTGTGTGCACGGGCTAATAGATAAAGTCTGTAAGTAAATTGGAGTACGAATGAATGGAAATATTTTTTTTATATCTGAATGTTCTGTATCGTGATTTCTAGCTATATGGGATCTTCTTGATGAATATTGATGATCTATTGACTGTGCACGTGGACACGATATTGTTGAATGAAATGAATGCATAAATCTAGTCATATTTGTATCTATTGTCTTATGATTTCCAGGTTCTGATCAATCCACATCTTATTAAGATTTAGGTTTAGGGATTCTCCTGCGTAGGCCTATAGACTAATGGGACCTACTTCCATTAATTTTTTCTCTCTCAGGGTGCAGAAACCTTGTTCCAGCACCCTCCCATACTACTTTGGGTGAGACCTTGACCTGCGTCCATAGGCCATTACCGAAAGGGCCAGTATTATAGGGGTTTGTTGGCAAACAATAAATCCGAACCTGGGTTAGGATCCTTAAGGCCAACATATCTCTAAGTTATATTGTTGCCCACTACACAACTAACCTTCAACTAACTTTATCAATAGTTATAGGTCAGTTAATTGAATACAACTGAAAATAATTGAACTGGATTACTAAAATTTAGCAATCACACATGCATGAATGAAATCCAAGCCCTATAACTTTAATTTACTAAGTTAAATGTGTGAAAAGATCCATGTCACACTAGTTAATTGCCTCTAATTTGTCCTTATGATATGTAAATTCATTTTTCTCAATTTTACTAAGGCTAAAGTCAAATTGAGCCTTTCTTGCTACATTTTTTCAACACATGGGAATTGGAGAGCCACCTCACTTGTTATAAATAAACCTTCATAACTCAGGAAAAGGGATTGTTGGACTTGAACTTTCCACCTTGGCTTCTATAGCTTGGCATAGGAGAAAAGATCTTTCTTTGGAGGAGAAAGTAGTAACTTAATGTTCCTATTGGTGCTAGTGTGGTAGCATTGTAATTGTATATCTTGGAAATTTCACTTAATATATGAAGCTATTAGATCCAATGCACTTTCATGCATATTTCATGAATTACTGTGATACTATTCTTTCATTGTTTGTGGTGCATGTTTATGTTAACACATACTAATGAAAATGCATTATTGCGTTGGCTTTGGTATGTTCTTGTTGAATGTGCATTATTACCTGCTTTCATGATTGTTGTTTTCTTGTGAAATAATTTTCAGGTTCACTAACGATCCTCTTATGCTCTTGTGTCTCTTTTAGAATCGTACTATTGATTTTCTTCCAGAGGCTCACTCCATCTTTCCTTGCCATGAAAGCACCATATATACATTGTGATTGTATGCTTTACAGTGTAAAATTACTTTCTTGTTTAATTTTTTTTTTATAATCCCTTATGTTGATAATTTCATCCAAGGAAAATTCCTAATATTATGGAAATCGACTGTATTTCTGGTTGGGGATCCTACTCCAAATGGCGTGAGGTCTAATTGGGACTTCATATCAGGGAGACCCCCTTGGTTGATGGATTTCCAGCATCGTCAAATTGATGGAAGGATGGATTCCTTCCCATATACCAAGAAGTAAAGTTATGTAACAAGGGATGGTTTCAACATTATTCACTTAGCCCATAGAGCATTTTATAGGGCATTATTCTAGTTTCATTGTTGGGAAATCACATTTTTCTTGATAATACAAATCATATTTTTATTGCTTTATTTTTCCTTGGGGGTAATAGTTTGAAGAATGCTTCAATACAATTCCTTTATCCAAAGAAAAATCATATAATTTCAATGATGAAAAGTAAGTGGCATTATAAAAAATGAGAATTCATAACGTGAAACCTGGTGTTAATATTTTGTTCAATGAACTACATCACCATTTGATCATTTACTTGTTGTAGAGGAATATCCTAAACCCATCGTGTGAAATAATATTTGGACGTAATAATGTATTGATGCTTCTTAGATGAGTGTGGAAAAATTTCATTGATAATATCAATTTTCCACAGTTGGAATTTTTCTTCGACTTCGATCAGTTGTAACAGTGCTAGGGATGTTGACCTTTTCTCCCTTCCAACACACTTTTTGTGAATAAGACACTTTCAAGCATATGTGTGAGAATCTTTAAATAGTGTGGGCCAATAGTATCCTGCCCAAATAATTTTGTGTTTTTTAGTCTCACCAGGGAAGTGACCTCCATCTGGTCCATTGTGAATTTCCTTAAGAAATTTATCCTCCTTCGATGACTCTAAGCACCATAGTAAAACTCCATTATGATGTTTTATAAACATTATTCCTTTAAACAATTAATGTTTTGTGGACCTGAGTTTGATGGATCACTTTGTTTTGTTTTTAATTCTAAGTTAAAATTATCATGGTCTAAATATTGTCACACTTTGTTATTCCACGATGGTCTGAAGTGGTCGTAGGCATGTAAGCAGTAGTTTATATTTTGATTTCATCATCCAAAAATAGCATTCCTATTTTTTAGGATCTGAAACTGATTTAGATAATCCATGACCTTTTATAATATGATTTGGTTTAAACTCAAGGTCATACTCTTGTAAATATTCCAGTTACCTCTCTGTTCCCCTAACTCTTTTTCCACGAATAAAGATCTGATTGTGGGAGAAATTACCTTTACATGGATCTTTAGGATGTAAGGAATGAAGTGCTTTATATATTTATATATTGCATAGGATTTTTTATCAATATTAGGGTAATTAAGCATCAATCCTTGCATACATGCGCTCATAAATGATAATAGGCATTCTTCTCATTGAGTATTATTTTGTGAGATAATTACAACAACGGAGGAGTTGGATTCAAAAGTGTAGGGCATGAATTCTTTATCGAAACTGGGATTGTATAGGATAAGGGATGATGTAATGGATTCTTTAATATTTTAAAACGCCTCTTTATCCTTTTGATCACACTTGAAAAATTCATATTTTTTAATCATGTCTTTGAGTGGTTTGACAATCTGAGAAAAATAAAAGATAATTTTTCGAAAAAATTAATCTTTCCCAAAAATGCCCTTAAATAGATTTCCTACCATTGGGGTATGGGATTTTTATAATTTCTTTAACGCATTTTGGATTAATAGTGATATCTCTCTTAGCAATAATGTGTCCCAAGAGGTTACCTTGAGATACTGCAAAATTACTTTTATTAGTATTAAGAGAGATGCCATATTTGCAATAGACTCGAAATTTTTTTTGAGATTGTAATATTCCCAATTATCCATGAGCTAGTTGGAATATTAAATTTTGTTTTATTTATTTTTTTAAATAATAAGAGGACAAAGGGAGTCCATAATTTTCTTTAATAATGAATAAATCAATGCCAAATGTGAAAGAGACAAATCTTGGCAGCTTAATTAAAGCACCTTTGGTGTGAAAGGGGTTGGATCACTTTGACTGGCTCAACCATGACCAAATCAACAGTGTTGTCATGGAGGAGTGGTCATCAATGAGGGACAACACAGTTTTAGATGGAGATGCTTTGTGTGAATATAGTAATATTTTTGGATGGGGCTTAGGGTTTGCAAGCTCATATCTTATTTAAGGAAGAGGATGGCAGCCATATTGAGGATGTTTTGGGTTTATTATATTTCTGAATATATGGTCTATTTAGACATATATATTTCTCTTGCTATTTAGCTAAGATAGAGTGTTGTTTAGCACAGGGTGTTATTGATCGGGAATCCCACCTCTTTCCCTAAGAGGCCTCTTGGAATAGTTTTGTACCACATTGTCCACTATCAGGCTTAAGGCCAAGCTTCTTCTTTCAACTATAGTGAAGATCCTGTTGAGGGTTTGGTTTTTTTTGCAGGTTGCAGCAAGTGGTGATTAGATCTATAGATCTAGGCCATTTCATTGCTCATTTTCAGTGGATAAGGCTTCCTTTCCATTTGGAGGATAGTGTTGAAGGACATTGTGCTTATTTTCAGATCTTGGCATCAGGGAAACTTATTATTCATCCCTAAAATATAGTTTACTTCTAGATCTGCGTTATTTCTGTAGGAGGAGTTGTAGGGTGGTTTGGCACACCATTTGGAAAGTTGATTTTATAGTGAAGGGGATTTTCCTTTCACTTAGAGGATCTATTTCAGGAGGCTATTATATTGATCATATCAGATCAGCCACACTTTCCAAATCTATATTTTGTAGTAGATCTGTAGTCTTAGATCTTAGATCTATAACTTGTACTTGGTGTTTTTCTGAAAACCCTTAAGGGGTTCTTTAAGGGAGCTTGTATAATGCTCAGAACTGATATAGATCTATCTTTTGAGGCACATATCAGCTCTAGATATGATGTATAATAATTTTTTGTAGCAGAGTTAATAAAATAATGCTGTAAGGGTCTTCTAGCTCTTCTATATAGTTGCAGCACCTCATCTTGAGGATTTTTTCCATTGGAGGCTTGTACTCTCTTGTTATGTATCTTATGGGCCATTTATTATATATATTTTTCTGTTAATATAACATATGAAAGGTCTCAATATTATCCTCCTGATTTTATATAATGATCGGCATTATTTTTCCAACATTTTGCACTATATTCTTGTTTTTCCCATTTGGGAATATTAAAGTGGTATCATAGCATAATATTGGCACATCCTGTGCATTCTAAAAGCCAATATGTCATCTGAAGAAGGGAGAATCTTACTGATAGAGAGAGGAGGTATCAAAGAAGAATAAACAGAAAGTTTGATTATACAAATGACAAAGAAGACAAGTGCAAAACCCCTTTATCTGGAGGTGAATATGAAGAGAAGGAGTTCCTTAAGATCCTTCTTATAGCCATGCAAGAAATTGCTAGAGAGATCAAGGAAATGAGAATGGATAGATTCAAGGAATCCCCTAAAGGATTTCATCATGGTGAAGGCTCTGGCATGTCTCATCACTGGAATGATCAACCAGTGCATCAACCACAAGTTTGTCATCGCTCTACTATGCATACATTTTTTGCTATGGGCAATGAAGGGTTTCAAGAGAAAGAATACCTTGAAGATTATTTTATGGAGTATGAATCTCAAACTCAGAGATTCAAGGACCACTTGAGTTTTTAGGAGTTTTTTCAAATCAAGGACAATAATAGACCAAGGCATCATCATAGAAGTGGTGGATTCATTTAGAATCATGATCGACACCACACTATGGGTAGATTTTTTTCACCCTACTTAGATGGGTCATCCAAGTGCACTGCCAAATCATGGGTAGAGAAACTTGACATCTACTTTCAGTTGAACAAATTTCCAGAAATGGAAGCCATTAAGATTACAGTGTTGCACCTTGTGGGTGAAGCACATGACTGGTGGTTCCATGGCTTGTCTACATTGGGTCATGCCAATGTAACTGCATATTCAGATTTCACTAGAAGGCTAGTGGAAAGATTTTATATAAGAGATCCCAAAGCACCATTCATGGGGATTGCAAAACTAAAACAATCAGGGAATGCAGAAACTTACATCTCTAAATTTGTAAGACTTTCTGTTATGGTTGTTGATTTATCTGTAGCAAGAAGGTTGTACATGCTCATTGATGGGTTAGATGAACCTATTCATGGGTTGGTTAAGTCTACCAAGCCCACTACCCTACAAGATGCCATTGAAAGGGATAGAGACCTTCAAGATGCCTTTCCAAAATCAAAGGCAACATTTTAGCATAAGCCTTGTTTTCCATCAAAGGGAAAAGAAGAGAAGGCACCTCCTTCAAAGGAGAGTAAATATAAAAAACCTCTTGATGATGATGTCAAAAAATATCTAAGGAGAAGTAATATTTGCTTCACATGCCAAGAATCTTGGGCACCTGGACATAGATGTGCATCTGGAAAGGCAAATTACATAGAGGTCTTCTCAGATGATGAGGAGGAGGAAGAAGAAGAACAGGGGAGGAATCACAATGCTGGAATTGTAGGAGATGATCCACCACCACCTGGAGGTGAGGATGGAGCAATTTCTCCCATTAGAGGCACTCTTGCATCATTAATACTGATACCCAACTATCATGAAACTTCCACACAAGAAATAGAGTTGAATTTGCGCAGTGGAAACATGGATATGATGATCCCATCTATTATGCACATGAGGATGATCCATGAGACATCATTATCTTGTGGTAAAACACCTGGCAGACCACCTGATCCAAAATTTTTGAAAGATGTCTCACATCTTGATGCTCCATTTATAGATCTGAGAATGATGAGAGCATTAGAATACCAAGATACAACATTGAGAGTCTAGGCTAGGCTCAAGGAGGAGGGAGATATTCTTCCATCATCAACATTACCCACTCTCATTTCAAATTATGCGCTGTGGGAGGAGAAGCATGGAAATAATGAACTTCCAACATGTACCTTTGACATGAGAGGTGTCAAGGAGGAGAGCATCCATATGACAGATGTTCTTTATGATAGATCATCAGTGCTGTCACTGTGGAAGATTGATCCATATTGGAAATCCCAACTATTAGTGGATTATTCCAAGGATCTTTACACATGCATGATACTTGATGACTAGCTACATAAAGAGGGCTATTCAGTCTAATAATGAGTCGTGTACTATCATGGTAGGATCCTATTATCTAGAGCCTCCAAGCTCAAGGAGAAGTTGCTACAAAGGGCCTATGAAGAGTTCTTTTTCAGCCATACTTATTCCATGAAAGCCTACAATACTATCATGGAAAGCTACACTTGGAAGGGATTTGAATAAGAACTATATCAGAATTTTCAAAGATGCATGAACCATGTGGAGTTGGAAGAGAAAAATAAATATATTAAGGAGTTAATTCAGCCACCTCTTTCCTCTTGTGGAATGAGAGGAGATAGATCCATGCACCACTCCATTTGTATGAGGAGAAATTTTGGTGAAGAAAATGCTTGTGTATGTAATGTTTCATTTGATTATTATTTGAATTATTTCACCATGTATATGCAAGCCATAGCTCCAAGAAGGATTATTATTCCATATAAAATTCATGGCCAACTTTGGGCCACACAAATTTCTGAACATGGCCACTCGCTTGGAGATCAAAGGGGGATTTTGTATCATTGTGGGTGCATTCCAAAAGCACCAAATATATCTCACTTTCAGCCATAGTGAGATGACTTGGGAAGCAAGTAAGTGGTGGGGAAACCACTTACCATATCAATATCTGATGTAGTCAGGAGATTTACTACACTGGTTCCACATGTGGGACTATGACCCACCTCCATATGCACAAACTTCTATTTATATGTACTTAATTTCGATCCCATACATTGATGATGTACTTATACTTTTATGGGAATGTTTGTTGGGAGGATGGGAGGTATGTATGTGCCCTATTGGAGGGATATTATCCATGTTCACTATGCTACATGTTTCATGGAGAACATTGGGCAAAACATGTTTGTTTCATTTAAACTATTGTCTCCTTATGGGATGGATTATTTGCATCTCATGAGAACTTTGGAGGAGAAATTCATGGAGGGATGGATTGGTGAACACTTAACTCATGAAGGAAGCTTATCACATGTATGTGTCACCAATGGAGGAGGATAAGAGTTTCAGCACTCACCTTGTTAGTTTCTTGAGGACAAGTAACATTTGGGAAGGGAGGACTCTAATGTTCCCAATTATCCATGAGCTAGTTGGAATATTAAATTTTGTTTTATTACTTTGTTTAAAGAATAAGATGACAAAGGGAGTCCATAATTTTCTTTAATAAAGAATAAATCAATGCAAAATGTGAAAGAGACAAATCTTGGCAACTTAATTAAAGCACCGTTGGTGTGAAAGGGGCTGGATCACTTTGACTGGGTCAACCCTGACGAAATCAACAACGTTGCCATGGAGGAGTGGCCATCAATGAGGGATAGCGTAGTTTTAGATGGAGATGCTTTGTGTGAATGTAGTGATATTTTTGGATGGGGCTTACAGTTTGAAAGATCATATATTATTTAAGGAAGAGGATGGAAACCATATTGAGGGTTTTTTGGGTTTATTATATTTCTGAATATATGCTCTATTTAGACATAAATATTTCTCTTGATGTTTAGTTGAGATAGAGTGTTGTTTAGCACAGGGTGTTCCTGATCGGGAATCCCACATTTTTCCTTGAGAGGCCTCTTGGAAGAGTTTTGTACTACATTTTCCACTATCAGGCTTAAGGCCAAGCTTCTTCTTTCAACTACAACACAGATCCTGTTGAGGGTTTGGTTGTTTTTGCAGGTTGTAGCAAGTGGTGATTAGATCTCTAGATATAGGCCATTTCATTGCCCATTTTCAGTGGAGAAGGCTTCCTTTCCATTGGGAGGATATTATTGAAGGCCATTGTGCTTATTTTCAGATATTGGAATCATGCCAACTAGTTATTCATCCCTACAGTGCAGTTTACTTCCAGATCTGCGCTATTTCTGTAGGAGGAGTTGTAGGGTGGTTTGGCACACCATTTGGAGAGCTGATTTTATAGTGAAGGGGATATGCCTTTCACTTAGATGATCTATTAGGAGGCTATTCTATTGATCATATCAGATCAGCCACACTTTCTAGATCTATATTTTTTAGTAGATCTACAGTCTTAGATCTTAGATCTACAACTTGTACTTGGTGTTTTTCTTAAAACCCTCAAGGGGTTCTTTAAAGGAGATTGTATAGTGCTCAAATATGATATAGATCTATCTTGTGAGGCACATATCAGCCCTAGATCTGATGTATAATCATTTTTTGTAGAATAGCTAATAAAATAATGTTGTAAGGGTCTTCCAGCTCTTCTACATAGTTACAACACTTCATCTTGAGGATTTTGTCCATTGGAGGTTTGTACTCTTTTGTTATGTATCTTATGGGACATTTCTTATATATATTTTGCTGTTGATATAAAATATGAAATGTCTCCATATTGGCTTATTTATTTTATATAATTATCTGCATTATTGTTCCATCATTTTGCACTCTATTCCTGCTTTTCCCATTTGGGATATTACAGATATGGCGGATATAATATGAGTGTTTCTTTGAGAACATTGTTACATCATCCAAGTATACAACCACATTTTTTCCTGTTAGTCCTCAAAAATAAATGTCTATGGATCATTTTAAATTATCTTTGACATTTACCAACCCAAAATGCATTCGTCTATACACAAACGTACCCCACTTGGTCATGAATGTTGTATTTAACCTATCAGGTTTAGATAATAAGACTCGGTTATATTCGGAAAATCAATCAAGTAAAGAAAATTTTTTTGAACCTAAGATCGTTTGAAGGATTTGTTCCATAGATGGGATGAGGTAGTTATCTTTATCTAATGCACGATTGAAATTTTGGAAGTCTATGCGTAATCTTAACTCTCCTATTTTTTTTTCAAACAAGGAACAAATTTGAAACCCAAGTTGAATGTCGAACCTTGAAGATAATCTTGTCATCCAACAATTTATTTAATTATTTATGTATGAGTCATTCCAAGGTGAGGTGGAATTTTTGTAACTTTTTTTGAAATGGCTTGGCACCCTCTTTTATAGAAATAACGTGTTAGATGATTTCAGTATTGTAAGTTAAAAAAAACATCATAGGTCCAGATGAAAACATATCAGTATTTCTTGAACAATTGTATAAATGATTGGAATTTGATTTGAGTACAACCCATACCGAAATTGATGAACTTGGGATATTTATCTAACCCCATATTTATTTGGTCATTCATCAATGTTGAGCTTTGTATCTTAGTTTTCAAGGAAATTATGAAATGATTTTGCAAATTGTACATATTTTCTAATGTCACAATACCTTTGGTCATAGGATTTCCTTTCCGCAACTTGTTTTCATCCTCCAAATATTTATCATGTTTTTCTTCATCAATGGTTGCATCCTTAAATGGATATATGAGTTGGTGAGAAACTCCAATATATGTTCATCATCATTCAAAACAAAAAATTTAGTCACATTATCAAGGATTGTGGATTTATAAACAATTTCAAAAGAAAATACATCTCTAAGAGGAGTAAATCGAGTTGTTTCATTTGCTAAGGTGTCAGTTGCAATGTTAATAATTCTAGGGACTGAAATAATATTAAAATATTTAAATGCATAAATTTCTTGTTGGTAATGTTTTAGGTGAGGTGATAAACAATGGATTGCATTACACACTTGTCTGGTGATTATTTTGGAATTAGACATTTCTTAAGGATTATATTTAGTTATTATCCCTTTAGTTCGTAGACTATAAGATTTGGGGGCCTTGGCTAGTTGGGATTCTCCACCTAAAACTTCTCAATTTTTTGAGTATATATGTGCACTATCACATCACATAATAACATTTTTGACTTGGCATTAGAATCATCATCATATGGGGTGTCTTCTTCTTAATTTTTTTATTTAGATCGATCTTTTGTTGAACGATCATTGAGCATCTTATTGATCATTGGATTCATCAAATTTATCCACTATGAGCATGTTTTCTTTGAATGGTTTTCTTGATGATACGAGAAAAAATTATCCATTCTAAGATTTGAGGGGACTTAGTTGGAGGATTATTGTTTTACTTTAAAAATGGTTTGAAATATTTGTTACTTGAGAAACTTTACCCAACACTCCTCTTTAGATTTGATACTTCATTGGTCAATTTCTTCATCACCTTAATCATACTCTCTAGATCAATATCCTCTTTATCGACGGGTTTATTTGTAGTTGTCTGAGGCTTTTTCCCACTAAATTTTAAATATTCTTTAGTGTGGTTCACACCAATAGAGAGAATATCCTTTCCAGTTTCCAATGCCTCAGTAAACTTCTCTACCAACGTTGTTTTCTTGGCCCTTTTCACAATCATTTCTATGTTAGAATGTAGTGTTGGAGTGTAATACACTATGGTTATCGAATCATGCAACAATACATCGACTGAAATTTATTTAATTATCATAATGAAGTGTTGGTTGGAATATTTTACTTTCTCTTTTATCCATATTTAAAGCATTTATTTATCCTAGCTACATAGCCACCGTTTTCTCTTATCCAAATTTATCCATGAAATCCTTCTAAAAATTTCTCCCAATTTCTAATGGAACCTACAAGAAGACTGTGGTACCATGTGGCAGCTTTTTTTTCAAAATTGTAAGTGCATAATATACATGCCACATCCCCATATTAAACATTCATTAGTCTTAAGGCAAGATAAAAATTTTGAATGTGGTCTTCTGCAGAAGTAGACTTCTTAGCGTCGAAATTTGGGAGTAAATTTTCTGGATGTCATGGAAAGTCATGTAAGAAACCTTTAATGTTAAAATCCCCTTGGTTCATCTATCCCAATTGATTTCCAACCATATTATTGTCTAGATACTCTTCACTATCAGATTCGGTATGATCATATTTTCTTTATCCACCACTTGGTGATTATTTTTCCTCTTCGTTAGAAGGTCCAAATAAATGAGGTCTTTCAACAGATTGTGTTAAATCAACCAAAGACGCATCAACCAAATATTCAATAGAATCAACTAGGACACCATGATCACTTTTTTATATCCTTATTAGATGCTTATGAGGAAAAATACCTGTGACGGAAATTATTCTAAGATTTTTTACATACGCTTAGGTGAATTGTCAAAGATCTTTTAACTCCTCTTGAGTGATCTCGTACAATTGCTTAGGACTTTTTGGAGAAGGTAAATTTTTAGGATAAGCTTCTATGAATGGCTAAGGTATAGGTTGAGAGGAATTAGGTTGATTGATGTATTTTCTATAGTTTTGACAATGATAATAGTGAGTAACTCTACCTGGCACACAATGGAAACCCTCCTTCTAGCACCAAAAAATATTTACAAGGAAAAATGCATCGCCAACATTTAGGGGATCTCCCCAATATAAATTCCCAACTAGACCTTAATTTTTTTGGAATAGGATTCCCATAGGTTATGTTGTACTTGCTACCATATCACTTTTTGTGTGGATTATATTTCATATGGAGAAAGAGAAAGAAGAAAGGAAATCTTGAGACTTCCGACATGTTTCAAATTAAAACAACTTATGAAATGATTTAAGAAAAAGATACATAGAATATTGTGGTGAAGAATAAAGTGAACATTAATCTTAAAGAAAGAGTGTTAGCAAACTTTTATTTAAGACACATGCATGAATAAGTATATTAGTTACTAATTTTAAAATAGTTTGCAATTAATAACCAACATGAAAGCATATATGTAAATGTTGGAAAAGATACCCCTCGTGTTAGCCACCAATAAAATTTGTCACATAAAATGGTGGCTAAACTATTTTTGGAGCCTTCAAGAAACAATTTTTATCTCTAAAAATGTTATCTCTTGAATACTCATGAAGACATATTTCCCTTTGTTTAATCTTCACTGTTGTTTCCCTTCCGAACTCTATAAAATCTATTGTTTTCCATGAAGAAAAGATTGTTGAAAAACTCCATTTTTCCCCTCCCTCCACCCAAATCTAACCTTAATTTTATTCTCTTCCCCCCCTGAAATTCTTCTATTTCTCATTTATTCTTTTTTCCCCTTCATAAAAATCCCTTTTATAAGGTTTGAAACTCACTTTTGAACCTTACCGAAACCCCCAAATCCATCAGAAAACCCTGAAAAAATCATAAAAATACACTTTTTTTTGTATTAAGGCTTAAGCCCCTTTGGGCTAAGACCTAAACCACTTCCCCACATATTCCCTAGTGCTAGAACCAAGTGCTAAACCCTTTCGGCACTTATCGCATCGGAAACAAACGAAGAACGCAAGTCTTTTGGCCTTTATAAAACTTCCGATGCGATTGGCCCTCTTATACATAACTCCCGATCCCTTTTTTTCTGTGGAAAGTCCAAGAGTTAAAGGCTAAAATCACTTATCGTATCGGAGCATTTGTTGTGAGCGCAAGACTTTTTGTTTTATAAACCTCTAATGCTGATTGGCTCCATTGTTTATAAGCCTCAACCTTTTTGCCGCTTCATATAACCCTTGGGCCCGCAATCGAGCGCTTAACATATTATACAAATCTTTCCCGATAAATTTTTCCCTTTGTAATACATAAAACCCCTTTTTCCTAAGTTTTTAACTAAATGTGCCAGTGCACTATTTTTTATTAATAAACACCGTTGATCTTAAAACCCGATCAACGATCCGCACGATATCGCATCGGAGAATTTCTAGTGGGTAGATTGAAAAGCCCGCATCTTGCTTCCGATGCTGATTGGCCCTTATATCTATAAAGCCCC
Organism: Pinus albicaulis; assembly: GCA_034641835.2. NCBI lineage: Eukaryota > Viridiplantae > Streptophyta > Pinopsida > Pinales > Pinaceae > Pinus > Pinus albicaulis. Next base: position 90,466,619 of record CM076577.1, read on the forward strand.
AATCCCTTTTTGTTTTCCACATATCCACAGGCCTCGCAGATGGGTGCCAAACCTCATATATATAACCCACCTGAAGCAATAAACCTTTGTTTTCCATAAAATTTTGATTTTTTATATTATAATGTGGTCCCACTCGTTCATTGGTCAGAGCCCTTCTCCGCCATTGATCTTGGGCCAATCTGATGGCCAACAATGTATCACATCGGAGATTTCCTTTGGCGCATTGTAATATTTTATTTCTCCCCCTCCGATTGGCCACTCCTCCGATTCATTCTCCACCATCGATCTGATCTGCAGATCGACAGTCCAAATTCAATCGCATCGGCGCTCCTCTATCCATTGCTTCCTCCAATCGCGAAGCTCCGATTGCATCTGGGTCGTCCACGTGTCTAGATTGGATGGTCTAGATTGCATCTCTCGACCTTGGTTAAAAACATACACCCCCACTTTATAATGTTTTCCGAGCAGATCTCAACCGTTTATCTCTGCAGATCAACGGCTCTTGTTAAAACCTTTCTTCGCCTTGTAGATTATTTCGTTAACCTCTAAGATCAATCTGAGCCATCCATTTCATTCATCCAATGACTCATATTAACCCCGACAGTTCTGACCCCTGTGGGTCCTGCCTCTCTCCAGATCTGATCTCCGTCGTCGATCTCTTGATCGGATGGTCCATGATAAAACCACCCTGCCTTTTATCCGCCGTGCATCTGGTCTATATCATGCTCACTCCTCACCGTTAGATCTGAGACCCCAGATCCAACAGATGACACGCGTTTTCGCGTAACTTCAAGTGCGAAGGTTAATTTCCCAAGGGTTGTGCGATATAAGTTGTTTTCAAATGCCACGTGTCGGGCGGGAACATATATCACGTTCAGAAAGGTGAAACCACCTATCCCTCTTTTGGCCATGCGAAACCCGTGGTTTTTCCTCCCAAAACTGCCTTCCTCATTCTGTGTTATGTTTTATCACGTGCAATCCCCTCCATTGATCTCTGTAGATCAACGGCTCAGATCTAATCTGGCCATACACTATCACCCTCCGCCTTCACCAAAGGGCCTTCAACAAGCAATCACAGCTGTTGATCTCTAGGTCCAAACTAATCCGATGGCCCAGATCCTTTTCGGAAACCCCAATTTCCTCTTAACCTTTATCACTGCTGATTAAGGTTTTAAACCCGTTTCTTCACATTTTTGACTTGTATTACTATAAAGTGACTCCATCGCATTGTATTGTTACATTTTCTCCCGACCTTTGATCTCTGCAAGATCAACGGTCCTAACTTAAAAATTCTCCACCATTTTCTCCCACTGCTCTCCTTTTGACCCCCGCGAACAAATCTCCACCGTTGGATGCCCTCATCCAACGGCCATGCTCCTACCTGAAACCTCCAAAGTAGTTTTTACCCAATAACGCAGGATTTTCTAATTTTTATTGTATTGTGCAGGATTTAAAATATTTTCAAATGTTTAAAAGAAAATTAAGCCGAGGATGACGATCCTCCAGGCTTTCGTTTATTAAAGAGTATCTGTCTTGCAAGGTTCGACCATCATGTTTCTTCAGTGCCTCATGAGCACTGATGCCAGTCTAAAGGCCCTGTAAACACCTACACATCAACAAGACATAGTATGATTAAAACAAAAGATAAAGAGTATCAGTGTTCAAGACCTAACCACAGCAGGATTGAAGGTTAAAAATTAATTCCACAGTCTAATGGATTACGGCTAAGATCGACTATCAAAACCCTAATCCACTAAATTAAACACAATCAAAGACAAATCATAAATATTTATCAGACAGAGGATGCCTCCACTGCCACATAAGAGGCTAATTGATTCCTCTCAACTACCAGATTTCCACCTATAGCCTCAAAGCATTCAACATACAGCCGAGCAGTTATTGCACGCCAAACAGAGTTATTGCAAAAGATGACACGGAGCCTAAAAGTCAACAAAAGCTTCCACCGAGCTTAATTCTTAATGTATAACAATTAATATAGAATGCATATCTATAAACTTCTCCATTGAGCCCCTCAAAGGCTGAGAAGTATCAAATCTGTATTAATTGAACCATGGGATATCTTTTATCTCATCCCACCACCTCATATCTTCTATAAATACTCCTGTAGAAGATGAGAAAATGTTGGCTGCAGAACTTTGAAATATACTTGTGCTTGAAATTTCTACCTGTAAATAGTGTTCAAAGGCTCTTGAAGCTCTGTTTGTGATAGAATAGTTAGGCTGAGAAGTGAAGATGATTGCTGAATTGAAACATTGGACCTGAAGACTGTAACTAGTTTGACATCAATAACAAGTTGTTTCTTGGGATCCTGGTCTATATCACTAGTGAAGTGCTCCTTTCTGTGTAATTGTTTTCCTTTTTTCTATGCCAATTTTTCCATTAATTCTTTGATAAAGAAAAAAAAGCATAGAGTTAGGACCTACTATTTACAGTACCCTTCTCTGACTAATAAGCTTTATCTCAATGTTTTCCTCCAATTTGTTTATTTAAGAATTATTCAATACAGTTTAAACAGTTAGGAATGTTGGCGTTCCCTCGTCCTACTGGTTGCTTTAAAAATTATTCTTGAATGTTATTTTCATTGTTTGTTTATTAAAGTTAGACTAGGAAAGTGATGGTGTGCCCTGTTTTCTAGCTTCTTTCTCCAAAGGTAGATTCTGAAAGTTTCCCTGAGTGTTTGCTGAAAGCAGACTAGGTTTAAAAGTACCTTATCTGATCTTAAGTTGCATTTTGTTTCTCTTATGTGTTTTCATACTTTCTGAAGGTAATTATGTGGATTACTGGATTTTTGTCTATTGAGTTTCTTTAATACAAAATTTCCCAAGAAATTTATGGTGAGCCCTGTCATTGGTTGGTTTTAAACAGTTACTTAAGAGGCTTTTCTTGTTTGGACTGACTATAAATCCTTGTTGAAATTTCAGTTTCCACCCCTCCAATACTTTTATTTTTTCCATTCCATCATTTTATCTCAAATTATCTTGTGATATAGACGACTTTCCCCTTGGATCACTCTTGAAGTTGTTTCTCAATTAAACCGTCTTATGACTCCATAGCCCAATGGACTAAAAACCAGCATTATATCTATCTTCTAGCCAAAGCTTGTTCTGATTGCTTGCAACTTCACACCTTTGAAACTATTTCCATTTAGGAATTTCCACTCAAATAATAATCATGCTCAACCATCCAAAAAAAACAAAAACCCTCGGACTTCATAACTAGCCTAATATCATTATCCAAAAGCTTTAAAGATAAATCCATCTTTGCACTTATTGGAGAGATCCCTCTCCGGATTTAGGAGGGCTAGATCCTAGAATCCCAAAGTGGTTGAAATAGTGTTCTCTCTGTAGTTTTACTTTGCCAATCTTGAAAATTACAGGGAGCTAACATTTCTGGCAACTCCACTGGGGAATGAGACAAATTTCATCTCTGGTTTCCTTAAAAAATTCATAAAAACTCCGTGAGTAAAAGTAGCCCCTTTCAAGCACTGCCAAGCAAATGATAATCATGATGAAACTTATTTGAATCAGTGACAAACGAGGAAAACCCTAGGATTCTCATAAGATTTTATCTAACCTTGAAGGATCGGCTAGCTTAGTCATAAGAGTACACTGTCTTTGTCTCATAATCATATCTAAGTTTTGAGACAGATTTAGAACACTCTTAGAACCCATGAGGCATGACAAATAACTCAGAAAAAACCCAAAAATATTTCAGATTGGTATTTAATAAACATGGTGGTGGACCATAAAACCTTTTACCTCCAAAAGAGCTAAAAACTTCTACTTGGCGACTCCACAATCCTAAACAGACCTTAAGACTCCACTGGGAAGACCCATAATCTTTGTAACATCATTAAAACTCAGTTAGAGGACTGAAGGATTAAAATTTGTGTAAAACAGATCAGTTAACCTCTTAAAGATTGTCATATCTGGTTAAAATTTTCTTGTTTAGTTGGGTCTACAAACACAACATAGTGGCTCCTAGAAAGATTCATACTAGAGCCTATCCTGACCCAGACCCACCTGAGATAGTTGATAACCCTGAAAGTATTCTTAGGAACTCTCCTAAGACTAAATTTTCAACTATTTTTAGATCACCCTTGAGAGCTAATTCAGTTCCTGAAAATCTTGTAGCTCTACAACAATCACAAGTTGACTTAAGAAATCCATTTAGAACTAGGTCTCTTGATGATTTAGATCAGCTAGATGAGTCTTCCCTTTCATCCCCAGATCAAAGTGAACATCCTGGTAGTAGAGAAACAACACCACCTAATTTACATTTCCTTCACAATTTAGGTGTCTCTCATCCAAGATCAGCTCAGAAACCTATTCCCGTTCCATCCACATCTGTTCGTCCTACATCCACTATTCAAACCACTCCACATCAGCCCACTTTTTCTCTTGTTAATCCACCTCTTGTAAATCCACCTCCACCTCATATCATGGCAGCATGGTATGCTCCCTTAGTCCTTCCTGTACCATTAGTCAATCTTCCAAAGGACTATCAGTCCAAAATACCACTGTATGATGCTAGTAATGCTACTACTGCATCACAACATGTGGATAAGATGAATGACTAGTTTGAAATAAATGAAATTGATGATGAATTTGTCAAACTAAGACTATTTTCTGAGAGTCTGGGGGGAGAAGTAAGAAAATGGTTTAAAGGCTTAGCCCCTCACAGTATCAATGATCTCCAAGCCTTCCATCAGACATTCTTAAACAATTGGGAAGTGAAGAAGAATCCTCTCCAAATACTTTTTGATTACAAGAACATCCACAGAAACACTGGGGAAACTGTACAAGCTTATTGTACCAGATTTAACAGTGTGTATAATGCATTTCCCCAAGATCTAAAACGTCCACAAGGCTCAGCTCTAAACAAGTTTCCTGAAGGGTTTGACCCCGAGATGGCTTATCAACTGAGAGAAAGATACCCTCTAACCCTTGAAGATATGCAAAAAGGGGCTCTTGCTGTAGAAGTTAACTTGATGGAGAAAAGAGAAAGAATGAGAAATGAGAAGAAAGTGTCCTTTAAGGAGGAATCTACACCTTCTACTTCCAGCTCTAAGATGGAAAGAATGATGGAAGAGATGATGAAGAAAATGAGCATCCTTGAGAGAGCACAAGCAAGTCAAAACCAAACTGCTCCTCAAAACAGAAATCAGAACCAAAATCAGAATTTTAGAAGGAACCAACCTCAAAATAGACCAAGGGAAGATGATCAACAGATCACCCCTCCCTTTCATCAAAATTATGTAAGTGAGGTTGAAAAAACAGATGAGACAATAGAGGAAGATGTTATCAACATGCTGGGAGTAGATAATGATGACTTTGAAGTTCATTATGATAGAAAATAACGTCTATACACACCTTATGATGACAAAAGAGATGAGGATGAAAGTTATTATCAAGATATGGAAAATGTCATCATAGAGGCTCAAAAAGAGTATCACCTTAGAAGCAAAAGCAATCAAGAAACTCCCAAAACTAAAACCTCTGATAAATCTTCACAAAAAAGCACTGTAAACAAACCCAAAATTGTAAAACAAAAGGACAAATTAGTGGCTGGAAATTCTTATAAAGGTAAAGAGAAAGGCACTCAAAACAGTACAAAACAGAGTGCAGACCTTAGTAGTGTTAGCACTTCGGCTAATACTCGTGTTAAAACAATTTTTTCAAATGTAAATAGACAAAATCAGCAAACAGATTTTGCTGATAGAGTGGCAGTTAATAAGGCTGAAACAAGTACTTCAAAGAATCAGATTCCTTTCAGTTTGGAGCAAGAAATTTCAAGAATTAAAATCTTTGTTCCCCTTACTGAGTTAGCTACCCAGAATGTATATAGATCTCAAATTTTGAAGGCTTTTAACATTGAAGAGAATAATGATACATTCAATCTTAACGATGACCAACCAGAGCTCATTTTTTGTCCTAAGATTGAAGGTAGATATCAAGAGGGACTTGTTCCTCCTTTTTATGTAAGTTTAAACGTTCATGACAAGATTTTGCACAACGTTATGCATGATTTCGGGGTCTCTCATAATTTAATGCCCAAAGCTGTAATGGAGGGCCTAGGTCTAGAAATCACTAGACCTTATAAAGACCTTTACTCCTTTGAATCGAGCAGAGTAAAATGTTTGGGATTAATAAAATACCTCTGCGTTAACTTAGCATAGATTCTAGCCAAATGTTTAGTCATGGATATTGTTGTGGCTGATGTACCCCCAAAGTATGGAATGTTGTTATCACAATATTGGGGGGCTAAGTTACAAGGGAATATGCAGATGGACATGACATATGCGACCATTGTTGTTTTCAATCAGACCAGAAGACTTTACAGGGAGTCACATATGCAGTACATGGTTACTAGCCAAGACAGATCACAAAACTCTCCTCTATATTCTGTAAATACAGGCCTCGATTATTTTATCCTGTTTAACGACGAATCATTCAGTGAACAAGTCACTTTAACTGAATTAATGGCCAATAGAGAGGAAGAGGTAAACACCACAGAACTTTCAAAACAGTTTGTTGAACCTTTAAACCACAGCAAACCAAACCCAGGTCTGGAGCTAAAAATTGTGCATCCATTTCTTTTAAACCTTGATAGTCAAGAAAGTAACCCTCAACGCAGTAAAAAACCTGAGGAGTTAAAACAAATTCAACTAAGTGCTGATACTCAAGAACAATTAGAAAGCACGTTAGTTGAAGAGGACAGTAACCAAGATGAACCCAAAACTAATCCTCTGTGGAGTATGAACTTTGACGGGCCATGCACTAGAAGCAATGTTGGTGCAGGTGTTTGGATTTGTAACACTGAAAAAAACCACACAGAAATCATTTCCTGTAGATTAAACTTCCAGTGTTCGAATAACATAGCAGAATATGAATCCCTTCTTTTAGGCTTACAATTGTTGAAAAAATTAGGAGCCAAGAGAATTAAAGTGCATGGGGATTCAAAATTAATCATTAGGCGGGTCAACGGGGAATAAAACACTAATCACCCCAGACTTAAGGCCTATCGAAACGATGTCATGGATTTGTTGAAAACTTTTGAGGAGTCCCAATTGATTTTTGTCCCAAGAAGAAAGAATAACATGGCCCACAACTTAGCTTTTGCTGCTAGAACATGCTTAACGCCATACAAAACTAAAGAATGTACAACTCAGATAAAATTCAGACCAGTTGTCCCTGATAAAAAAAAGTATTGGCAAGTGTTCGACAGAGACAAACAAATAGAAGACTTCATGCAATTCAGAAATGAATTTGAACTACACAGTTCAGATTTAGATTATGAAACAGATTGCCCTAGTGAAGAAAATTTTCTTGATGAAGAAGAAAAGTCTCTTGAACTTGCTAATGTAAATATTTTGTCTAGCAAACTTGAAAACACAACCGAGATGATTGCAGAGTTAGAAACAAAGTTTGGAAACCCTGCAATCAAAAGATCAGAGTTTTCCAAAGGGCCTGGCCCCTTTAGAAGAGTTGTTTGATTTCAACGATGTGGCCAAGAAGCCAAAACTGGAGCCTGTAGAAACTGAAGTTGAAGAGTGTAATATAGGCAGTAAATAGAAACAAATGATGATCAAACTGTCTAAAACTTTACCAGCTCACATTAAACTCAAATACATAGAGCTGTTTAAAGAATTTTCTGATGTTTTTGCGTGGAGTTACAAAGATCTGAAATCCTATGAAACTGAAATAATTCAACACAAAATCCCTTTCAAAGAAAAACAAAATCCATTCAAACAGAAGCTACGCAGAATAAACCCTGTTCAGTTACCTTTGGTTGAGAAGGAGATCAAAAAAATGTATGAAGCTGGTATTATTGTCCCTATTAGATATTCTGAGTGGGTGTCTAATCTGGTGTCAATTAGGAAGAAAACAAGAGAGATTAGGCTTTGTATAGACTTCAGAGACTTAAACAAAGCTTCACTCAAGGAAAAATACCCTTTACCCAAGATGGACCATATTTCACAAAGGGTGGTCGGTTCCAAAAGAATTTTTTTGCTTGATGGTAATTAGATTTTAGTTCATCTTGATGATCAATTAAAGTCATCTTTTACTACACCGTGGGGCACTTTCATGTATGTGAAAATGCCCTTTGTTCTAATGAATGCTGGTGCAATGTTCCAAAGAGCCATGGGCATAGCATTCTCGAAAGAATTTGGCTACTTCATCATTATTTACCTTGATGATGTTACTGTCTTTTCAAAGACAGATGAAGAGCACTTAGCACACTTGAGAACAGTTTTCGAGAGATGCAGAAAGTTTGGGATATCTTTAAACCCAAAGAAAACACTATTCGGTCTCCAAGAAGGTAAAATTCTTGGGCACATCATTTCAGAAGAGGGTATTAAGATAGACCCAAAGAGGATTGAGGCCATATTGCAAATCTCAAATCCTCTAAACATCAAGGAATTGCAATCTTTCATTGGAAAGATTAATTTCTTGAGAAGGTTCATACCCAACTTGGCTGAGCTCCTTAGAAACATTACAAACATGCTGAAAAAGGAGCAAGGGGTAAAATCGACCTTGGAAGCAAAGAAGTCCTTTGAACTGGTGAAACAAGCGTTAACCAAAACAACGGTTCTAATCAGTCCTGATTTTTTAAGAGATTTTTATATTTTTTTCATTTGCATCAGAACATACAATAGCTGCTATCCTTTTACAGAAAAATCCACAGGGACAAGAGCAGCCTATTGCATTCTTTAGCAAGGCTTTGAGGGATGCCCCTTTGAAGTATAGAATTATGTAAAAGCAAGCCTTTGCTTTGGTTAAGGCTTTAAAAGAATTCAGAGTATACATCTTGCACTCACACATCATTGCCTTTGTCCCAAATTCAGTTGTGAAAGAAATTCTAACACAGGACCCAGATGGTAAGAGAGGTAAGTGGATAGTTGTTGTTCTTGAATATGATTTAGAGAAAAAGCCCACTAAACTCATTAAAGGCCAAGGTCTAGCTAGATTAATGGCTGAATCAAATTTTGAAGTTCTTGATATTAATATGATAAATGCTTTAGATGATCAAGAGGAAATCTCAACTCCCATTGTTGAAGATCATTTTATGAATTCCTCTTGGTATGCTGATATTCTTTATGTTTTGCTTAATTTGAACACACCTCCTAGTTTATCAAAAACAAAGGCAAGGTTTCTAAAGTTAAAAGCTGTAAACTATTGCATTATAGATAAAAGTATTTATTGGAAAAATGCAAGTGGGACATTGCTTAAATGTTTGCCTGAGTATGATGCAGAGAAGGTTAAGCACGAGTTCCATAAAGGTGAATGTGGAGGCCACCTATACTGGAAAATGACAGCCAACAAAATCCTAAGGGCTGGTTACTATTGGCCCACTCTCTTTCTTGATGTACAAAAGATGATCATTGCCTGTCATAAATGCCAACTTTTTGAAGGCAAAAGAAAGCTGCTACCCTTACCTCTGCATCCAATCACTGTTGAAGCTCCTTTCCAATAGTGGGGACTTGACTTCATAGGAGAAATCCATCCACTATCCTTTTCCCAACATAGATGGATTCTCACTGCCACAGACTACTTCAACAAATGGATAGAAGCCATCCCTTGTAGGCAAGCCAATGACTTTTTCATTATAAAATTCATGGAGACTAATATTCTCTCTAGATTTGGTTGTCCTACCAAGATCATCACTGATAATGCAGTAGCATTTGGATCCAAAAATATGGTTGAATTCTGTCACAAATATCAGATAACATTGGGTCATTCCATGGCCTATTACCCTCAAGGTAATGGACTTGCAAAATCCTCAAACAAAATTTTGGTGAACATAATCAAGAAGATGTTGGAAGACAACAAGAAGTCTTGGCACACAAAGCTTGTTCATGCACTTTGGGCTGACAGATTGACATTGAAGAAATCTATTGGTATGTCACCCTACCAGCTTGTGTATGGTACAGATGTAATTTTTCCTACCAGCCTTGGTGTACTAGTTATGAAGTTGATTCAAGAGTTTCAGTCTGAAGACAATGACATGATCAAAAGGATTAATCAAAAAAATCATCTTCAGCAAACCAGAGAGGAGGTTTATAATAAAGCATTGCAAAAATAGGACAACACCAAAAAGCTTTTTGACAGAAGAACAAAGGCTAGCAATTTCAATGTTGGGGACAAAGTTTTAAAGTGGGACTGAAGGAGATAAGACAAGGGCAAGCATGGGAAATTTGACAACTTATGGCTTGGCCCTTATCTCATTCATTCTGCTGCTGGTAATAATGCCTTTTTCTTACAGGAATTGAATGGAGCTGAATTGTTTGGGGGTCCTGTCAATGGCAGGATGCTCAAACATTATTTCTCTTGAACCATGTCATGTTTGAAGCCTTTTTATATTTTTTCTCATTATAAATATTTCACCCATCATTGCATTCAAAGTTAGAAAAATCAAAAATATAAAAAAATATAGAAGAAAGAAAAGAGGGCAGATTGTAAAAACAATAAAGGTACAACCCCATACCAAAAAAGAGAAACAAATTTGAAAGTGTGAAAGGTTAAAGGCCACTCCTGAAAAACACACATCTAATTATTCATACAGCCTAATCATGACTAATTAGTTTTAAATTGCTGCTGATAGGTTAGTGAATTCGATTTGCCAAACAGTTTAATCTTGGCTTATCAGTTAGGTAGATTAGGATAGAAATTAAAGGTTCAAACATGCTCAAAATCTGAACCTTAGTTTCCAAACAAGAATAACTCCAAGATGTTTTAATTTCTAAGTCAAAACAGAGGTAAAACTGGTTCTAATCAACTCAAAATATGAACCAGAGAATAAGGAAAGAACGGCTCAAACAGAAGTAAAAACATAGCTGAAAAAAGATGAAGGAAGTGCTTTGAACTTTCAAATTTTAAAGCCTTCCATTTTGATTTAATTTTCTGCAAAATAATATCTATGTGCAGCTTGTTTTAAATGCCATAGATCAACACCAAGTTAGACTGTTCAATCCTGACTTGTATTCTTTTAAATTTCTGTTTTAGAAATTAGAGAATAAAAATTTGTTAGACTGTTTAATCCTAACAGATTAGTAGATTAGGTAGAGAAGCATATGAACTCAACTGTTTAATCTGAGTTCATGGAGAAACAAGGAGTAGAATCAGATTAGTTTTATGCTTTCAAAAGAATAAAATGTTGTAAAAAGAGTCAGCCAATCCAAGTGCACTCTAAAGGAGAAAAAATGTTAGATCAGTAGGATTGGGTAGGCAGAAAGCTTGTGTTGATGAAAATCCATTATTTTTCATGGCTGCTAATATTTTCAGAGCAAAAGAAGAAAAGCCAGCCCGATGGTTAAGGCACTGATCAACCTCCATAGAATTCAAGTCTGAAGTTCTTGATGCCTTCAATAAGGCACCATCCCTAAGTGGAGCCACTGTTAGCCACCAATAAAATTTGTCATATCAAATGGTGGCTAAATCATTTTTGTTGCCTTCAAGAAACAATTTTTATTGCTAAAAATGTTATCTCTTGAAGACTCATGAAGACATCTTGCCCTTTTTTTAATCTTCACTTCTGTTTCCCTTTAGAACTCTGTAAAATTTGTTGTTTTCCATGAAGAAAATACTGCTGCAAAACTCCATTTTTCCCCTCCCTCCACCTAAAAATAACCTTCATTTTATTCCCTTTTTCCCCCCTAAAATTCTTCTATTTTTAATTTATTCCCTTTTCCTCTTCATGAAAATCCCTTTTATAAGGTTTTAAGCTCACTTTTGAACCTTACCGAAACCCCCAAATCCATCAGAAAACCCTGAAAAAATCATAAAAATACACTTTTTTTTGTATTAAGGCTTAAGCCCCTTTGGGCTAAGACCTAAACCACTTCCCCACATATGCCCTAGCGCTAGAACCAAGTGCTGAACCCTTTCGGCACTTATCGCATTGGAAACAAATGAAGAACACAAGTCTTTTGGCCTTTATAAAACTTCTGATGCGATTGGCCCTCTTATACATAACTCTCGATACCTTGTTTTCTATTCGAAGACCAAGAGTTAAAGGCTGAAAGCGCTTATCGCATTGGAGAATTTTCCATGAGCGCAACACTTTTTGTTTTATAAACCTTTGATGTCGATTGGCTCCATTTTTTATAAGCCTTAGCCCTTTTGCCGCTTCATATAACCCTTAGGCCCGCAATCGGGCGCTTAACATATTATACAAACCTTTCCCGATCACTTTTTCCCTTTGTAAATACATAAAACCCCTTTTTCCTAAGTTTTTAACTAAACATGCCGGTGCAATATTTTTTATTAATAAACACCGTTGATCTTAAAACCTGATCAACGATCCGCGCGATATCGCATCGGAGAATTTCTAATGGGTAGATTGAAAAGCCCGCACCGTGCTTCTGATGCCGATTGGCCCTTATATATATAAAGCCCCGATCCCTTTGTGTTTTCCACATATCCACAGGCCGTCTGCCTCATATATATAACCAGCCTGATGCAATAAACCTTTGTTTTCCGTAAAATTTTGATTTTTTATATTATAATGTGGTCCGGCTCGTTCATTGGTCGGAGCCCTTCTCCACCGTTGATCTTGGGCCAATTTGATGGCCAGCACTGTATCGCATCGGAGATTTCCATTGGCACATTGTAATATTTTATTGCTCCCCCTCCGATTGGCCACTCCTCCGATTCATTCTCCACCATTGATCTGATCTGCAGATCGACGGTCCAAAGTCAATCGCATCAGCGCTCCTCTATCCATTGCCTCCTTCGATCGCGAAGCTCTGATTGCATCTAGGTCGTCCACGTGTCTAGATCGGACGGTCTAGATTTCATCTCCCGACCTTGGTTAAAAACATACACCCCCACTTTATAATGTTTTCCGAGCAGATCTCGACCGTTGATCTCTACAGATCAACGACTCTTGTTAAAACCTTTCTCTGCATTGTATATTATTTCGTTAACTTCTAAGATCAATCTGAGCCATCCATTTCATTCATCCAACGGCTCATATTAACCATGAAAGGCCCGACCCCTGTGGGTCCTGCCTCCCTCCAGATCTGATCTCTGTCGTCGATCTCTTGATCGGATAGTCCATAATAAAACCACCCTGCCTTTTATCCGCCACGCATCTGGTCTATATCGCGCTCACTCCTCACCGTTGGATCTGAGACCCTAGATCCAACGGATGACACACGTTTTCGCGTAACTTAAAGTGCGAAGGTTAATTTCCCAAGGGCTGCGCGATATAAGATGTTTTCAAATGCCACATGTCGAGCGGGAACGCATATCGCGTTCAAAAAGGTGAAACCACCTATCCCTCTTTTGGCCACGCGAAACCCGCAGTTTTTCCTCCCGAAACCACCTTCCTCATTCTGTGTTATGTTTTATCGCATGCAATCCCCACCGTTGATCTCTGTAAATCAACGGCTCAGATCTAATCTGGCCATACACTATCGCCGTCCGCCTTCACCAAAGGGCCTTCAATGAGAAATCACAACCATTGATCTCTGGGTCCAAACTGATCTGACGACCCAGATCCTTTCTGAAAACCCCAATTTCCTCTTAACCTTTATCACTACTGATTAAGGTTTTAAACCCGTTTCTTTGCATTTTTTGCCTGTATTATTATAAAGTGACTCCATCGCATTGTATTGTTACATTTTCTCCCAACCGTTGATCTCTATAAGATCAACGATCCTAACTTAAAGTCTCCACCATTTTCTCGCACTGCTCTCCTTTTGACCCCCGCGAACTGATCTCCACCGTTGGATGCCCTCATCCAACGACCATGCTCCTACCCAAAACCTCCAAAGAAGTTTTTACCCAATAACGTAGGATTTTCTAATTTTTATTTTATTGTGAAGGATTTAAAATATTTTCAAATGTTTAAAATAAAATTAAAGCCGAGGATGACGATCCTCCAGGCTTTCGTTTATTAGAGAGTATCCGTCTTGTAGGGTTCGACCATCATGTTTCTTCAGTGCCTCATGAGCATTGATGCTAGTCTAAAGGCCCTGTAAACACCTGCACATCAACAAGACACAGTATGATTAAAACAAAAGATAAAGAGTATCAGTGTTGAAGACCTAACCACGGCAGGATTGAAGCTTAAAGATTAATTCCATAGTCTAATGGATTACGGCTAAGATTGACTATCAAAAGCCTAATCCACTAAATTAAACACAATCAAAGACAAATCATAAATATTTATCAGACAAAGGATGCCTCCACTACCACATAAGAGGCTAATTGATTCCTCTCAACTACCATATTGCCACCTATAGCCTCAAAGCATTCAACATACAGCCGAGCAGTTATTCCATGCCAAACAAAGTTATTGCAAAAGATGACACAGAGCCTAAAAGTCAAAAAAAGCTTCCACCGAGCTTAATTCTTAATGTGTAACAACTAATACAGAAGACATATCTGTAAACTTCTCCATTGAGCCCCTCAAAGGCCGAGAAGTATCAAATCTGTATTAATTAAACCATGGGATATCTTTTATTCCATCCCACCGCCTCATATCTTCTATAAATACTCTTGTAGAGGATGAGAAAATGTTGGTTGCAGAACTTTGAAAGATACTTGTGCTCGAAATTTCTACCTGTAAATAGTGTTCAAAGGATCTTGAAGCTCTGTTTGTGATAGAATAGTTAGGCTGAGAGGTGAAGATGATTGCTAAACTGAAACACTCAACCTGAAGACTGTAACTGGTTTGACATCAATAACAAGTTGTTTCTTGGGATCCTGGTCTATATCACTGGTGAAGTGCTCCTTTCTGTGTAATCGTTTTCCTTTTGTGTATGCCAATTTGTCCATTAATTCTCTGATAAAGAACAAAAAGAATAGAGTTAGGACCTACTGTTTACAGTACCCTTCTCTGACTGATAAGCTTTATCTCAATGTTTTCCTCCAATTTGTTTCTTTAAGAATGATTCAATACAGTTTAAACAGTTAGGAATGCTGGTGTTCCTTCGTCCTACTGGTTTCTTTAAACATTATTCTTGAATGTTATTTTCATTGTTTGCTTATTAAATTTAGACTAGGAAAGTAATGGTGTGCCCTGTTTTCTAGCTTCTCTCTCCAAAGGTAGATTCTGAAAGTTTCCCTAAGTGTTTGATGAAAGCAGACTAGGTTTAAAACTACCTTATCTAATCTTAAGTTGCATTTTGTTTCTCTTATGTGTTTTCATACTTTTTGAAGGTAATTATGTGGATTACTGGATTATTGTCTATTGAGTTGCTTTAATACAAACTTGCCCAAGAAATTTATGGTGAGCCCTGTTCTTGGTTGGTTTTAAATAGTTACTTAAGAGGATTTTCTTGTTTGGACTGACTATAAATCCTTGTTGAAATTATTATCAGTTTCCACCCCTCCAATACTTTTATTGTTTCCATTCCATCATTTTATCTCAAATTATCTTGTGATATAGATGACTTGTCCCTTGGATCACTCTTGAAGTTGTTGCTCAATTATAATGTCTTATGACTCTATAGCCCAATGGACTAAAAACCAGCATTATATCTATCTTCTATCCAAAGCTTTTTCTGATTGCTTGCAACTTCACACCTTTGAAACCCTTTCCATTTAGGACTTTCCACTCAAATAATAATCATGCTCAACCATCCAAAACAAACAAAAACCCTCGGACTTCATAACTAGCCTAATATCATTACCCAAAAGCTTTAAAGATAAATCCATCTTTGCACTTATTGGAGAGATCCCTCTCCAGACTCAGGAGGGCTAGATCCTAGAATCCCAAAGTGGTTGAAATAGTGTTCTATCTACATTTTGACTTTGTCAATCTTGAAAATTATAGGGAGCTAACACCTTGGTCTAAGTTTTAGTAAAAAATCTACATTTTGAAGAGTGGAGGGCATGGTGTGCAGACGATTAGGAGTATTAGGGTCCTTAGGGCAGATCAAAGCCCCTTATTTTGTAAAGGGATGGGAATATTTTTGACACTGAGCTCCACCCATGGTTTTAGAACCATGGTATTGTAAAATCATTTGCTATATAAGGAGTCTAGGGATATCTTCTGGATATAGAATGTATATGGATGTAATGTTATATCTAAATTGAGTTTGTATTCTGTCTGTTTTTGGTTAAAGAGAAGGCTCCTACATATGTGTGTGCGAAGACCTTGATAAGTCTGCAACTATGTGTGCAAGGAAGGAAGTGCTGTATTGGGAAGATCTGAGCTAATAAAAGAAGATTTTGAAGATATATATGTGTACTTTACTTATATAATTTCATTATCTGTGTTTTTGAGATTATATGTGCTAGATTAGGGTTTTTATATATAATTACATTGCAAATGCATGAGAATGATTTATGATTATCATTAATACATGGTTAAGTACGAAATTGCAGTGTGCAAGGTAGTTAAGGGGATTTTTTGAACAATGTCTGTATATTTAGCATATTGGTTTGACGAAGCTCTAAATAGACGTTAAGTGAGGATAAGGCCTAAATCCACACTCCATAGTCCCTTTAGATGCAGAAACCTGGTTCTAGCATTCCCTAATATTTCCTCGGGTGAGACTTCAGTATTTTCTGCAGATCCTTTCCGAAAGGGTTGGTAATAGAGGGTTGGAGTTGTCTACTGATGCAACAAAATAGCCCGGACAAATTTTTTTTGTTGGAATATGGTAAAAAAAATTCAAAAAATCAGGTAGTTTGAGTGTTTGAATTTCATTTTTTATGGTGGAAATGGCTTCAGCACTATCAAAAACCCTTAGAGCACCCAAACTACTGAATTTTAATGACTGTAACCCAGATTCTCAAAAATCTTTGCCATAATTTTTCATAATATTACCAGAATTTCTGGGTTATTCTGTGGGTTTTTTAGATTATGACATAGAGGGTTTTTTTGGTAGCGCAACTACTTTGAACCTAGGTCTAAACTCCCTCAAGCCAAAAAATGGTTCTGTTTTTGGGACCGAGATCTGAATATTGAGGGATATGTGGATGTGGTATCCAACCAAAAAAGAGATTCAAGACTAAGTAGATCTGAAGGAGCGAGAATTTGAAATTCAAGAAAATAGAAATTCATGACTGTTAAGTGAAAATTTGTTGCAGAAATATATTTTTACAGATCAACACGAGATCTTTTGCTCGTTTGCAAATGGGTTGCATGAATGGTTTTCAATATTAGCTAAAAATAAGACATGTTTTAAGCATGACGAGACTACTATGTGGAGCCCTGAATTATTGCAGCGACTCAAGGAGGCTGATAATAATATCTCAAGAGTTGTTGATTTATGGATCGATGGTATTTTTTGAGGATTTATAATTGAGTTCACCATAGAAACATACATATCCTACAGATAAGCTGAACACATATTTTTCAATGGTCTACGAGGTAAGTACTTGAATTATTTAAAGTTGTGGATTAAGATGATTTTATGTGAAAAGGGTGTACTACACATGGAATCAGACTGATTTTTGGAAGGGGTAAGCCTGAATCTATGCAAAGTGGTAAAATATTTAGGGTAGATCGTGACAACTACGTTGAGACTAAGTACATTATGTTATTTGTATCTGAAAGCGAAGAAGGATAGAGTAACCCCACAAACTCTAGAAGTGTGTCGTAGTTAGAATTTGGAGATCATCAGGGTGCCTCTGGGATTCCCCGTCCCACTACATCGATCCCACCTCATCCCCATCCTGATACTATCCCTCCACCTGCACCTCCACCACCCCCTCCCCCAGGAGATATGTCTAATAAAGTTAGAATGTATGTTTTCAAAGGTCTAGGATCAGAGGATCCTAAACAATTTTGGTTTGTTATTGAAGTAATATAGAGAGTGTGACAGGTCACAAATTATGATATGAAGAAGGAACGGCTTGTTACAACACTGCAGGAAAGAGCGTTGTATTGTTATATGAAATACTTAGTGACACATTCGTTTGCCATGTTGGATGAGACAAAGATAGTGTTGAATGTTGAATATAAGAAACCAAAATCGCAGTCACAGTGTATTACAGAGATAAAATAGATTAAGCTAATGGTAATTGAGTCTATTTGGGAATTAGATCAAAGGTTCAAGATGTTACTAAGCCAAGTGAATTTCCATATTTCTGATGAGCAGCACAAGGAGTGGTTTATAGTTGTGTTATTTCCACATATAAAATTGCCATTGACACAACAGAAGATAACAACACAGGCTGAAGCTCTAGAAATTTCTATGAATTTGGAAGCTTCAACCATCGCAGATACCCAAGTAGGTGTTCAAAAAATTCAAAAACAATTAGAATCAATGCATTTGGAGTTACAAGAGTTGAAGAAAGTTAAGGAATTCTGATCATAAATTCGCCCAAAAGTATGGTGTATCAAATGTAAGGAAAAAGGCCATTGTAAAGAGCAGTGCCATGTATTTAGATATTACATCAACAGTGGTGGGAGTAATCTATTGCAACTAGGACCAAGTGTATGTTGTGACCTATGTAAATTTTCGATTCGACATTACACGAAATAATTCTATGTAGTGCAGAAGAATGTGCAGACATCGAAGCAATTGTTTTGTAACTTTTTTCAATTTGTAGGGCATGAGGAAAGGAATTGTCACAGTTATGATTTAATATTAGAGCAGACTACATGTGCATACAGAGTTCAAGATGAAGGGCATGCGCATGAAGATCATGTTTCCCTTGTAGGGCACAGAGGATTCCAAGGCCTAGGACGAGGATGAGGAGGAGGCGATGGTTGAGGACGTGCTCAAATTATATGTTACAACTATTTTGAATCTAGACACTTCACAAGGTATTGTCATAATACCACAGAGCCCCTCATGAAGGTATTGTAGAGCTTTTGATCATGTAATAGAATATTTCCCTATTCTGATAGCAAAGATGCAGGAGAAAAGGACTCTGTAGCTAACGCATAACCTACAAATAATGACGGAAGAACTGCGCAAAGAAGGGCCTAGTGTTAACATAGTAACCCGAAGTGGTGCATCCACTAGAGAAGATAATGTAGCATGTAAGAATCCTATGGAGGATGTATGAGTCCGAAAAGGTGGAGATAAGAAAACTGGGTTCAATATAGAAAGAGAAAAGGAGATGTTTTTGGAGGTGAAGAAGAGTTTCATGGACCCTGGAGCTTTGAAATATAGGACACAACCACAGATTAAATAGAAGTTGATACCTTAGAAGAACAATGATGAAGTTGCGGCTATGACAAAGGATTTTGATTCAGCCATATTGAAATAATTTTTGTAGACCTGCATGAAGTTGTTGCGAGATCAGAAGGTTGTAGCTAGTCTCCAAGAGTTGATAGACTCCTGCACTAAAAGAGAAGAGTCGCGCAACAAGCCACACAAAGTCAATAGTCCCCAATATGTGCAGTTAACCTCATTTATCAGTATAACAGGAGGAGAAGCAGAGAAATGAGGTTAATTGCACATATTGGGGACTATGACATGGATCAGGTAATTCTTGACATGGGATCATATGCCAATGTATTGTAAAATAAAATGTGGGAACGAATTGGAAGGCCGAAGATGTAATGGTCGTCGATCCAGTTGAGAATGGCTAATCGGTAGAAGATCATTCCTATGTAAATATTAGCGATTATAGTACTAGACATTGAAGGAGTGTGCACGATGGTAGATTTTGAAGTTATTGAGATTGTAGATGATAGCATACCATATCCATCATTGCTTTGATTGGATTGGGATTTTTTCTTTGACACTAAAATATTGGAAGTTAGAGAGAATACTGCAGATTTCCGAATATCATATTTGGTCACGTAAATACTAGACTTGAAGGGAAATATGATGGCAAGTATGGCCCTTGAGGACATATCTTCCAATGGACTATGATGTGGGGCAGAGATCCAACACCAGAATGGATACATATATTCATTCACACATTAGAAGGAATCCCTATGTATTGGTATCTTCAAACTGAGTTGTGACATGGAAAAAAAAAATTGGGAGGACTTGGTCGAAGGATTCCTAATGACTTTTAGTTTTGAAGATGACTTCCAATACATTAACGAAGCTCTTCAAGAAGTCCATGCGAATGTTTTCAAGACTCCAAATAAGAGAGCCTGTACACAGCCTGTTTGGGCCATGTAGTTGGAACTTGCTTTAGAATGTTATAATCTAACAATGGAAGAGAATGAGAAATATCAGGGGAATGTTAATATTCTAGAATCAGAAGGACAACACAAGGTTGTTGGACCAGAATCAGAGATACTTGACATAGTGAAGCCAGTGAAGATGCAAAAGGTGAATATAGATGAGGAACCAAAATTCATGCTTATTGGAGATTATTAGGTTACAAAAATTTTACATGAATACCATGAGATCTTTACCACAAAGTTCTTTGAATTCAAGGGAATAGTAGGAGACCTCAGGGTTATGAGGATCAACCTGAAGCCAGATTCAAAGCCTGTAAAATAGCCACCATATAGGTTGAACCTTAAATATAAGGAAAACATGAAGGAAGAATTGGACAAGATGCTTAAGGCTGGAATAATTGAACCAGTGGAGGAATATGAATGGGTAAGTCATATGGTTTTCTAGGAAAAGAAGCAAAAATGTGAAATCAAAATTTGTGTTGATTTAAGGAAGTTGAATGATTGTTGGGACCTTTGTTTT
The DNA here is from genome assembly GCA_034641835.2 of Pinus albicaulis. Lineage (NCBI taxonomy): Eukaryota > Viridiplantae > Streptophyta > Pinopsida > Pinales > Pinaceae > Pinus > Pinus albicaulis. Next base: position 90,487,215 of record CM076577.1, read on the forward strand.
AGGAATGAGAACCAAAACCGGTGCATCAAGGAAAGGAAACAACAGAGTAGGTGTAGTAAGGGAAGGCAAGAATAGAACTGGACCAGCAGGAGGACACAGCAGAAGACCACATGGAGACTACACCATCTGGGGAAAATTGACTCAGGACGAGTCACTAGCTTTTGGTAGGGGCCTATTGGGGCCTTTGTTTTGGACAAAAGATAAAACCATTTTTTAATTTGCAGAGTGTTAGTTGTGGATATGGCGAGTCGCGGAGAGCTGCTGTGGGGTTAAAAGAGTCATTGCAGGCTACAGAATGTTGTAGGGCAGGTGGCAAGGTGCAGATAGATAGTGGCACATGTGGCAAGAATAACTGATAGTAAAAAAGAAGAAAGAATTTGAGAAGCAAAACGAAGTGCAGAACATAATGAGGAATGGCAGGCCATAACAAGGTAGCCAAGTGGGAAAGAAGGAAGGACTGACAGTGTTGAGGGAAGACGGTAGATAAGGATGGAAGAGAATGAAGAAGTCAGTTTGTTCTTTTGTGGGTTTTGTGAATAGAGCTCTACAGAGACTCTGATACTGAATGTAATATGTTGTAATGGAAGTTAATATAATACAAATATGCTTATTTTGGTCATGATTTGTGTAACGAATGAATGTCTTATTGTGTATGGTGTTTTATGGGATTAATCAAAATTTTTCTGATAGCTCTGTTTGAGGTATTTGATATGGTTGATCTCTTCTTTCAATGTTATATAATAAGAGTTGGTCTACGCATAATAATAGTGTATTTATGTTAGATGATAGAGGGTTAGCTTCACATTTATGTTGTGGTTCTAGTTCTCCTATCTCAGTAAGGTCACGTCATGCCTCAGGTGAGACTTCTTTCTCTCCTTTGAGAAAGGTGAAAATGTCGGCATTGTCCTAGACTACAGCGTAATCTTGTTGGCCTCTGAGCCCAAAATTGGGTCTTTCCCAGAAGTCATTCTTTCGCCAACAAATGGTCCTATTGTCGGGACCTGAAACTATATCAGAGAACTAGATCATGGTGTCAAGGATATATGAGAGGGAAATACGAAGTTTGTGGGATAATCATGTAGATGGATTCATATCGCAACAAGATGAGCTCTGGCATCAGAGGGAAAGGAATATCAAATATGAGATCCTATTTTATGAATCAACGAGCAACTTGTATGAGATATTTTGAGGAAAGTTTCCTAAGGAGCTCTACAATTGGTTGTGAAGGCTCCAGATGAAAACAAAGTCTAGAGCATCAAGTCGATCCCGTCGCAATAGGACGCACGCAAATCTGACAACATTACACAGATGGGATATTGATCTAATGTGAACAGTAAATTTTTGGGTCCAGTCCACAGTAGAAGGGTATATTGTAGAATTTGCAATTGAATGTCATCAATATTTTTCTAAAGAAGAAGATTTCTTCAAGTCCGGATTGCGAGGGAAGTTTTTGAATTAAATTCCTTTGTGGATTAAAGCTCTAATGGTGGAATAGGGACTACTAGATTTCCCAATTCCCGCTATGGAAGCCTAAACACCTAGTACTGGGGGAAGGAATTAAGGGAGAAATTCTGTGGGATGGGAAAAGGGGGAAATAGTGAAATGGACACCAGAAGTTCCACCAATTTAAGAGATCTAAGAGCATTTTAGAGGGCGCAAATCGCCGAGAAGTGGCAGGAGAGGGAAATATGGGAGTTAGAGAAGCAGAAGATGAACACACCCCAACAGGAAGAGGCATCATGGATGAAAATGGAGAAAGGAGTTGAGATAGGGCCCACAGGAATGGAGCGGCCAACTCAAGAAGCTAGACAAGTTCATAGGAGCCAATCCCGAGAGGAGAAGGGAAAGATGTCCAATGGAGAGGAGGACACAAGCCTCAAGAATGATTCAGATGTTAAATTACACATTGTGATGGAGTGAATCTTTCAAGAAGTATCGTCGGCCTCAAGGCAAGGTAATCTTATTCCCCAAATTCCAAGTAGCCTTTCTCCTAACCTTCCCCTGGTACTCTATCACCCACCATATAATTTTTTGATAAAGTTGTGAAGGTCAAGTAAAATACATAATATTCAGTCTAGAGTGCAAGTAAACATTAGCATTAGTGCTAGAAAAGGAATTTCTCAACCAGGAACTAGAGGGCTTGTGCTACTTCCACCTACATAGAGAGAGATGGCAGGATCGTTTACTAGATATCATGAGTTATCAGAAAAGGGGAACGATGATGTGGAACAACACTGGTACTTGTGTGAAGCAGTCTAGAGAGATTTCCAAACACTGGATGTTGTTAAGCTAATTGAATGCCAAACTATGCTCTAGGAAAAAGCACTATGATGGTTCATTAAATGGTCTGAGGTACACCAAAATTGAGCTATAGATGGTGTCAAGAGGGAATTTGTGCAAGAATTTAAATTTTCGTAGACTAACCAAAAAGGGTTATCTGAGCTATGGGAGATTAAGAAACAATAAGGGGAGACTACTTGGGAGATAATGAGAAGATTCAAGGATGAAATTGGGAAACTTGTTTATCCAATAGACCCAAATCATCAATGCGACGGGTTCATCAAGGCCCTTCTACCTCTTACCAAGACACCATTGACACAGTAGAAAATTGGCATGCTCCAAGATGCACTTGAACATGCAATATGAATGGAAGCAATGGTCGGATACCCACAAGAATTCAGGGGAGGGGTAATTGCCTAGGATCCTTCCATACTGGGACTACAATGCCAAATTTCAATTTTGACAAAGAAACTCAAGGATATGCAACTGACACGGCTAGCATGACCCAATTTATGGTGCACACATTTTTTTCTAGGAGGACATATAGTCTTAGAGTGTCCTAGGTTGCGCGGAATCACTGTTCGAACATCATCAGCAGGACCTCAAGGGTCTCCATCAGTGGGAGGAGTTGCGCAAGTGAATACTCAAGGCCTATACCCTAGCCAGACATATTTCCATGGCTTTCCGAACTAGTAGAATACAACTTCAAATGAATATTGTGAGATATGAAAAGGAGTTGGCCACCCCCCTCGACTGTGTCTGTTATAGCATCATTTCTCACCTTGACATGATTCATGATTGCTTCATGGCTTTATGGGCACCCATTCCTACAGACTTGGACAAATTCACTTAAAAACAGTGGAAAATCCTTCATACGCGACTATGCCCGTGTTTTTCCGCGTGTATACGCGAGTACAGCTAGACTTCCGCGTATGCCATTTTTATGGTTAAAAAATATATAAAAATCCCTAATTTCGCGCTGGGTTGATGGTTACTCAGGTAGTTCAACCACCCCAGCCCGTGGCCAACTGTTTCCAACTGCTGAAACTACTTGGAAGGACTATAAAAAGACCTCATATGTATGGCCTAAGAGAGAGAGAGAATTATTATTATTATACTCTGTTGGTATTTCCCCCATCCAAGTCTGATTCCCCGTGCCTCCTGCACTTTCCCAGTTCATTTCAGGAAACCCTTGTTTCCTTGAGATATACATCCCTTTATATGTTATCTCGTATGCACCTGTTTGGAAGGAGACTTAGCGAGGCAAGGGCTGGACGGATCCGGACGACGGTCTGCGAAGGCCTTGGAAGGATCAGGTGATCTCTCCACTTACTTTTGCACGTACTATTTTTATAATACAGAAGTATCATGCTGTTCCCGAAGTAAATGTGTTGGTGTATGCTTTAATGTATGAAGAATATTTGTTATACATGCATTCATGATGATTTATTTAATGTTTTATATGAATCTCACTAACATATAGAGTAGAAATATACTGTACAACTTGTCCTTTGTGCTGGTTTCTTCTTGTATTTTAGGTGAAAGAGGAAGGACGGTTGCAGGGAGTTTGAACTCCACGTGGATCTACTTCAAACGTAGGACCAACGGGTAAACCTCCCATTCTACTCGATTTCGTTTTTATGAATGTGCATGATCGTGTGAGTCTCTGTTAAGTAGTACGCCCCTGCTCTGTGGAGGTTGAATCCCAACCAACCTCTAGGGTGTTAAATCCCCGAAACAGAACTGGCGACTCTACTGGGGATCACATTTTTGTGATTCTCCTGTTGGGTTGTTTCAGCTGTTCGGTAGGTTGCCAACAGTTTCTTCTGTCTTTTACAGTCCAGTTTGTTTTCTTGCAGTCAGTTTGAAGCTTTTATACCTTTCCCAGACTTGTACTTTTTATTTTTCATCATCTTTCTTTGTATACGCAGTTTTTCTTGCACACAGTCGCGTATACCCGCGAGTTTGTGTAGAAGGAACCGCGCATACGCGGGTTTCCCTCAACACAGACGCGTATACACGCCTGTTGCATAACTGCAAGGTCGCGTATACCTAGGCTGAATTTGAAATTTCAAGATTCTGGTGTTTTTGGTCTTTTCTGGCTGTGGAGGCCTGTGTCTGTAGAGTCTCTGTACTTACTGGAGTGTGACAGAAGTGGTTTTAAGTCTTGGTTCTCTTTCGTTTGTCCGAAAACTGATCTTTTTGGCGAAGTGTTCTTGTTGGTGCTAACACTCCTGGATTGAGTTCCAAGATCGCTTTCTGAGCGTTCTTGGCTGTTATGCTTTACCAGAACAGAGAGCTTCTGCTCACTGACTCGCTCCTGTCTTTGTGTTGTGCTTCGCATTGCGTTCTTTGCTTTGTTTTCGATTGGTTTTCTTGAGTTTCATAGGCGAGGGTTTTGTTGCAATTTTCGAAGATCTTTTCTTGTTTCTTTGGAGTTTTGTGTTGCAACGAATTTGCACTATTTCTCTTGGCTGTTTGATTGAGTTTTTGGTCTTCCGTTGCTCTCATTGATCTTGCTATCATTAGCCTTATAAGGTTTGGGGGCATAGCTGAAGTTTATGCTTGAAATTCGGTCTCGTTTTGGCTTGGATTGGGATAGTTGTTCTTGGTTTTCTTGAAACTCTTGTCTTATAAAACTGAAAAGCCCAAAAACATTTGTTTTGCTTTTTGTTTTTGCATATCAAAAACTCAAAAAACATTGTTTCTTGTTTTTCGTTTTTGTTGTTGCCTTTTTCATTTTCGTTTGGCTTCATCTTTTGGGACTTTAGTGAAATTTCTTGCTTCTAGTTTTTAGCTTGATTTTGAGGAGAGGGTGTCTTTTGATTTCTTCTTCTTCTTGTGGAGTATTTTGGTGTCTTATATTGAGAGTTCTTGTTTGCAAGAATTGGCTTTCTGGATATCAAAAGATGAGTTAAAACTGAAGGAGCCCTTTTGGGAAATTTCACCTTGTTTCAAGGGACTTTTTTGCATCTTAGAATTTACATGCTAGTGGTCATTTGCATTAGGTGCATTGAATCATTTAGTTAGCTTCTTAATTTTTGTGCGTGTGAGTTTGTAATTCGAAAAGGAAAATATATTTTTTAGCCTCGTAGAACTTACATAGAAATTGCTCTTCATCGAAAGACAAAGAACTGCATGTGCATGTAGTCAGGTTTTTATTAATTTCTTTTGCGTCAGAACATCATTGGTTTCAACTCCATATCCTTATGACTTAATACAAAAGCCCTTAAAATAAGCGATTTAATCTAAAATCAACTAGCAAGTTTTATTAAGTGTCAATCACCAACTAGCTAGGTTGTAGGGCCTTGGAATAGGAGAGAGGAGAGTTAACTCTCCAAGGCCGCTCAAACAAACATAGAAGTTGATTAATTGAGCGAAATCCAACTCCGTGAGGTGGACTGGGAAAGCTCTCATCCTAGAGTCAAGCGCGAGGGGAAGTGAAGGTTGAGAAGAGGGATACCCCCCCTCCGATTAGCTGAATCTGACCTCAAGACCGTTCCGCCCAGCTTCTGATACGGATTGGTGTCCATAGTTGTCGTTCCTAGGTTCCACACAGGTGACTGCGGGGGGGAATACCCGTGGTACCTGAGGCAGACGTCACATCACTTTCAGCAGTACTTCTGGGGGGTGCCCTTGCGAAGCTTGGGTGCTTGAGCCGGCAAAGGCTGTCGTTAGGAGGTTGGTGTAACTGTTTCTGATACCTTCGCTAGTTGTTCTGGGCCCTAATCATCCCAGACTGCTTTCGGAAGGCCCTATACTTCGCTTTCCTGTATTTTGGTGTCCGGTCCTCATCACCTGGAGCGGAAATACTTGGAGGCTGTTTGCTTGCTGTTTCTCAGGGTTTTGTTTTTAGTGAGTGCTCTTTGCTCCTAGCTTGCCTAGCTTTTCACTTTTCTTGAGTCTAATATAATAAATTTGTAAAAGTGGCTGATCAAGCGCCTCGACGTTCGAGGAGAGTCCCGGGGTTATCTCCCGAGAGTGCAGAGCCTTCTTCGAGAAGGCGTAGGAGCGATCTAGCAGGTGGTTTTCACCCTGTAGAGTCTGACGCTGTGGAGAGAGATCCTCCACTAAGGTCTGAAGGTTTCATTGCTGATTCCGGTGTCGGTGCCGAGAGGAGCGTTTCGCTCACCTCGAGGGTATTGTTTCCTCAGGAGGAAGATTTTCAGATAGAAGATATACCTGAGCCTGCAGCTACAGGTCCATCTCCTCTTCCTCTTGATCATCCGTTTGTTATTCAGTGCGTCGGACCGGAGTCTGAGAGACCGCCGGATCTTCCATATCTTGCTTATCTTTCGATGGCCACGACTGAGAACGCGGCTTCAACCGTGAGTGCTGCGGGCATTCAGACCCCTGCTTCTGTCGAGGCAGGGGGCACTCTTGCTCTATCTTCGAGTGCTTCTAGCACTGCTATGTTTGGCTCTAGGTTCACCCAAGCATATGCTTCTCAATCTGGTCCCTTCGTTTCAGGGATGTCCATTGCTGGAAATCCCTCTTTTTCTTTTACCGCCGGTGCAACTGGATCTACGCCCATGTCTAACATGGCTAGTGGATCGGCTTCATTTCAGGGTTTCCCCTTTGGGACTGGACATATTCCTAGTCCCAATCCTTCTTTAGGGTCGTTTCCTTTCACGTCCCAGACCCAGAGTTTCAACCCTTGGGCTCAGGGACCAAGTTCGACCGCTTTTATGGGATGGAATCCTATGTTTGCAACGTCGGGGGCAGGGAATCAGTTCATCGCGAGTCATCCAGGGAATGCTTCTTTCCCTGCATCGAGTGCTTATCAGCCTTTTTCTCCTCTATCTAATGCATGGAACCCCTACCAGGGGCTTACATCTTCAGTCAATACTTCAGCGGGGGGAACTAGTCTGGGTCTTGGTAGCTCGGCGTGGGGAGGAGGTTCTTCTCCGTTTTCTACGGGTCCTTTCTGGCAGCCTGGTGCCTCATCAAATCCAGGCTATTCTTTTCAGAATTTGGGAAATCCATCCCATCAAGGATGGAGTTCTCAGGCTCCGCCGCGATTACCATTTCTGGCAACGTTAAACTTGCCAGACTTGGCGAAGTTAACTAATGACCCGATTCGATATAGTCCGGGTTGGCCTCCGGTTCCAACCAAACTTCCTTCAGACATTCCTAAGTTTGAAGGTAAGAATGGTGAAGATCCGGCAGACCACGTCACCACATTCCACTTATGGTGTTCATCCAACTCTCCGATCGACGATTCGATTAGATTGAGATTATTTCAGCGCACCTTAACTGGAAACGCCGCGAAGTGGTATATAGAGCTTACTGGGGGCAGTTTCGCCACATTTGGAGAACTGGCTGTCACTTTTCTTAACCATTTCCAGTTGCCTGTCAGATATGAGGCTGGGACCGAACTCCGGGCTAATTTTAAGCAGGATGAGGCAACTCACATTTCTGATCATATTCAGGAATGGAGGAGAAGGAAGAGGCTAATTAAAGCCCATATTCCAGGTGAGTTCCTTCTCGAGTGGTTTTTGAAATCACTTCAGTCAGATATTTCAAAGGATGTATCCATGTCAGGGGTATATTCCGAGGAGCAGGCCATCTTTAGGGCCCAGCAGTTAGAGTTTATCTATTCTCAGTCTGGCATGCTTTACAAGTATTTGCCTAATGCTCCTCTCTCCAAATTGGATCTCTCGAAACCCAAACCTGGCCCGCATGGTGACGGACTTGTCGGATCGGTCAGTAGTAGTGCAGCCAGCCTGCTTTCTCAATTGCAGCAGTTGTCTTTACAATCTGCTTCTTCTGGTCAGGCTGTGCCTGCTGATTCTTCACCTCCCCAGTCTTTGTCCATTAATGTTGTCCAATCTTCTGAACCCAAAGGAAATCAACAGTCCGATGGGAAGAAGAAGGGACGTAATAACAAGAAGAAGGGCAAGAATGGGAAGGGCAATGCAAATAAGACCAACGAGTGTGTTGGTGAAGGGCAAAAGGAGAAAAAGAAAGTTAAGTTTCCGTGCAAGCTTTGTGCTGGAGACCATCTCACACACCTTTGCCCGAAAATTCAGGATGCTCAGCGCCTGTTATCTCAGCAGGGTTCTTCTAGTTCCCAGGCTGTGCTAACAAACCCTTTTCCCCAAGGGCAGCAATTAATTGCTGGCGCAAACCAAAATCCTGGGGCTTCCTCTGGAGGACCTCAGGAAGGGGAAATTCCATCGAATATCTTTATGATGAGTGATCACGTGGATGTTGCTACGATATCCCGTGATTATGGCGGAGAGGAATCTTCGAAAGCTAAGGAAGTTCCTGATGCTACTGAGCCGCTTCACATCACGAAGCCAACTGTCGAGTCTATGCCTCGGGTGCCAAAAGCATCTTCTAAGCGGTCAACTATTAATCCAAACATGAGGGCTGCCCAGAACTACTCGATTGTAGAAGATCTGGCGCAGAGTCCTTGTGCTATGTCAGCTTTAGAGGTACTCCAGTCTTGTCCGGCTCAGCGCAGTGCTTTGCTCACTGCCATTGGAGCTATAGATCCGAAAAATTCTCTTCTGATTACCTTTGATATGACGAATTTTAAGAAGAGACTTCCTCATCATATGGCCTTCCATATTAAATCATCGTACCGGAAGACTAATATCTTTCGCACGGTCGTTGATGAGGGTGCTTCCACTTGCGTGATGTCTCTCGCATGCTGGAAGACACTAGGATCTCCCAAAGCTGTTCCATCTAGCACTATTCTTACTGCATTCGATGGCCATTCTCATAGGCCCCATGGTATTGTCCCGGCTTTGCCCATCTGTGTTGGGGGAAAAACCGTTAACATAGAGGTTGAGGTAGTAGATGCAGCCTTGGATTACAACCTTCTGTTGGGGAGGAACTGGATATATGATATGGATGCCATTGCATCTTCACTATTTCGGATAGTATGTTTCCCCCACGAAGGGAGGATAGTTACGGTGGATCAACTGGACTGTCCTCCTGTAGACCTGGATGCGCCTCCTGACTCATCTGTCCCTAAGTTGGACAATACTAAGGCACCTATCGGGAATCTGGGAGTTGGAATGTATTCTTCCCTGATGGGATCTTTTGATCTTCCTCCTCCTAAGGTGTCTATCAATGCTATTTCATCCTCCAAGGCTCCCCTTCGAAGAGAGTTCTTTCGAACTCATTATTTTTCGGACCCTTGGACCTTACCTTCCCCACCGGCCACTTTGGAGGAAGGGCAAGTGGGTGGAATGGCATTCCCGATTTCTGCAGCTGAGATTGCATATCAGTCTGTTGTTGACACTGCAGAGTCTGATCCAGCTCCTCTTTCGCCGGAAGAGTTGGATGGTGATGTGGCTCCGGCTTGGACGCTTACTTCTTCTTCTGCCCAGGATTGTCTAGATACAACTCTTCCATCCGAAGAGGCCATCCTGGAAGCAATGACAGGTATAGAGAGACCGTGGGATGACTTGCATCATCGGTCTTACTTCCTACCTGACTTGAGCGAAGTCGAAGCTAGTTTTCCAAGTCCTCAGTCTCCTGGACCTGTTCACCCAGTCTTGAGCCCCTTAGCACCAGCACAGGTTTATGCTGAAGGGAACATGGCCGTGATCTCTCCGACTATCCCGGTGAACATCTCCAGGAATCCCAACATTATCGAGAACGTTTTCATTGGAGCTGAATGTTCCCATGAAGAAGTTCAAATCTATACCGAGCTCTTCAAAGAGTATAGGGATGTTTTTGCTTGGTCTTATGAGGAAATGCCTGGCATAGATCCATCTATCGTCCAGCATGAGATCAAGACGTATGAAAACGCTAAGCCGGTCAGGCAAAAACTTCGTCCGGTTAATCCTAGGAAGGCAGCAGCTATCAAAGCCGAAGTTGAAAAGCTGCTTAAGGCGGGATTCATTTTCCCAGTTCCTCTGACTGAATGGGTTTCAAACCCCGTTCCTGTTGATAAAAAGCAAGGAACAATTCGAGTATGCATCGATTTCAGAGACCTGAATAAGGCGTGTCCTAAAGATAATTACCCCACACCTTTCATTGATCAGATCATTGACGAGTGTGCCGGTAACGAGATTTTTTCCTTCATGGACGGTTTTTCCGGTTATAATCAAATTACTATCCGTCCAGAAGATCAACATAAGACCGCATTTATTTGTCCCTGGGGTACGTTTTCATATAAGAAAATGCCTTTTGGTCTTAAAAATGTTGGAGCTACTTTTCAGCGGGCCATGTCTTACGCCTTCCACGACATCAAGAAAATCATCGAGGCATACTTAGATGATCTAGTTGCTCATTCTCGAAAGAGGATGGATCATCCAGGTCACCTCCGGCAAATATTTGAAAGATGTCGTTTTTATAAAATTCGTTTGAATCCGAACAAGTGCGTTTTCGCGGTAACATCCGGTCGGCTGTTGGGATTTATCGTGTCTAGTGAAGGGATAAGTGTAGATCCCTTCAAGGTTGAGGCAATACTTCGGTTGCCTCCCCCGTCTTCAATCCGTCAACTTCAAAGTCTCCAAGGGAAGTCTAACTTTCTTCGGAGGTTTATCGTTAACTATGCTGAGATTACAAAGGGATATATGAGACTGTTGAAGAAAGGAGTCCCCTTTCTTTGGGACGACTATGCTCAACGCTCATTCGATGCCTTGAAAAAGGCATTGACCTCTGCTCCTTTACTGAGTCCACCCGATTATAGCAGAGATTTTCTTTTGTATCTGGCTACAGCAGAATCTACCATTGGTATGGTTCTGGTTCAGGAGGATGATGCTCTGGCTGAACATGTTATTTACTACCTTAGTCGAGGACTGGTAGGACCTGAACTGCGATACACCCCGATAGAAAAATTAGCCTTGGCAGCAGTTCATGCTGTACAGCGACTCCGGCACTATATTATTCTTCGCAAAACTTACATCTTGGCAGCTGCCAATCCATTTCAGTTTGTCCTCAGCAGGCGAGTGATTGGGGGCAAATATAATAGATGGATTGTGATATTACAGGAATTTGATCTAGAGTTCATGTCTGCCAAATCCAAGAAGTCATTAGTTTTTGCGGAATTGATCTCCAAGTTGCCTTGTGGAGAGGAGATGATCTATGATGAGTCCTTTCCGGACGAACACTTGTTTTTGATCTCTCCACAAGATCCTTGGTATGGGGACATCATTGTATATCTCCAGACTGCGAAGTTTCCCTCTTCTTTTTCGAAAGATGAGCGTCGTAAGCTGCGTCACTTAGCCAAGAATTATCTGATTATTGGTGATGCTTTGTACCGTCGAGGGGTTGATTCAATCCTAAGACGCTGCTTAACTTTCGAAGAAGCCGAGGCGGTGCTCAATGATTCTCACAGTGGAGCTTGTGGGGGTCATTTATCAGGGCTTGCTACAGCCCAAAAGATTTTGCGTGCTGGCTACTTCTGGCCCTCGATTTTCAAAGATTGTATTGAATCGGTCAAGAAGTGTCATCCTTATCAGGTGTATACTCGAAAAATGCGCGCTCATCCAGCTCCGCTTTTTCCAGTCGTTACTGTCGGACCCTTTACAAAGTGGGGTATGGATTATACTACTTGTAAACCGCCTTCGGCAAAAGGTCACAAGTACATTATCGTAGCAGTAGACTACTTTACGAAGTGGGTCGAGGCTATGCCTACTTTTGGGAACGATGGTGAGACTGCAGCTCTTTTCTTCTTCAACCAAGTCATTGCTCGTTTCGGTATACCTAGAGAGATTTTCACTGACCATGGCAGTCACTTTCAGAACAGTATGATGGCTGAGTTGGCTCTTAAATTGGGTTTCCGGTAGGAGCATTCATCTCCATATTATCCTCAGGCCAATGGCCAGGTGGAAGCCGTGAATAAGTCCTTGAAGACAATTCTTCAACGGACGATTGATAAACATAGATCCAACTGGCACATTATGCTATATCCTGCACTCTGGGCGTACAGGACGTCAGTTAAAACTGCAACTGGCTTTACTCCGTTTCAGTTAGTCCACGGGGTAGAATCCGTATTTCCCATTGAATGCGAGATTCCTTCCCTTAAACTGGCTGTTGAGCTTCTTCCTGACACTTCTAGTCTGGTAGAGCGGCTTCTTCATCTAGAACATCTTGATGAGCAACGTCGAGATGCCGCCACGTTGAACGAAGCGCATAAAAACCGAGTCAAAGTCCAGTACGATAAGGCGGTTAAGCCTAGGGTCTTTTCCGAAGGTGACCTTGTTTTGGTCTATGCCCAAGAAAAAGATGCCTTGGGGGCAAGAAAGTTTAAGTCGATGTGGTATGGCCCCTATATCGTTAAGAAGGTCCTTAAGAAAGGAGCGTATACCTTGGTTGACTTCGAAGGGAATGAGTTGCCGGAGCCCCGAAATGGGCTCTATCTGAAGAAGTATTATGCCTAGGCTTTGGCCTGGCATTTTGCTTTGTATATAGTAGTTTTTGTCTTGTACATATCTGTTTGATTTTCGATTTTTGATGAGATGGTGATGTTTTTTTATCTGCTTTGGCAGGTTGTGTTGACGTCATGAGTCATTTTGGTTTCGCCGATGGTGCTAGTAGACACACCCGGAACTTAGCTTCCGCGGCTTGGGTTCTTCACTATCCTTCCGGTCAGCTGTTGGTATCAAGAGGGGTCTGCATTGGTCCTGCTTCCAATAACGTAGCAGAATACACCGCAGTCATTCATCTACTCTCGGAGGCAATATCTTTGGGTGTTGATTCGTTGGTAGTTTTCTTGGACTCCCAGCTGGTGGTGTCGCAGTTGAACAACACTTATCGGGTACGAGATCCAGTTTTATTACGATTGTTCTCGAGGGTACGTTTGTTACAAAGGTCATTTCAATTTTTAACATTCATTCATATTCCTCGAGCTGACAATTGGTTTGCTGACTCATTGGCTAATCAAGCTTTATATTGGCACATTAATCATTCAATACAATAAATTTTAATCATCAAAAACATCATACATTTGATACATTTATCACATCACATCAAATATCGTTGTATATATATCATCAGTATGTCAAAAAACTTTACAAAATTTTGGATCCATCAATGCCGTACAAAACTTGGGCTTATGCCCCATCATGTTCAGTCTCAAAAAATATACAGTCATCTAATATGTAAAATTTGTCTACTCCTGAGGACCCTGCCCAGCGTTCCTATAGAACATCACTGCAGTGGCCACACGGCGGAACAGTCTAACCCAGTCCCGGGGTACTCCTACAACCCGTCTCTGGACGGCTTCTGGCAAGTCTTCCACAGCAGCCAGAGGGATTTGGTGGGTCAGTCCCTCCAAGTTTCTCTGCACGGCCTGGAGGGTCCTATCAGAATCCGCTGTCTCTGCCTCACCTCTGCGGCGTTTGTGACGTGCTAGGCCCTCAGGACGAACTGGTCCAACATCTGAAACATGATCATTTTTTCATTTGTCAGTCATTATGAATCCAAACCAAAAACATGTTTGTTTTTCATTTTCATACATATTTGAAAAATCCAAAAAAAATCATATAAGTTAAAATTTTTGAAAAAACTTACCGACTGCTCCCCATGCTGCACCGGGTGGAAGTACTAGATCTGGATCTCCTCGGAAATCCATCCCGGCATAGGGGTAGTCATCCACTGCGATGATTTGTTCTCTCCACCATAAGAAGAACTCATCATCCCAGGGTGGTGCGGGTACTTCGTCGCTCTACTCTTCATCATGTCCGCCCAACAAAGTACTCCTGGGTCCCGAGGGCCGCCGATAGTTGAGATGACTTTGGGTCTCAAAGTCAGAACTTCTACATAGTTGAAATGTAGTCAAAATGGTTCCATACCAAAGTTTTTCGTATGTGTTTGCGAATGGAGGTCAGCTTGTTGTTTCATGTTCAAGAGTGTGGCAAAGGCACCAATCATACACATGAATTAAGTGACTCTACTGGCTATGTCTATGTGGCATAAGGTCTACGCTCTGATGCAAGCAGGAAGATCCTACCACTGCCGATGGTGAATTGGGGAGGATCTGGTGCAAGTCCCCGATATCTCCGACGTAATCAGGTGCCAACTTTCTTGGAATTTTCTACGCACAGATTTGGACATAGTCCTCCACGTTAACCCTCCCGTGGGCTTTCCGCATCCACTGGTCTCCTCCCGAGAGTCCAAAGATGAAGAGACATCTTCCACTTCTATGCGTAGTGGCATTTGATCAATGATGAAACAATCCGATCCGTTCCCAATAATTTACCAAAGATTTCGAGCAATCTCACATTACTTTTCATATTGGGCATTTTGAAAAATTTGAATAATCCACAGTCGTGAGGACATTTTGCGTCGCTTGATCTTCCATGACTTCTTGGTCTATTGCACTATGCTCTCGCGTTCCCTCCATGAAATTGTCATCCCGAAAATTCATTAAAATTTGTGACATTAAACTCATTTTTGAAATTTGACTTGCGCATACGCTAGTTTCGTCGTGCACAAACCGCGCGTATACACGCGACTTTCCTTCTTTGAAATTCGCGTATGCGCGTATACTGCGTTTTTTAATAAGGGTTTCCTGTAAAAATCCACTTAATTTTAAATTTTAAAACGACAAAAATGAATCAACAGATGAATAAGGAGCCTACCCGGGTTTCACACCCGACGGTTGTTGCCGATTTGACGAAACAAGTTTTTAGCCCGCAGCTCTTTTCCAAATCGCCTATGTAATAATGAACCAACCGAGAGGTAATTTGTGTATTTATGGCTAAAAAATTGAAAATTTTCGGCAAAAATTTCCTCGTGCTTATTTTTTCGATCCGTCTTATGCCGTATAACTCGATTGCTTCGGGAAGTGCCCAGCTTGGTATATTTCAAAGTACATTTGGACATTTTCTAGATTTTTCCCTAGCTTTCCGGCCCATGTGTTCGACTCTTCATGGTAGGTATATGATCTTCACCGGCATACAAAAGTTAGGGAATCACTTTCCGTTGCATCTTGCATTCTAGCTTCCATACCGATCACTTGCCTTTTGTGTGGCCGATCCCACTGTGTCACATGAGCATTACACCCTTTTCACTCGCCGATTTTTAAATCATGACTCGATGGTGTAGGTGCCTTCTCCTTTACATGGGCTTCCTAGTTAGTTCCTTGCTATCACTTGTTGCCCATGCCGCTTTTTATGTAGGCTCTCTTCGGAGTCCTCTTTAGTCCCGCCATGTCTTTTGTGTTGAATCTTCATTCTTCTCCTTCATCACTTATCATTTTTCCGGCTTATACCCTAGAGGCTCCCTCGGTGTCGTGTTGTATTACTCATTGCATATTGGCTTCGTTTGTTTATCCCGGCCTTAGGTTTTGGCCTATCTCTGGACTTCCATGTTTAAGCCAACCTTTGACCTTGACTGTACAAGTTAACCATTGCATGCACTTAGCTATCACGACTTGACACCTTTGTACCCATGGATGGGAACGTTCCTCCGAGTATCACCGACCGCTTTCGCCACCTTGCATTGAGCATAGGATTGTTCCATATCCCAGGAACTAGTGCATCCGTTTTTGATACTCGCGTCTCATTCATTGTACCATAACATTCTTTTATTCTTTTTCGTGCTTATTATGAAAAAGACAAAAAAATCAAACATAACAAAAAAGATGAACTGGATGTATCTTCGTTATTTTGGATGGCAAGACAGTCGCTTGTCAGCTCTTGAACAAAGCACATATACTTATATATATTTCCTTCATTTGGGATGGTTCTAGTTTGACCTAGGTTCGGCCTTTACCATGTTTCACTTGTCGCCCTCCCCACGTTATCTCTTCCGATCATATGGAGAGTTTGTTTTGCCTCCGTGCCACGTACTTATACAAGGTCACTTTACTGCCATGGTCATCACGCAGTCATGTTTTTGTTCAAGAGAAGTCTAGCCCGAGCTCCGCCATTCGCTGTCTCTGACTCATTATCTCGCCCGCCTTCCCGTCTTGTGAGTATCATGTTCTATCACATCGGATAAGCTCTTGATCTTCTGCCGTGTCGGTTTGAGAAGGTCCCCATTGACTTCTTCGTTGTGTTTGTCTCTTATCGGACCACGACACATTGCCTCGAGAGCAAGCTCAGAGCCGCACCTTGGGCCTATTTCCATCAGGCTGATAGGTGACCTCGTGCTCTCGCATTTGATCATCATCATGTGCTCCGACCGAGTGGTTTCCGTGTTCGACGCGCACATTATCACACTTTGGATTCGTGCGCACCCGGATTTCCATTTGAACCTACTCCAGTGATTTCTCGCTCTCGTGTCGCCTTTTCATTATTGGTTGGTTCGCAGGGTTTCTTCGTGCGCTAGCTTCATCTGCGCCGCCCGAAACGTACTTCGGTTTTGGTTCCATCGCCTCCTTTCGTCCGATTCCTTCCAAATCTTGGCCCGCGGTTACACTCGCGCCGGACCGATGTGGGATGCCTTAATGCCTTCCTTCCACGTATCTTTTCCCATCGACTCCTCGACTCATCAAGCATGGGAACAAGATCTAGAGTCTTTGTCGCACTTAGGGTTTGCACACGTTGCGTACTTTCGCTATCGACAAAGGAGGATTCATCATCGCCTCCCGATTGGTAGATCTTTTCTCAAGTGTTCGACTTCAACTCATTCATTCACACTGTCGATTGTGCATCAGCACTCGACACTCATTATCATTATCGCAGTGGGTTGTCTCGCGTTGGTTAACCTGAAACATCATTGGCTCTGCAATCCAACGATTTCTCACATGGTCGACTTCAGCCTCATTTATTCCTGGGTTGTGTAGAATTGTGCCGTTGTGACTTCCAAGGAAGACCTTCTGTTGCATCAGCATTTCTGCTCACTCGTTGACGTCTCCTCTCGCTTCTCGGCGTTGTTGTCGTCCACCTCTATATGTTGCGCTTTCAAGACAAGAAAGATTCATATGTTGATCCCCGAGTTGCGTGATTGTACCGTTTGATCCGCCTCTTATGGTCCCAAGATTTCCTGAGATTCGCTACTTGATCGTACATCCAAACTTGCACTATCTTTGATCACTTTCTATATGTGATACTTGGACATTGATACGTACTTGTATTTCCTAGCTCGCCGTATGATTCACTACCTTTCGCCCGCTTTGCATTTGTATACATGTTGGATCTATTCAAGACTTTCTATCTATATGGATACACGACCGAGCATGGGTATGCCCGCCCGCATGTGTTGACTCTTCCGGTTTCTTTCATTGGTTTTTGGCAAATAAGTCCGGTGAAGTCCTCTGCCCCGTTTAAGTTCTTCTATGTGCATAATACATTTCACATCATGTACCCCTTCGACCTCTATATATTAGGGCATCTCGTTATAAGATTACTTTCACCTTGACATGATTCATGATTTGGCTCATGGCTTTATGGGCACCCATTCCTACAGACTTGACAAATTCACTTAAAAATGCTGGAAAATCCTTCATACGCGACTAAGCCCGTGTTTTTCGCGTGTATACGCGAGTACAAACGCCTAGACTTTTCCGTATGCCATTTTTATGGTTAAAAAATATATAAAAATCCCTAATTTTCGCCGGGTTGATGAGCGACTGTGTAGTTCAACTACCCTGTGCCCCCCGTGGCCAACTCGTTTCCAATCAGCTGAAACTACTTGGAAGGACTATAAAAAGACTCCTCATATGTATGGCCTAAGAGAGAGAGAGAATTATTATTATTATACTCGTTGGTATTTCCATCCAAGTTCCATTCCCCGTGCCTCCCGCACTTTCCCTGGCTTCATTTCAAGAAACCCCTTGTTTCTTTGAGATACACATCCCTTTATATGTTATCTCGTATGCACTCCGTTTTGGAAGGAGACTTAGCGAGGCAAGGGTCAGACGGATCCGACGACGGTCTGCGAAGGCCTCGAAGGATCGTGATTCTCCACTTACTTTTGTACGTACTATTTTTTATACTGGGCGTGCTATCATGTCGTCTCCAAGTAAAATGTGTTGGTGTATGCTTAATGTATGAAGAATATTTGTTATACATGCATTCATGATGATTTATTTAATGTTTTATATGAATCTCACTAACATATGTATAAGAAATATACCGTACAACTTGTCCTTTTGTGCTCGGTTTCTTCTTGTATTTCGGTGTGAAAGAGGAAGACGTCATAGGAGTTTGAACCTACGTGGATCTACTTCAAACGTAGGACCAACGGTAAAACCTCCCATTCTACTCGATTTCTGCTTATGAATGGGCATGATCGTGTGAGTTCTATATAGTACGCCCTCGCTCCGTGGAGGTTGAATCCCAACCAACCTCTAAATGGTGTGCAACCCTCGAAACGTTGTCCCATTCTACGTAAGTACTCTAATGTCCCAAAAACAATGTTTGTCGTGTTGTGTGCCTCAAATACCCATCACATGGACCAATTTAGAGAATTGGATGCACTTGCCGCTAGATTGGAAAAATCATCTTGTAGGTAAACAAGGATCAAGTAATAATTTGCAGTGATAAGAATGAGAGGGGGCAGAACAGCGAAGAGGGCCCCCAGATGCTATAAATGTGATCAAGAGGGACATGTTGCAAGGGAATTCTATTACCAAGAAGGACATGGTGTTCTCAATGCATAAGAAACACACATTCCACAGACGATTGTCCCGAGTTAATAAAAAGGTGGGAAGAAAGGAGTGATAGTGGGGCGCTAACTTGGTCAATCCAGAGCCAAGATTTTCTAAGGCGTAGTCGTTACCAAGTGTAGAATAATAAAGAGAGGAGAAAAGAAGATAAGAGGAGATTCAAGATAAATGGAGCCATTAAATTCATAAAATAAGATCACTAAAGAAATCTTATGACTCCGAACAACAAAATCAATATCAAAGAAGCAAAGTGGGGCGATTTTCAAAATTAAGCACCCATAGACTCTACACTAGATACAACTAACAAAAGAAGGAGAAAATACTCCAATGAAAGGTATGCCAATAGAAGAATGGTTCGTACTATTCCCGAGCATCATAAACGATGTAAAAATTCTAGAAATGTTGCAACACAATTTGAAGACAAATCGTTGGGGAAGGAATGGAGCATATAAACCCAATCAATGCTAATATTATAGAAAGGCATGTGCTAAGAAAAGAAACAAAAGACAAATAGTAAAGGAATTCTGGATAAATGCGCAAGTTGGGGTTCCAAATAAGGGATACAATGTTGGATTTAGGGTTCGTATGATAATATACTTCCAAGAAAACTCCGGGAGGCACTAGTAAAACTCAAGTTGGAATTCTATCACATACAAGCCAGGTATGGAGAATCAAGTATTGTATTGTACTAGTGGGGAAGATTAGAATATGTTGAGGTTGATGTGTGTGTAAGTAAAGACTCACCGATTTCGAAGTGATAGATATTATGGGTGATAAATACCCATACCGCAGCCTTGTCGGGGATTTATTGGGAATTTGAAAATTACGTAATCATCGACATAAATAAGGAGTTGATGATATTTGAAGATGGAGAATTCAGGGTGATTCAGCCATTAGATCCATATCAAGGGCCTTGGTACACGTAAACCTTCTCAAGGATCGAGGAAGATCCAGGACTCCTCGACCAACTTATATTTCCGATGACAACAGGAAAAAGAGAAGACTATATTAACCCACCAGGAGAGAGGATAGTAAGCTATCCTAGCGTTCGCAGCTCCGAGATGGGGTCTCGAAGTCACATGGGATGACATGAAATAAGGTGGGTAAGGAAGGAATACTAGAAGGTGCGCAACCATTCATGGAGTCAATTGATCAGATGAGGTAAGAGGTTACCCTACTCTTACTAACATGGAAACTGCCAACACTTTTATCAATAAAGTAGATGATATTGTCCCATAGGAGCATAAAGTATTCTGCAATGAATGTGGCGTTACAATCAACTTTGGCGAGGTGGTGGGGAACAATCGCAGAACCTCACAGTGGGAAAATGTGGTGAAGGCCTTGAGAACGATATTCCAAGCATCAACGAGATCGAAATTGGAGGAAAAGTATGGGAATCCCTCTATACCCCCACACCCATATGTAACATGAAGACCAAGTAACCGGAGGACTACCGCAAAACCTTGTGGGTGCATTACTTGAAAATTTCATTGTGACACGATCTCGCACGCATGGTATCTTATGAAAGAGAAAAAGAGACAAAATAGTAATTGGAAATTACTCGCCAATAGGTTTTTAATGATTTTTTCCTTTCAAGGAAGACACTCAACAAGCACGTACACCTTGTAAGCCATGAAAAGGATTATGTTCAATTCTAGGGGCTCATGAGACTATGGAATGGGCTTCTTTAAATGAGATACCCGAGTCAAGATACCGAGAAGTGCTGGCATGTGGTAAGGTAGATCAAGAAATGGATGATGATGATCTGTAGTAACCCGAGACACCCGTCATTCGATGAAAAGGAAGGGGAGCTAAGAATTCAAGATGAGCCTACGAGGGAATGCACTTATTTCTACTCAAAATAAAAAAACACAATATCGGGAGCGCCAAGAAACCAAATTTAGCTTCCATTCGAGACTATTGGGAAAGAGAAACAAAAAAGGAGATTTTTGATCTACCTACGTAACATGAAGACCCATTTCCCTCTTCATAAAGCACTGAAGGGCATCAAAGGAGACTTGGGGGAAATGCGCATACGTCGAAACCGGGAAGCCGTACTAGTGAAACACGTGCCATATCGATTTAACCCCGCAGTAAAAATAAAAGGTGAAGAATGATATAGATAAAATGTCGGGAGGTAGAGTCAGATATTCCTAGTTGAGGAAGTAGAGTGCGCGGGCCCTAAAGTCAGTACAAAATAAAAAGTAAATGTTGGAGATAAGAGGCGACAGACTACCGTAGTCCGAATAGTGCATGTGTGCATGATATTTTTCCTACACCATTCAAAGGATGAAGTGTTGGAAAGGAGGTAGCAGGAATGAGGCCTATTATTTCACATATGGGTTCTATGGGTATCACTGTGCCTGGATAGATAGAGGACAAAGGAAAATCCAGATTTACCACCAAATGGGGCACTTATGCCTATCATGTGATGCCTTTTGGAATGAATAAATGCACCAATCTGCTTTTCTTCATGGATAGTCATAAAAACATTCGCAGAATACATACACATATTTCTAGAGAATGGACATGGATGACTCGACCGTATACAAATATTGAAGAAACATGTAAGTATGCTCGTATAGTGTTTCGATCAGTAAATAGCTATGATATCTCTCTCAAACATAAAGAAATGTATTTTTGTAGTTCCTTTTAGAACATTGTTAACATGTGGTGTGTATAGAGGGAATGTGTGTGGACCCACTAAGGTTACATTTTACTATGTACCCCCCAAAAATGTTAAGAAAATGAGGTCTTGTTGGGCATGTGCTACTAAAAGAGGTTTATTTTGCAACTATGCATACATTACTACCCTATTGGAAACTACTAAAAGAAAACATAATAGTTTACATGGACTCGAATATTGTAATGAAGTATTGGATGTACCCAAAATAAAAAAGAAAAGTGCACCTATCATGACATACCCGACTGGGATAAATAATCCCATGTGCACATTGATGCTTCGGCATCGTTGCCAGTGCAGTCGAGAAACCAGGGGAAACAAATGTAGATCATCCACATATTTTTCGCCGTAAATTTTCAACTTCATAGAAGAACGACATCAGACCATAGAAAGGGAAGCTCTGCGATGGTTTATTCCTCCAAAATTTCACCATTACTTGCTCTTACAATTCTTCCAATATATTTTCAGCTACCAACATTAAAGTATCTAGTAAACAAGCTAGTGCTAGGAGGAATCTATAGATGGATATTAATGTCTTATAATTCACATTTGGAAGTATAAGAAAGCTGCCAGGAATAGAAAATAAGACCGTCCAACTCCATTTATCAATATCGGGACTTGTGGGAGAACGACAGATTTGGCCACGACGCTACTGCATGCGCATTTGTTCGTGTGGAGGCTATCCTAAATTATTTGGAACAACAGAAACATTTTTCTTCGTGAAAGTGTCTAACAAGAATACACAATAGTCTAAAGGAAGCACTTAGTCGTCGAGCAACAAAAGTTACAACCTCATTGTAGGCCATTACAAATTGGGACTAGACCAAGTCCCGAGAAGATGCGTATTGGACCATGAAAGATCAAAGATTCTATGGGAATTCCATAATGGAGTTGTAGGAGGAAATGTTGGGGAAAATGTACCACAAGAAAATACTACAAGCGGTGGTTATGGTGGGGCCCAGTAGCACATGATGCTAAGGAATACGTAAGGAAATGGTGACATGCTGTAGAACTAGAAACCTTCACACAAGGGATAAACTACCATCACAACCCGTCGAGTTAAAGAAGCATTTGAAAAGTATGAAATTGAATTCACTTGCTACCCATAACCCTAGTTTCCACGCCATTCACAAGCAAGGTGTATCATAATCCGCAACTAAATATCCGACTAGGTGTCAAAGAAGCACCCGCAAAGGACTACGTTCTATTGATACAACAACTAAGTTCATTTTTTAGAACATCATTTCAAGATTCATTTGTCCAATCTAGTCTGACAAGCGATGAAGGCACACATTTCATCAATGCCACAATCAAATTTCTTCCGGAAAACTTTGATACAGCACGTAAAAGGAATCCACGCCACCCATGGGGAAATGGACTTCGTAAGAATTCAACAAAATTTTAGAGAGGGGCCTAAAAAAATTAGCAAGGAAATCGACAACTCGGGACAAGAGGATTCTAGCTACGTTAAGGGCATACAAGACTTACAAAGTGGAAGAGATTGCACAATCAAAACACCATTCCACTTGGTGTATGGAAAAGAATTTGTCATACCATCAGATTTTATTGTTCCCAACCTCTTTGCTGCTGAATCCATACATATGTCTAAGAAGAGCTCAGTAGCAAGGCATTCTGGCAGAACTTCAAGAAGCCTAGAGGAATCAAATTTCCTTTGTGGATTTCCACCAATCAACTTGGGCTAATCGCCAAAAGGCTGCATGATTAATATATTAAGAAAAAAGACATTCAACATTGGTGGTCATGTGTACTACTCTACGATAGCAAGTTCCAGGTTTCCAAGTAAACTACAAATGCACCGGATGGGGTCATTTTATGTCATGTGAATCTCAGGATTCAGTAGAGATATAAATCTCGCATGGTTAGATGGAGTAATATCACGGGTTGGGTGAATGGTGGCATGTACCGAAGCCCTTCCACGAATGATCAATTCCAATTTTATTTAGAATGATCTCTCACACCCGAGAGAATTCTAGAGGGTTATATTATTCAATAAATCTATCGCACCCGAGATACGTCTATAGGTTAGGTAAGTCGATTTCTAAGTTTGTTAAAACATCACTCCGTTAATCAACATCTCCGTCGTGAATATTCCACTGATCGAATTGTTACTATGATGGGGACCATACCGCAACAAATTTTGGCTCAGGAAAAATGGAGATAGCTAAATTCATGTCAAACTATAATTCCAATAATTTATCCATCATTTAGGTGTCAATCATAGCCACAGTCAAAAATTTGAAAATATTTTCCATAATTAGAACATCATTTTGTAATAAAGCCTACATCGTGCCATACTATCCTCCATCACATCCATTCAATTTTTGAGACCACCGGCCGTAGTGACTGATTCCACCCCACCCAAATTAACCACCCACACGATTTTTTTAGAAAATCTCTAACACAACCCTTAATACCATGTAGAAATTATATCAATGGATTCAATCCGATCATGTAATGTACTAAAGCAAGATACTCGGATCCTTCTGCATATTTCGCTTGAGATAAACACGATTGCTCAATCATAAGTAAGAGAAAGGAGATTATCTATCACACAACACAAGATCTTATCGGGGAAATCACCTACTCAAACCGTCTTATCATATATTGTACACAAGCCAAAGAATCATGAAACAATACTACAATGCTTTCTCACACGAGAAAATCCGCACTATCCCGACCGTCTCACTCAATCCCTGGCTTAAAATTGTTCTATCAATTTAGGACAAATTGACCAAAACTTAGCCACCTACTAACCCCTCCTTAGCCTAGCCTTACTCACGCAATCCCTAGGTAATTAATCCCTATTAAATAAGATAATTAGTCTTCCTAATCGCGCAATCCCTATGAGCCTTCCTACCTTTATAACTGTGACTGAAATTGGCCAAAAATAGAAATTGAGAGCTGCATTTGGTTTTAAACCTTTGTTCCAACTAGGTTTTCATTAGAATTGACATGAAGCAACTATTACTAAAGAATCATCAATTACTTGGTAGATCACTACTTCTAGAATTAAATCTATTTTAATTCACTGATCTTCCACTAGCTCATCAATTAGTTAGAACTAGTTAAACCGATTTTAACCCACTAATGTGAGTTAACTTATCCCACTCACACCACATCAGTGCTACAACTAAGAATCGGACTCATAAATACAGGGATCCTCTAGATTCATATCCTTTTACCCTCAACTCGAAATTCTTGAGATAACTAGGTCTATCACACTTAGTTAACTATTACAAGTTGTTATGAGATAAGATTACACTTTACTTTTAATTTAATCAAGTATAGTTAAATTCAAATCCTCACATGGTAACCATTTTATGGGTGCCATTTGTAGATTTTGTTTTCCGGATGCCAATTTTTGATCGTTTCTTTGCTGAAAATTTCAACACTCCCTCTCAAAACAAAGGAATCAATCAGCTTCAACATGGTACCTTTGGAATGTTCTCTTTGAAGTAACACTTTTTCAGTGTTGTTTGCACATGCAACTCTCCCGAACTGTAAATTTCCTCCAAACAACTAAATTATTATAATTCATCTATCATCGAGTTCGACCGCTACTAGTTAACGTACATACCACTGGACTCTCTCGTATCGTCGACATTTGCACCGTGCTCGCACTACTTCCAACTCTTCGATCTACACCTGCAAGATCTAACACCGTCACTCGATTTATACCTACGACATCTAACTACATCAATCTAATCGATCCTTCCTCAAGTACGTTACATCATGGGATCCTCGTAGCTAGGTTTGATCCATGAGACACACCATCTTAATGGACCCCCGCTAAATTTATTCTTGGGATCATATCCGCACATCGCCCCACCTCACACTCCGGGAGGTATAGCTGTTTGTACTCCCTCTCGCCCATCTCTCAAAATTTCCTCTTGTAGGTCTCGCTCGAGTGGACTCTTCCACTTGGTCTCCTCTCTCGCTTCCAATTGTGGTTGCTCCACAAACTTCCGAGACTACTCGAGGCTACATGTTGAGACATAATTTCTCCCTCTCAACCATCAAGTCATTAACCACTTTTCTCCTCAAAGCCTTGCATGCATCCTCAACCTCGAGAGCATGCAATTTCTTAACTCTTGAATTGATATGCTTCACTCGTCTCATGGCTATGTGTTTAAGGAATACCTTTCCTTTCTCTAAGCATAAGCTCCATAACCACGCTCTTCCAATACCACTACATGGAAAATATTCTTCCTTAGGTCTACAAGATATAAAACATCTACTAGTTAGAGAAGGGATCTGGGGACTTCCGAAAGGTAACTCGTACCTATATCCGTCGCGTTATACCTCTCATCATCTCCAAACTCTATGTTCGTGAAGAATCCTCCTCCAAATCACTAAAGAGATCTCTATTCCCCATCATTTGTAACGAGGCACCGTTTATCTAGATAAACACATGCATCCATTTCAGAATGTTGGCTGACATGCATGCAAATGGAGAGAGTAAAATAAAGCTCGAATCGTGAAGCCAATGCTTCACCCATGGAAACTACAGTTCCTTCTTTCTTGCCTTCTTCTATGGATAATTTGAAGCAGTGACTCCCATGCTTGGGATGTAGAAAACATCTTATATTATTGCAACTTCTTTACCTTCTTCACCTTGGGATTTATTTCCTCAATTTTCTCTTTTATTTTCCCCACTAATGCACAACTTTCTCTTTTTGGTTTCTCGGTGGTCTCGTCTCTAGTGATTCGCCTTTATCTCTTCTATTACCAAATCAGACCATGGGCCGTCTCCCAATATGGTAACTTCTCCCTCCTCGTTGAAATAGTCCCGTAACTATGCTAGCCTTGGGAAGGCTCTGTAAAGTGCTAGGCTCGCTAAGTCATCATCTGCTACTTGGCCACACTGCTAGGTCTCCGTAATTTGCAAGATTGGAAAAATAAAACCGCAAAGCCTACATATGAACCACTTGGGATCGAGATTCATCCTTCCAAATCCAGAGAGACTTATAAGTGTGTTTAAAGATGTGATCTTTAAGGCTTTAAGTATGATGTTAGGCTGGGGTTATGAAGAACAAGGTTTTGCTTGTTTTGGTTGGGAAAAAGATATACTATGTGAAGGAAGTCTAAATGAAGGGTGAAGGTGTATGAAAGTGAAAGAATGATTGTTAATAAATATAGACAGTGAGCACAATAGCTGGCTATGGAGTCATAAGATTTAATTGGAAAACAACAAGGTCTGGGTATATCCTATGGCAAGTCATCTATGTCAAAGATCTCTTTGTTGATTTTATGGAATGGAATAAGAAGAAAGGAAATCAAATACATGAAGGAACAAAGAGTACCTAAGATAAAGTAAGTACTTTGAAACTATCCCATTTTGGCATGCACTTAAGAAAATACATAAAATTAATCTAAGATTAGGTAAGTACTTTGAAACTATTCGGATTTTGATGTACTTTCAATAGAAAACATTTAAAACACTTAGAATAGCTTTTAAGATCGGAAGTACTTTGAAACTATCCCCGCTTCTCATATTAAAAAGGAGAACATCTAGCTGATATAGCCATAAAAGTAGTCTAAGATTAGGTAAGTAATTAAGAAATCTGTAAGTCTGCCAACATAATTTCGTGGAAACTTTCAAACAACCTTGTGAAAAAACTAGAAGACAGGCAAAACCATAAACTTTCCTAGTCCAACTCTACTGAAGTAGTAATGAAAATACATTCAAGAAAACATTTAAAGCTGAGACAAAGGCATTTTAAACACCAATATTCTTAACTACTGACCGTATTAAATCATTCTAAATACAACTGTGAGGAAACATAAAGATAAAGTTATCAATGAGAGTAGGGTACTTGTGAAAGTAAATCCTAGCTCTATATTTGTTGTTCTTTATCAGAGAAAAGTGGACGAATGGAACAAAAAGAAAATAATAATTTACAATAAGAAACACATCACCATTGACATAGACTCAGGATCCTATCAATCACTTAGTATTTGATGTTCAAAATAAATATAATCATCATGTCCATGGGTCTCTGTACTAAACTCTCATTCCAGCCAAGGATATTCAATTACAAATAGCTACAAAGAATTCAATAAAACTATTTACATAAATGTATATCCAAAGACCAACCTTTACAATGTGCTCCTCAAGGAGGTTTTATAAGAAAATGAGGGAGGCAGATAAGGTGAGGAGAAAATATCTCTAGGCTCAATTAATACAAGCATTTCTCGCCTTTAGGCTCAGAGAAGTTATCTGATATTTCCATATATTAATTGGTCATTGCTATTGAGATATTTTGGTAGACTTTGTTGACTTTAAAACTCTTGAAGTAGTCAAAATAACTCACAAAAATATTCATCAGGCAATAACCAGGCCCTTTTCTACTTATGTTACTAGAACTTTGGCAATGGAGAGGATTCAATTAGCCTCCGATGTGGCGTGGGAGGCCTTCGACCGATAGATCACCTTGTTTTCCTAAAACACCTTCGATGTTTTTTTTATCCGTGTTTTAGACTTAATTAGGCTTAACCTTGTCTTCCGGTCTTGTCTTTAACACTATGGATTAGGCTTTGATTCTCGAATTGGTGCCTTAATCCATTTAAACTCGTTTAAAATCATTAATCTTCACTTTCGCTCGATTTTATCCTTTGACATTGATACTCTTCTGGTTGTTTGATGTTCAATGTAGTTTTTTCTGCTTTGAGGTGCAGAGATTTTGTGACTTGGCCAAAATGCTCATGAGTGCGTAGGTGGAATCATAAAATTTAATCCCGTGGATTCACTTCTTCTCATAATAAATGGCTCCGGGGGATCGTCATCCCTACTCCCTTTTGTTTCATTTTAAACCGTGGAAAAAACCTTAATAACCCGCAAAAAATGAAAAAAAATTAAGAAAATCCCCAAAAAAATAGGTTGTGTTGTCGCTTTGGAGATCTCTAAAAGCAGTAGATTAAATCATGGTCGTTGGATGAAAACAAACTAACCTGGCCAAGATCATCTGATGGGGTCAATTGTAGAGGTGGTTGGGTGAATGATTGCAGGAGTTTAAAAAAGAGCCATCTGATTAGAATATCCGACTATGGAGATCAAGCGGGAGAAATCTTCTGAGGATAGAGGATGGAAATGACTTGGGGTCAGCAGAGTGATTCTTTGGGGCCATCTGACATGTGCCGGCTATTAAGATCAACCGATGAGTTCTTTAAGAGAATATATGAGGGAAAATGAGTTTTGATTGGGATATAATGGAGTCATTTAACATAATAACCTAAATCCGCCAAGATTAAAACCAGTGCCGAATGTCATGAGATAAGTGGTATGGCGGAAAACTCGGAATGGTTTTCGCATTTTATTTAAAGGCGGTTTTCCCAAAACAAATGTGATACGATACATCTCTTTGGACGCGTGTCCTCCCGAATACCACCCTTTTCAAAAAAATTGGTGTTGGAAAATCGTAGTTACAAAATTTTGTGAAATAGAATTTCACTGTCGGACGGAGGTCCTGCATCCGATGGTGCGAAAAAATTCAATGGGAAAGATGCAATTGATGGGAGGCAATAGTGGAAGACACGCGCAATTGCAGAGGGATAGATGTTTTTATGAGGCAGGAGGTAGGTCCCAAAGGAGTTTGGGCTCATCGCATTGAATATAGACTGTAGGATATTTTGAATGGATGGCTTAGGATTTAATCTCTAAGTGCATATTTCAAATAAAAAAGTTTTGGGTTTATCAAGTTAGATCCCGACCGTTGTATCTTTCTAACGATGGCTAGATTTTAACCTAGGATCGCAAATTGATGGAGAAGAGGGGATGGTACTTGAGAATTTGCGGCTGATAATGGAGCATTGTCCATCTGGACTGGGAGTAAGATCGATGGTCAATACTCAATCTGGAGGGGCAAAGGCAAAGAATTATGGGCGTAGCTCTGACAAGATATTAGCCGCTTCGTTCTTTTGGATTCGACGACTAAGATTTAATCGGAAGATCGACAACGTAGGAGGGCAACATAATGGATGGGCGTGATGTGAGATTCGGAACATTGGATGAAGGCTGTGGATCAACTAGTTGAGGTTTTTTTTGAGGATCGCATCTAACTTCTTTAAAGACACGAAAAAAAATGAAGGACCCATGTTTGCAATGCGATGAGTCGATGGCGTTGATCTACGTAGATCAACGACCTAGATTTATTTTAAAACATTCATGCCTGGAATGGAAAACAAAGGAAAAGGGGTTCGGAAAGGGTTTTAAGCACTTTAAGGCTTCTTCCGGGTTCGTAGGGGCTTAAGGTCTTATGAGGTGGAGGTTTTAAAGGAAATAAGCCCTGGGGCTTAAGTCCCATAATATAAAAAGGGTGTTTTATACCAAAAAAGAGGGTTTTTAGGACTAAAACAAGGTTCCGATAGAGGAGATAAAAGTTTTTAAACCAAATGAAAGGTGAACAAATGGTTTTCAAGGGTGTTTGGAATGAATTAGAAGGTTAGATGATGCTTATAGAGGATTTTTTATGCAGGAAAAGGGATTAAAATGGAGTTGTTTTATGAGTGGAAAGAGGGGTAAAATGATGGAAAATGAGCTTCCCAAGCAAAATTTTCTTTTGTTAAACAACTAGTTCTTTAGGATAAAGAGGGAAACAACAAGAAGATTAACCTAGTTGGGTTAAATATCAGGTCATAAGACTTTAAGAAATAAAAATTTGAACATGATTTTTTTCTTAAAGGCTTGGAAATATTTTAGCCACCATTTGATATGTCACTTTTTATAGGTGGCTAAAAAAGACTCCAACTTGGGATGGAACTCCCTTGAGGAAGTCAAGAACTCGTAAAAAATTATTTGGATGTAGATCATTAGTTTTGTACTGACAACATTTTTACTTCTTTGATCACTGCTTGCAAGATGATTAGAGCATTTGATATCAAGAGAAAAAATTTTCCCCAAACAACTACCTACAAAACCTACTCGACATTTTTTCTTTAGAAAGGTGCATTTGACTTGGCAGACCTTTAAAACATCAAAAGATTTTATTTTTTATTGAAAAAAACATAAACTATCTAAGTCTACTCCCTTATTTCTCCATGAATCCCGTAATAAACAAGCTGAGTTCATAAGCTTTCTACCTAACTGTAATCTATCGTAGATTAGACTGTTCGACGTACTTTTATTCTCTAAATTCTAAAATGTAAATTTAAAAACAACCAAGCTAGGATTGCCAGCCTAACCGGCTATTGTTCTATGGCATAAAAACAAGCCGCACATAGACTGAATTTGCAGAAAATGAAAACAAATTTGTGAAGGCTTTACAAAACATCCCTTTTCATTGTTTCTTCAACTCTCGTCTTGGATTTGTTTGAGCCTTTTTCTTCTTCTTTCCTAGTTCAAGTTTCGAGTATATTGGAAACTTCGCTTTATTTTCTCTTTGGCTCAAGTTTTAATCTAATTAGAGCCATTCTTTCTTTTGAGATTCATAGGTTCAGATTTTGAGCTATTTTGAACCTTCTGTTTTCCTATCCTAATCTATCTTACCGATAAGCCAAGATTGAGCTATTTGGTCGATCTAACTCACTAACCTATCAACAAGAAATTGAAAAAAACTAATTAAATATGATTTGGAGTCAAGGACTAACTAGAAGTGCTCTTAGGGAGTGGAATTTGAGCTTGCACACTTTCGGGATTTTGTTTCTCTTTTTTGGTATGGGGTTGTACCTTTCTTATTTTCATCCTCGCTCTCTCTTTTCTATTTCTATTTTATTTTTATTTTCTTTTTCTTCAAAGAAAAAATCAAAAACTAACTAAATGCTCAAAGCCGAGCTTTATTGAATTCCTATCTAACCTAATCTAACTCTTGAATATTTACAAGCTTCATATGATGTACAATAGTGCCAATGTAGCCATTGAGTAGTGACAAAAAGGAAAAGAAATTATGGCTATTTGTTACTGGGGTATCCATAGTACATTTTGAAGATTAATCTTTCAAAACCAAGGCTATCATGTAAGGTGACATATTTGCATGAATTTGGTTTCGCAAAGGATCCATTCTTGATAATTTGAGCGCTTGGGGCTTCCACACAGTTTTCCAAACGATCAACAAAGAAAAGATGAAGATTCTTCTTTTGGTCCTCCGTGGTTGGTAGATTTCCGCCTCCAAGATATCACTTTCGAGGATTGTATCTTAAGTATGTTCCTTGGAAATAGCCATCATCTTTCACCCGAAAAATCAACAAGCAATGTTGAAATTTCTTATTTATCCACGGATCAAGGCAAAGATTCTTTTGAGGAAGACAAATTTTCCTCATCTTCATTGTCATATGAATTGGAGGACTCATCATATATTGTAGTGTTGTCCTCTTGTAGTCCCTGCATGCTCCGATTCAATGCACCGTACTCTATGAAGAGATCATCATGTTCTTGAGCAGGGGTATCCTTTATTACCTCAAACTGCTCAGAGAAGGCTCCTTATCTTCATCTTGCTCAAGAAATTCTTATTTCTTCTCAACCTCATCATCACAATTAATAGATTTCGATTCCCAATTATGGGAAAGATGTTTCCGATGGATTGGATTGGTTGCTGATTGCCGTTTCAAGCCGATGATAGTGAAGTTCATGACTCTAATCAACTTTTGGTTTCCCCGCATGATTAGTTTATACTTGAGCTCATCATCCTCATCGACTGATCAAAACTCGGAAAATTATTAGTATAAACAATCTCACCAATCACATATTTGGTTATCATTAGTTTTTCGAGCCGATCTACAAGTTTGTTTTCCGTCAAGAAAACAAGGTGCGTAGGTAGATGAGCAAGTGTTTGGTTCAAATGAAGTTTTGGAAGCCGAATGTTCCGTTAAATATTAAATCAATCTCTTCCCTCTCACAAGAGAGAAGAAATTTTCAGGCTTAGGATGTATGTACATCGATTCTCTTTCTCTTTGGGTTGGCCGATTTTGAGGCCCGGAGCATCTTCTTGAGCCTCTTCTAGGGATCTTCACTTGTGCTTGTGGGGAAACATTGAGGATTTTTCATTGTTTCCTAATCTTCTTCTCGTTTCAAATAATTCCTCATGATTATTGTTAATACTCAGCTTGCATATAAGGTTCATGAGTTGTTTATTTTACATTATCAAGATGCCACTCTTCTCGTGGTAATCCGAGATGGGTTATAATCTAGAGGGGGAGTTCCTATATGTGTTTGCCCTTCCATATCGATTCTCCGCGTTTTCTAAGTGGCTACTGTTTTCCTCAAAGTACCGTTTACTATAATTTTTTGCAATTTGGTCATGAATTTCTCTTACTTTCCATAGTACAAGATAGGCAGGCAATCAAGCATTTCTTGAAAACCTTCTTCTTCATTGATTTCTTTGTAAACTTCGATCATCATTTTCTATAAAGTCTTGATCATCATACATATCTTGGTCTTGAGGTGATTTCTAAATTTTTGTGTTTGACTGGGGAAGGCATAGGTTGCTTTAGATCAACAATATTTAAATTAGCTTCACACCTTTCTATTCTTCTTCCAAGCATGCCATCGTATTTTCTGCATCATGATTATAATTTTATTCATTTTTTCTATAATCTTGCTCATCATACATGTCTTGTAGTGGTAGAGTTGTCTCTTGACCGAAACAAGCATGAGCCGTCGCATCATCAATATTTAAATTAACTCATACCTTTCTATTCTCTTCCAAGCATGTACATCAATTTTCCATCATGACCATGGAAGTATGTTTGTCTTCCAGTCTATATCGAACGCAGGCTTGTAAATCGAAAAGAGGCCACCGTATCTTGTCAAACGCGCTCTCGCAGTCTTCTACCATGGGAGTCATTTGGTCTTTTGGGAGTTGTAGAGTGTGGAGTCGCCAGTGGAAAATTTTAGCTTTTATGGAGGTAAAATGTTTCATGGTTCCACCACTGCTTATTATGAAGCCAATCTAAGGATGTTTGGGTCTTCGAGGTCTTAGAGATTTATAAAATTTAATTCATCGCACTTCTGGAGTCGCTTAATGTTAGGCTCCTTGTAATTTGCAAGATTGAAAATACAAACCGCAAAGCCTACATATGAACCACTTTGGGATTCTAGGATCTAGCCCTCTCGAATCCGCAGAGGATCTTCTATAAGTGTGTTTAAAGATGTGATATTTAAGGATTTAAGTATGATGTTGTATTGCTATAAAGAATAAGGTTTTTTTTGTTTTGTTTTGGTTGGGAAAAGATATAATGAAGGGTGAAGGAAGTCTAAATGAAGGGTGAAGGTGTATGAAAGTGAAATAATGATTCCGCCCACAAGATGTGCAAGGATCACGAAACCATTGGGCTATGGAGCCATAAGAGGATTTAATTGAAATGTTAAAGGTTCGAGAGTGGTCCATGGGGCAAGTCATCTATGTCAAAGGATCTCTTAAGTTGATTTTATGGAATGGAACAATAAGAAAGGGAAATCAAACAACATGAAGGAACAAAGAGCACTAAGATAAAGTAAGTACTTTGAAACTATCCCGCTTTTGGCATGCACTTAAGAAAAGACATAAAATTGATCTAAGATCGAAAAGTACTTTGAAACTATCCCGCTTTTGATGTACTTTCAATAGAAAACGTTTAAAACACTAAGAATAACTTTAAGATCAAGCAAGTACTTTGAAACTATCCCCGTTTTCGCATATTAAAAAAGGAGAAACATTCATGATAGAAATAAAAGTATTCTAAGATCGTAAGTACTACGGTTGGGGCCGTTTTCAACATACTCTCAGTGAAACTTTCAAACAACCTTGGAGGAAAACTAGAAGACAGGGCAAACCATAAAATTTCCTAATCCAACTCTACTTAGCTAGTAATGAAAATAACATTCAAGAACAACGTTTAAAGTTTAGACAAGAATACGGGGAACACCAACAACACTTTATCCTGCCAATCGTATTAAATCATTCCTAAATACAATCGGAGGAAAACATAAAGATAAATCTTACGTTGAGAGTAGGGTACTTGTGAAAGTAAATCCTAGCTCTATATTTGATGTTCTTTATCGCAGAAAAGTGGATAGAATGGAAACAAAAAAGAAAATAAAAATTTACAATAAGAAACACATCACTCATCAACATGTACGCAGGATCCCATAACCGCCTTGCATTTGATGTTCAAACCTAAGTTACAATAATCAAGTCCAGTAGCCCTTTGGCAATTTTCAAACTTCTCATCTCAACAGTGTATCTCTGTAATTAAAAACAAGGCTACAACAACGCAAGAGAACTTATTGATATGCATAAGATATCCAAAGACCAACCTTTACAATGTGCTCCTTAAGGATATTTTATAAGAAAATGAGGAGGTGGGAGAGAGTAGATCTCAGGCTCAATTAATACAAGTTAATTATTCTCGCTTATCGAGGGCTCACTTAGTAGTTTATCTGATATTTCCATATATTAATTGGTTTTCATTAAGTATTTATATTATTTGCAGACTTTGTTGACTTTTAAACTCTTTGAGGCACTGCAATAACTCTGGGTAAAAATATCACCGACTAGGCAATAACTATGCCTTTCTTCTGATTTATGGAAAGATGCAAGTGGCACTTGGTGAATAGGAGAGGATTCAATTGGCCTCTCATATGTATGGATGCCTTTCTACCGACATCACCTTTTTTTCCTAAAACACTTTGGATGTGTTTTCGATTCGTGTTTTAGGCTTAATTAGGCTTAACCTTTGTCTTCTGGCCTTGTCTTTAACACCGTGGATTTAGCCTTTCATTCTCGAATCGGGGTGCCTTTAATCCCTTTAAACTCTATTTAAAATCATTAATCTTCACTTTCGCCTCTCGATTTTATCCTTTGAAACTCGATACTCTTCAAATTGCCAGACGTTCACCGTGTTTTTTCTCGTTTTGTAAGTGCGCAGGTTTTGTGACTTCACAAATGCTCATGAGGCAGAGGTGGGAACTGTATCTCTGAATCATGTGGATTCACTTTCTTTCATGAATAAATGGCCCGGGGGATCATCATCCCCGGCCTTTGTTTCATTTTAAAAACCGTGGAAAAACCTTAATAACCTCGCAAAAAAATGAACAAAAATTAAGAAAATACATGAAAATAGGTTAAAGGGCTACTTTGGAGATCTTGGGTGCGAGATTAAATCATGGTCGTTGGATGAAAAACAACCAACGGCTGAGACTTACCAATAAATAATCGGGGAGGCGCTTGGGTGAATTATCGTGTGGAGTTAAAAAGAGCTGCCGCATTAGAATATCCGACGACGGGAGATCAAGGAGAACTCTTTCTGGAGGATAGAGGATGGAAATGGCTCGGGGTCGCAAGGTGATCCGGGGCCATCTGATATAAACGATGGGCGTTAAGATCAACCAATGAGTTCTTTCGTAGAATAGATGGATGAAAAATGAGTTTTGATCGTAGATATAATGGAGTTTTCGGATCTTAACAACCAATGCCCAAGATTAAAAACCGAAAGTTAATGTCATGAGATAAGTGGTGTATGGTGGAAAACCGTGGTCGGTTTTCCGATTTTATTTCGGTAATCGGTTTTCCCAAAAAAATGTGCTATGATACATCTTCACATGTGTTTCTCGATTACCACCTCTTTCCACAAAATTTTTGCAAGTTAAACTCGTAGTTCAAAAACTTTGCGGAATGGAATGCCGATGTCTGGACGGAGGGCCCGTATCCGACTCTGCAAGGAAAATTACGATGGGAAAGTCGTTATCGCATGGGAGGCAACAGTGGAATACACGTGCGCCTAGTGAGATGATTTTTTTATGAGGCTAGAGATAGGTCCCAAAGGATTTGGGCCTATCTGGATAAAAACTCAGATCGCAGGATCTTTTAATGGATGGCTTAGATTTAATGTTAGGCGAGTTATTTTCCAAATGAAAAATGTTTTTGTGTTACTCCAAGTTAGATCCTCATTACTGGATCTTTCTAATGGATGGCTTGATTTGAATCGTGATCACAAATTAGAGGAGAAGAGGGGATGGTACTTGAGAATTGGTGAGCATGCGACTCGAGCGCCTGTCCGTTGATCGAGAGACCACAATCACCACTCAACCTGAGGGGAAACCCGCAAAGAATTATGGGCTTAAGTGGCGACACAAGATCTTAACCATCTGCCTCTGTGGGATTCGACGACTAAGATTTAATTCCGGGAAGTACCCAAGATCGAGGTGGGCAACATAATGAATGGGCGCGATGCAAATGAGATCCGGTATCATCGAATGAAGGTGGATCAACTAAGGTTTGTCTCCAGGGATCGCATCGTAAATTTTAAAGACATGAACAAAGGAAGAGACCGTGCGGTTGCGATGCGATGAGCCGATGGCCGTTGGATCCGGGCAGAGATCGATCGCGCCTGCATTAATTTTAAAACATTCTTTATTTTAGAATGGAAAAAAACAAAGGAAAAGTGTCTGCAGAAAGGTTTTACACTTTAGCGCCGTGGGCTAAAAGGCTTAAGTATCTGGAGGAGGTAGAGGTTTTAAAGGAAATGTCTCGGGCTTAAGTCCTATATAATATGTATACAAGTGTTTTATATCAAAACAAGGTTTTCTGCATTCTAAAACAAAGGTCTTGGATAGAGGAGATAAAAGCTTAAATCAAATGAAAGGTGAAAATGGTTTTGAAGGGTGTTTTGAATGAATTAGAAGGTTAGATGAGGCTGGGGAGAAAAAAGGGATGAAAATGGGGTTGTTTTATGAGTGGAAAGGAGGGGTAAAAATGATGGGAAATGAGCTTCCCAAGCAACTTTCTTTTGTTAAACACTTGTTATTTAGTATAAAGAGGGAAATAGTAGTACATTTAACTGAAGGTTAAATATCATCATAAGAATTTAAGAACTAACAATTTGAACTTGAATATTTTCAAAGGCTCTCCAAAAATACTTTTGCCAACCATTTGAGAGACAAATTTATAGTGGCTACAACATCACCACTTCCAAGCTCATCTCAGACAGGAACTTTGCCAAGTATGCTGGGTTAAGTACCCATATTTCCCTCCTCCTTCTGATAATTTAAATTTTCCTTCCACGTTGCTCCAAAATCATATATTTCCAAGGCCTCCACATAACATATGGAGCCGCCTTCCCATGGAGACTCGAGAAATTATGATCTCAACTCCCTCTAACAAGATGCTTCTCGCCTTTGCTACCTTCTTTTCCATGCATCAAGAAGTTGGGCACCTTCTATTGCGGGCTGAGAAGATTGTCATCTATGAACTTGTCAACCCATTGTCCCCAACACTCGCCTCCATCATGTCCTTCCATGAAATATAATTTGGAATTTCCCTTTGAGTGCATATTTGAGTCTCAAGCCATTGAACACATCTTCATCCGTTTCTACCTAAATAAACTATCCGCAAATTTGAATAATTTTCAAACAAAACTAATGAGAGTTCCATTAGTTGTGATTCCCTAAAGCCTCATACCATGTAGAAATTATATCAATGGATTCAATCCGATCATGCAATGTACCAAAGAAAGATATTGAATCCTTCTACAATATTTGCAAAATATAAAACATGATCGCTCAATCACATGCAAGTAAGAGAAAGGAAATTATCAATCACAAAACACAATATGTTCTTGGGGAAAGAACTCAAGCCAAAAACCCTCTATCATATATTGTACATAGTCAAAGAATCATGAAACAATAAAATGCTTTCTCCCACCGAGAAAACTCGACTATCCCTACTGTCTCACTCTAATCCCGCTTTCAAAAACTCTTTAGCACTTGCAAAAATCAATCAACACTAGCCAATTCTCATCCCCTTCCTTAGCCCTCCATCCTTTCTCACATAATCCCTGGCAATTAACTCATTAGCCAGGATTATTATCCTTCCTCGATTGCGCAATCGCTATGGAGCCTTCCTTCGACTTTACAACTTCTCCCTATGGGTCATCAAAAATACAATCGAGAGCTACTTATCTTAAACCTTTATCTCAACTGGCTGTCGTCGAATTGACATGCATGCAAATATTAATAGTGAATCATAATTTATTTTGTAGATCACTACTTGTGAATTAAACGATTTTAATTCGCTTGATCTTCCACTAGCTAATCAATTAGCTAGGAACTAGTTAAACCGATTTTAACTCAATTAATGTGAGTTAACTGATCCCACTCACACCACACTAGTGCTAAATCGCAACCGTACTCTATAAATAATAGAATCACTCACATGCCTATCCTTTGACCCAAAACTCGAAATTAGCCAAGTATATCACACTTAGTTAACAATTACAAGTTGTTATTATATAAGACTACAATTTACTTTTAATTTAATTAAGCATAATTAAATCAAAATCCTCACATGGTAACCATTTCTCCGGTTCCATTTTATAGATTTTTTTCTGATGCCAATTTCCCCAAATTTCCTTGTTGAAAATTTCAAAATTTTAGCCATTGTGAGGGAACCCAAAAATTAATTAGTTATCCAAGCCGCATCAACTCCCATTGTGCCAAAATCCTACTTAGTATGTATGGAGAAGAAAAAACTAGAGTGCCAAGACAGAGCATTCAAGATAGAATTTATTAGGACCATGAGACACGCATTTGTTATAATTCCGAAGTTGCACACAAAGAACATAGCAGGTTACCGTAGGATAAACTACAGACAAACACAGTGGCATCAAAGAGAGAGCTGTGAGCTCGACTAGAGAATTTAAATTAGAGCCACTGACAGGGAAATATGACAATGCAACACTAATAGACACCAATTCTCACGACCATTTTAGTCTCTAGCACTAAAGAGGTAGTTTATATTGAAAACTACATTAACGAAAGCTGAAGTTTAAGCATCTCGGGTCCACTGGATTTTTCGGTGAATTAAGAGGTCAATGGTCCTATCCGTGGAAACCGATTGCTCAAGACACAAGGAGAATTAATGCAATGCATGAAGTTTCCATCAACATAATCCACAACGGTTCCTATTTGACAAGGAGATAAAAATTCATGAGGACATTCACCGTCTCACCGGGCTATCAACGAGGGTAACCATCATTAGTGAATTTTTATTTCTAAAATAGGCCTCCTAAGGAAATTATAAAATAATAGTGAAAATAATAAAATAAGATTTGATTACATCATCAAATTTTAGAGGAAAAAGAAAAACTATTTTTTCAACTCATAGTTGAACTCACCCTTAAGGTTTTACTCAAATTTTATAGCTTAGTCACTCGTTGATGAAACATTTATTTCCCATCCAAGGAGTACTCATATTGCATACTTTGATGCACTCGTTACAATGAAAAATTATGTTATATGAAAATGTGGCTGGAATCCAGCGTTTCACATTTCTCATTTTTCGTGGTAGCGTAGTCCATCAAAGTATGTGGAACATGGGTACTCCTTGGATGAGGAATCAAAATTTCATCCAATGAGTACTATCCTCGAAATTTTAGTAAACCGTTAGGTAGATAAGTTGAAAATATGAGTTGAAAAGTAGTTTTATTATTTTATTATTTTTTAATCTTTTTACTTTTTACTCCAAAAATGGTGAATCATCCCTCATGGTTGACATCATCATCCCGAATCCTATCGGGTTCTCATAAAGTTTATTTTGGTTGTACATTTTCCTTAGGAGGCCCATTTGTACGTCAAAATTCCCTAATGGTGGCCACAACATTCCATACCACCTTAAAAGAGAAAATAAGGTTGGAGAGCAGGATTATTACAAGAAGTAAGATACTAAAAAGAGGAGGTGGCGAGGATAGATCTTATTAACACGCACAATGTAAAATTTGTATATTTGTCAGTAGCAAGAAAATGAGGTACCATACTTCTAAAGGAGAGTGCACACTAGATACTATTTCCTGCCATAGCACTCGTTTGAAAGGCATAGTCTAACCGATAGGGTTTCTTCCTATTGAAACAACTCTTGAAGCCTGTGAGGACAAATTTAGAAGGGCCACAAGATTTATTTATGGGCATTTGATAATGGTGCTAGCCATGTGGAAGTGGTGCTCGCTGCAGGGCCAGGCCACTTCAGAAGATAAATAAAGGCCATACATTAGCCCTTAAGTATACGTCATGGAGAGTCCTCAGGAGATCCTGAAGAGGGCAAGGAGATAAATGAAGAAGCATTTATAGAATGTACATACAACTACTAGATGTTATACGCGCCCAAAAAATTATTCCCAGATGCTTCGGATGAGTATTCAACAAATATGGTTTAAGTATCGCATGGGCATACGTGTCTTAGACCCCATTGCGTCATGACAAACAAATTTCAAAAGAGACCGCAACTAATAGAGGAGGATTTCCATACGGAGGTCATGTCAAGGCCAGGAGCATTAGGGGAGATTCGGACAAGAAGAACATATATATTCCTTCAATGCCATGGTTCCCTAGCCACTTACAGAGAGACACCAGCGACGCAAATTTCAACGAAAGTCACAGATACAACTCCAACCAAACCTGTTGTAAAAGTGGAAACAAGAGTGAACGCATTCAACAGTAATGGTAAGTATCGCAGCCGCAAGTATTCCCTTTCCTTCATTTAATGAATTCAAATATTTCAATATTGTGTCCCCTTTTATTATGACCTCGCCCTCACCAATTTCCCCTCAGAACTAATTCCCTCCATTCCCCAATCTCAGCCGACAATATTTTCTCCTTCGCAAACCAAAGCAACCAAGCCACCCATCCCAAGCCCCAAAGGGAAAGGAGAGCCAAAATCGTAAACCTAGCCAAGTTGTGGATTTAGCAAAGGAGGACCGTAATGCAGAGCAAGTACAAGAATTCCTATAGTTGAAGAATCGAAGAAGAGTACCGAAACTCCCTCTCATTTCTACCGTAACACACTCCTCTATCATCCCAAGGCACTCACCTTCCTCCCCGAACACTCGAATTCATCCCTACATACCTTCCATAATTCCAAGGACCCTTCACCACACATCGCATCCACTTTTGCAGCCTATTTTTGATGCAATTCCAATAGAATGGTGATGGGGAAAGACACCGAGGTGGAAGAACTCAAAATTACCTAAGTAATCACGCTAACCCACTCATGGTAGAGCCCCGAAACTTTCCTTAACCTACTTATTAAAACAAACACTTACCAATGGTTGAAGCCACTCAAGCGAAACCCCATTCTCGTAATTTCAAGAATCATGTTAGCATCGCCTCCATTCGTTTCTATTCCTCCATCAACCCCTCGCCCAAACCCAACTCTAACCCCGATAACATTACCAAATCAACCAAAATCCCGACAAGGACACAGATCGACCCATTTCCAATGGCGAGTCTATCGTAGAGAGACATCCAAGTCCCGAGGCTGCGATGAGCAATGCAGGACCTTCAAGGATGGACACCAAGTCAAATGTTCAATTTCATACAAGCAAACCAATACCTGCAGTTTTGACATCCCGCATAGTGATCTCGTTCAAGCATGAACAATAGCAAGAATAGGTACCGACGCTTACTAAAGAGTGCAACCACCGCAACAGAAAGAGACACTCTCAAATAACATCTCAATCAATTCATAAAAAATTTCCAAGGATTATGGTCTATAGTAAACAGAATAGGGGTGGAGACTCGCCCCAACAAATCTATGGGCATGCGATATTGTGGAACACTCCTTCCATGTTCTAGACAACATGTACAAACCTCAACAATGCAAATGAGGAACTCCTAAGACCCTATCGCCCATACCAACATTACAATATCTAGCTACAATCTATGCAAGAAATGATACCTCGAAGAAGGAGCAAAGATGAACTTACCAAAGGAGACACTAGGGAGGTACAAATATCGACGCATATACATTGCTAGAGAAAATCCATGAATGATCAAACTCACTAGCTATGAAAGCTCGGGCCTATATCCGAGCAACTCGCAAAAAATCGTTACAAGAATTCAAGGGAACCACCGACCTACCACCTACGTACAACCGTTAAGGTAGACAAATGACCTCCTCATCATCTTAGAGGAGAAGGTAACATGCAAGGAAGAAAATGACCTAGACAAGACCTGCATTTTTTCCAAGGTAACGCACTTCGTAAATAGCTAGAAGAGTTATAACGCATTTGAGCCATGCAAAGGAAGCGTTAATGCCTAGGGTAACTCTATATCTTGACCAAGGGGCAGCATTATCCATGTTTGAATGTGAAAAGGGAAATATCTTAAGAAAAAATGACCTGAATGTTTTTTCTCGTAAAGAGTCAGCTTGAAAATGGAAACTAAAAGGAAAAAAACCTTTTATTAGGAATTTCCAACACAATTGAACTCCTATGGAAGGAAAAAAGCAAGGAAAAGTGAGGACACATCTATATCTTTCCCGATTTGAATAAAGTTGGAAAGAGTTGGCAAGGTTTGTCATCTCCATCTCGTATAAATCGGAGTTGTGGGTTCTCGTCTAAGGTCGAAGGTTTGATTATATGTGGAGCATAATTTCATTGTTGTAGTGTGAGGCTTGAATATTGGTGAAGTTCATCGAGAGATTTCTACCTCGAGTATCATCACACTCCGTGAGATTGAGAAAAGGAGAGAGGAATTGGAAGATTAAGGAGGGGATTGGTCCAACCGATGGTTGTAATCCTCCTTTTCATAAATCAATAGAACTCGTATATGTTTTTTCCATTCGATGCATTAGTGTCACAATTGTTGTTTAATCGTCTCTCGTAGCATGATATGAGTGGCTTGTTGTGTAACCAGCTCCAAAAGAGAGAATAAAAGAGATATCAACTCCTTAGAAATGAGCCACTTCGAGGGGGCAACCTCCAATACATTACATAAATGAACAATTCTTCGATGATACAATTTACAAAACCTCCTATCTATAGGAGTCCATGGGGACATACGTAATCCTAGTGGGCCACAATGTAATCTCTAGCCAACCCAACAATAATAATTTAAGGGCACAATAATAAAAAAATGGGGGTTACAAGGGTACAATAATAACAATAAGGGGGTTACACTAACAACAATAAAAGGACTATACTAGCAATATAGGTGCTTAACATGCCCTCTCCTTCAAAAAGAGTATTTTCCTCAACGCTTGATTATTTCGATGTTTCCGTATAAAATTTCATCGTCCCATGTGGAATTCTACAGGAAAGTTCTTCCACTTGTCATAATTTGGAAATTCTGATTTTCTGTACTTTGTCAGAGTCTTTATTAAGATCTATTCAGAATTTCTTCATGTGATATTGATCTTCCTATTGTTTCATTTTATTTATTAGTTATCCTTGAGAGTTGAAGAACTCATTGTTGATGCTCTGGCTGTGATATTCCACTACTTTATCATCCATAATAGATTTTATTTGATCCTTCAAACCATCCAAATTAGCCTCCATTTTTGCTTTTAAACCATCTATGTCATCTTCTC
This sequence comes from Pinus albicaulis, assembly GCA_034641835.2. Lineage (NCBI taxonomy): Eukaryota > Viridiplantae > Streptophyta > Pinopsida > Pinales > Pinaceae > Pinus > Pinus albicaulis. The sequence goes on from CM076577.1 coordinate 90,530,992, forward strand.
GTTGCTCTTCGTAAGATCGAAATTTGTTGCACTTGGTACCGTAATTTTGATACTTCATATTGCAATTATTCCTCCCTCATGCGTCATAGTATAGCTTCGGGGCTTAATGGGTATGAAATTATTTTTAGGCGCCATTTTTTGAATTCAATATTGATACCTTTTTACGGTTTTGAGGAGCTCGATATTGAAATTTGAATTATCTCCAGAATAAAAATTCCTAAATAGCCCAAAAAATCTCGGCCTTGTAGTAGCCCTCTAAGCTTCTTTTTAATGCCAGGTTCCATCAATTTTGATTCTCCAAGACAAAGTTGTGTCCAATCTCCACAATGACCTAATTATGGACTAGTTCAAGAGGAGTGCACTGTACGACTTGCCACGTGTCACCTGCTTTCTCATCCTTTGTCTCCGAAATTATAGTAAAGAACTGCATGTACCGGTAATTTCCGGACCACTTTTACTAAGATCTAACCAATGCCTGAGAGAGTTATTGAAATTTTTCCCACGATAACCTCTTTGAGATGCAATTCAGAGCCCGAAAAAGACTACCTTCCACATCATATCTCCAAAAATATTACGAACCAAGCCTCCGAAATTTTTTGACGAATTTCTCGATTTCAATTCGCACCATACGAATTTCAGATTTTGAACCTTCATAGAAAAACATTTATAGCTAAAATTCCACGATGACCCGTTTATGAGCTTCGAAAAAAGACCTAACTTCCACAAGATGATATCTCCGAAACTATTTGCGAACCAAGCTCGAAATTTTTAGACAATCTTCCTCGTGATTTCTAGCCTTCGCACCCTAAAATTTCAGCTTCTCAAACTTCGTAGAAAAAGTTACAGCAAAATGCTACGATGACCCGTTTGGAGCAACGAAACCCTAATCCCAAGGCTCGATACCAAATGTTGTGTAACCAAATTCTCCAAAAAGAGAATAAAAGAGATATCAACACCTTAGAAATGAGCCACTTCGAGGGGGAAACCTCCAATACATTACATAAATGAACAATTTTTGGATGATACACTACAAAACCTCCTATCTTTATGGTAGATAGAGTCCATGGGGACATAATGTAATCCTAGTGGGGCACAATGTAATCCTATCCGACCTAACAATAATAATAATTAAGGGGCACAATAATAAAAAAATGGGGGTTACAAGGGGTATAATAATAACAATAAGGGGGTTACACTAACAACAATAGGGGACTATACTAGTAATATAGGTGCTTAACACTTAGATATACATTATTTTATGCTTTCTATATGCTATTTTAATTGACATAGAAAGCTATATTGTTATAGATATTACACAGTGCTTTGATTGGTTGTGTGATCTAGACTTGGAGCCCATGAAGAAGGACTTGTACTTCAATGTCAGTGTTCTCCATAGGATTTTTGTCCACAAAGAGGTAACCTTTTCTGATTCGCTTTGTCACTATATATATTAGTATGAACATGTATGAAATACCTTTGGAACTTTACATCTAATCTTATTAGCCTACCTTGGCACCGAAAGCCCCGAGAGGGATACCCAATAACCACCACCCAAGAATAGACAATTCATAGAAAAAATGGTGACTCCATCGGGAGTAAACCCCAAGTTTCTCGGGTTGTTCCTATGACTTTACCTCTTTCTCTATTCACATATCCTTCCGACTCGCCTTATATGCTCAATAATCATCTAAAAATGTCACATAGTCCAGACATAGTTTGTGTGCTTAGCCATCTCTGTACAACTTTACCGAGTAACGCTTCCTCTAAGAGTGTTTCGTTGAGTGATAACTCTCGCTATGCTTAGATATAGTGTGTTAGTCTCAATATTAATGCTCAGAAATTTTCTGGCTCGCATTTCCCAACCAAAATCCGTTGTTTACACCTCTCGTTGTGTTTCTCAGTTGTGGAGTTATTGGCCACTGCATTAGCTTTTTTGTCGGATCCATGTGCTTGATTACCAAATAAGATTTTTATCTTTACTTATTGCTTTAAAAAGTTAATGTTAGTAGCATCTAATTTTGAAGAAGATTTTTTTTGTTTTATGAAATCAGTCAATGTGAATTCTGAAAAAATTGGTTAAAATATGTTAAGAGAAGATAGATATATGTCTAAATTTAAAGTTGAACTATGTTATTTGAATGTTGGTGCATGGATGTTGAAATAATATCTCCTTGTAGAACAACCTCTTCTTTGAATTGAATATTTAGAGCAAGTTTGTTATTAGTTTTCGAGTCGCAGTCTCATCACATTTCATACGCTCACTTCTCGCAAGACTAATAATCAAGTACACTAAGAATCAAGAGATAATAAATTTAATCATATAACTTTTCTAAGCTCACACCAACAAGAGTTCAAAGTTACGATCTGGAGTTGGAGAAGTGAAAATCACCCACAAAACTTGAAACTAGAGTCATTAAAAAGTGAAATCGTATTGCACTCATATCTAGACCACTCCACTACCACCGGAGTTAAGTGTGAGACAACACTGTGGTGCATGAGAAGGTAGCCCACCTTCGAGTACTGGAGGGAATGCTATATTGGGGTTCCCTTTGGGGATGTTGAAGCTAGATCTGGGATCTAGTGTTCTTCCCATATATAATATCTATGACCATGACTTCCATGATGTTTGTCATTTTAGGTATCTTTAGTTGCCAAAATTTTTAGGACTTACATGAGGTGACTAGGACAAAGTTGTCCCCACCTAAAACAAACATGAACCTACTGCCTTCGCCTAGATGGCACGTATTCACGAGAGTTCTTACACCTACTGTATGAGGTTTGGGTGAAGCTCTCTGTATAACCATAACCGTGTTTATGACCAACCTTCTATATGCTATTGTGACAATCGGGTTTCATATCCATCAAACAATAGTATTCGCAATGTGGCCACCTCATTAGTATCGCTTGTTGATTGATTTTAGAGAGTCCTTTTTTCTTTTTCTTTTTTAGGTGTGGTTACTATCACTAAGACTTTATAATACATCAAAATAATTGAAATATGCTAAAAATAAGAGGTCACCATGGTGTCCTTCGAATCTCCCCGTTTGTCTTGACAACAAGGAGGTCTCCCTCCACGTACACCTAGAGGAGGAGCGTCTCTGGTGAGCCCGTGCCTTCTTTGGAAGAGAAATTCTCAAAGGACAACCCCTAATTTTAACATAGCCCCATCATACGAAGCTTCCATATCATCCTTTTGATGTATGGATTCATACTCCTAGCAATCCTCCTCTCACTAACCTAATGGCGCCAATGTTATTTCAAAGTTACACCAAGCCAATATATGTCTTCGCTGTACCAACACCCGTTTACAACCAGCACTCGTTATGTCCCATGATTTAGTAGATTGGCAGACCAAATGCATTGCAGTAACATGAAACCAGCTTCTGGAGTCCTAGGACCTAGCCTTTCCGGGATCTACAGAGGGCCCTCTCATTAGATGCAAAGGGTGTGAACTTGTTTGCTTTTAGGGTTTTGATTTTAGGCTAGTTGTTAAGTGTAGGTCTGTTGTTTTTTTTGGTTGGGTAAGATGAACATGGTAGGTGGAGGAGATGTCTTCAAATCATTGGGCTATGGAGTCAACGAAAGTCATGGATATCTCAAAAATGAGTCGAGTGCATCACATGGAAAATATAGTGTGGTCAATGGATCCTTTAAGGTTATGTGTGAAGTGAAATGAACATTAAGATAAAACAAGGCAGGTGTAAATGTAAATTCCCTGACAATACCATAGTATCCAAAACATAAACATCGTAAAATTAATACAGGCAAACTAGTAACTTTTGATCGAACTTAAGTAAATAAGCATTCTAGACTAACAATTCCAATGAAATATTAAGGCGAGAAACTCATTTAACTTCGAGTGATTTACCTTCTAAGCTTTAGAAAACATTAAAAGATCACAAAATAACTTTAATAAACAAAGATGCTAACTCCTAAACATTATTGGTCAAGCTACCAAGAACTCGAGGCAACCGACAGTATGGACAAAGGGTAAGATCGAACAAGACCTCCTTGGCTTAACCTAACAAGAATACTTCAAAGAGAGATAAAAAATAGAGTTTAGATAGCATCAAATAGGCAGATCTTTCCATAAACATATCGAAACTAGCATATTAATCCATAGATGAAATAAACAAGCATAAGGAGGCTTAAGGAGAGCACAATTCCTTAAAACACCCACCGAGGAAAACATCAAGGCAATAGAAGGCGGAGGACTAAGGTGCTTCAAAGAGACTTTCTAACCTATAATTTTCTATTCTATCGTATATATAAGAATGAAAAAATAATGACAAACAAGAAAATGAACAAATTAGAGGCACGTCACCATTAAACCAAGCTCGGGGATCCTACAAACAAGCTTCCATAATCAATCCGAAGCAATAATTCATAAACCACTGTTAACACTCAATTTCCTTCTCCAAGATCATAAAAACCATGTATTGCTATCAAAGCTCATCAAATGAAAAACATTTACAATGAAGCCCTCATGCTCTATTTAACTCATCAAAGTAGGGAAAAAACCCTGGGCTAGGGTTGGAAAAAGTCAAAATCATCCATAATGCCACTTATGCCTAAGAGACCATGCAGCCCAAGGCACAAAATATCTCATGAAATAAAAAGCTAAAATAACCTCTTGCACCTAATTCTAGAGTGATTTCCTCAAAAAGAACTAAAATGTGATTTTTCAATAAATGAGTGTTTTTTTACTTTCACAAACACACTAAATAGTCCATTTGCACAGTTGCCACTTTTGTTTTAAAAATAAACTCTTTGCAACCAAGTTTTGGACCCTTCCCGATGTCGCATTTGTCATGGAGCGAAATTTCTGCTGGAAAGAATGATGAGTCTACTTTCCAAAAATAATTTTAGTTTCCTGATACACCCGTAGCCTAGCCAAAAATTTCAAAACCCAAGACTCATTAGGCGCAACGCTAGGTCTCGAAATAGAGTGCGTAATAGTGAAAGTTAGGTGTTTTTTTGACCTTTTGAGGGCTGCAACCGCTCCAATGGTTCTCAAATCAGGTTAGCATAATGTGATAGGTGTGATAAATTCAAAATGCTGAGTTCTCCTCCTAATGATGTCTATGTATTAGTGTAGCGCTGGCGCTCGCGTTTAAATGAGCCTTTAAATCACAAAAAAACAAAAAATTTTCCAAATTTTTTTCAAAATTGGTGGAGATCTTTCTAAAGGGGTTTGGGAGATCTATTGAGAAGCCTCAACCAAAACTAAATATTTTTCATGACCCTTTTCCTCCCGTAGGGTTTTGACTTTAATGAGGCCTCGCTTTAGTTTGGCACAACCAAGTTTCTTTTCTTTGCATAATGTTTGGTCATCTTTCTTTGAAGCTCTAAGCCTTCATTTTCCTTCTTCGCCTTGGCCTCTAGGTGTGTGTTTGCTCTCCTTTAATACACATGAATATCGATCATGTTCAATTAAAATGGAAAGGAGTTCACGAGGGAAAGTTTCTCTTACTAGGGGTCGATTCCTCTTCCTTCTATTTTGCGAATACTTTCAACCTTATGGTTTTTGGCCTCTTCCTAGGTCAGTTCTCTCACCTTCAATTTCTTCATATGGGCCTATGTATTCTTCTAGTTTCAATTTTGTGCTCTTCGGGGTTTCTTTTCTCGGATTTGAGTGCTCTAGCCCTGGCGCATGGCTTGTCAAGCACTCATTTTCGTTTTACATCCGTATAGAAGTGGATGACATCCTTTGCCCTCTCCAACTCAGCCTTCTAGGTCTTTTATTTGTGAATTCTTGGCTTCGAGGAGGGATTTTGAAATTCTTGTTTCATTTTATTCATCACTGCCTATATGGATAAGTTTAAACTCCCTATTTCAGATCCCCCTCTTCTACCTTTACCTCCGTTGCTTACCTTTTCCATCTTTTCTTTGCCCCGGTAAACTATTTGAGTTGATGTAGGTGGCAAGGTCCCTTCCTTTTGGAGGCGCAAACACTTGCCTTGGCCCTCTTTGGTACGTGCATGCAAGAGGTGTGGGATGGCATTTCAAGAGTGTCTTCATCATGTCTATGACCTTTGGTGTCGCCATCAACTTCTTCACCTTTACTAGATCTTCATCGCTCATTAGTTGCGTTGTTCCATCACCGCTATTTTGATCCTCAACACTATCACCCCCACCTTTGTCAATGTTGTTCATACTATCACCTTGGTCTTCATTTGGACTATTAGCCTCTCGTAGTTTCTTCACTTTGGTTTTGTTCATCATTGGGGACTCATTTCCTTCATCATCCCCCATAATCGTTATTATTTTCATGTTCACTAGGAGGTCGATTGGTGTCATGACTATCATGACTGGCTACACTATCTCCTTTGTTGTCTTATTTCTCACTACCTATTCCATCAAGGTCATCCTCTTTGTTACTATCCCCTCTTTCAAATTTTGTTTCGCTCATCATTTCCCTCTCTTCCATATAATCACTATTATCCTCATGACCTTGCTCACTATTTTCATGGTTATGCACATTCTCCTCGATCGTCATGTTCATCGTCCTTTTCAATATTTCATCTCCTCATCTCTCGATCACTACCATGTTCAAGTACCCTCTTCTTCACCATCATTTCCCTCTTGCCTTCCTCATTGATTGCCTCTACCTCACCGATTTCATCACCTTCTCATTTTCAAGACTTTCTTCATCATTTGTAATCGTCATCCTATTCCTTTGATGCATTTATAGAAGGGGAAGAAGGAGATTTTCTTGGGGTGAGGGTACTGGTGGCAGATGAGGAGGGAAAATTTGGTTAATGAGGAGTGGCCGGGGGTTTGTGAAGACTTCACGTGCTATGAATACCTCCCAAGTTATACCCTTTCTACCTAACCGATGTAATATCCCCATCTTGATCAAGGAATGGTGAAATAAGCTTTGAATTTGTTGGGATGGAGTCCTCCTCCCATTGGCATCGTAAGACATTTTCAATGATCCTATAGAGATAAGAGGGAAAGTCGTAGCATCTAACCCTTTTGAAAAGCATGAGGAGTCGACATGGTAGGAGTTTAGCCCGGAATATCTCCCCGACAAAGAAGTACTTCATTATAACCAACATCAAGGGTGCAAATCTGTGTTTTGAGGGTGGGAGAAAGGGAAACTATCTTGATGCCTTCCCTATACCTAGTCTTGATAAATGGCTCTAAAAAACCTTTGTCCAATTTTCCTTCTTAAACCACTTTTCACCCATAGTCAAAACCTATGGCACGCAGATGGCACTCCGCCGAGATCTAAAAATATACTCCCGCAAGGCTTGGAGTGCTTGTTGTACAAGTTGAGAATGAGAAGCCTTACAAGCTCGGGGTGGCTTTTCACTTGTTTGACCTTCCCCGCTTAAAATGGAAGCACCTTGCACTCGAAAACATGATAAGATCCTAGAAGAGGAGATGATGACCACCGTGCTCGAGGTTCCATTTTTTTTACTTTCCCTCTCCTTTTTTTTATGTTTTGGTCTCAAAGGCATTTGAACACTTTCACTACTACTAATGTTTTCGCCTCCCCGACATAAAGATAGGAGATGTTTGTCAGACAAACTCCAGGGCCTGTGAAGCAAGGTGAAAATGGTGATGTAATGTTTAACTTTTGGTGAATGAGTGATGTGGAGGTTAGGTTCTTAGATTAGTTTTCCTCGAGCTTAAGGAGGCTTTTCTCAAAATTTTATTTCAATACCCTAACTGCATTGCATTCTCACATGACATCAAACTCGATTTTAAGGGAGATTTAAAAACAAAGGCTTGTTTTGTGGAGGAAGGTCCTAGGGTTTACCCACCTAGGTTTGAACTTCAAAGCCTTAAAGAGACTAATAATCAATTTGAAAACAACTTGGGGACAAGGAGAGAATGCCACTTACCAACTCTTGGCTCTTTGTAAACCTTCAGAGATTAAATGGAAGAGGAAATTCGTGACCAACGGCAGAGAAATTGTGGTTTGGAGGCTTTTCTGCTATAGCTACGCCGCCTCTACCTCGTGTAGTTTGGGACGCCTCTGCTTGCGCGCAGCACAAAATGTCGCGCGTGCATTGGGTTTCCGTCTCCTCTTCGGGCGAGTTGGGCTTGTGTTTGTGCAACACCCAGGATTAAGGTGGCGCGAGTCCCCGATTAGCGCAACAATAAATTTGAATGGCTTCCGGGAGGACCGCTTAGCATAGTGCCACTCTATATTTGGCAGCGCCACCGATTTGCGCAAAGGCTAAAAACTTTCGCCCATAAACGGCCAAAACTCGTTTTTCTCATGAAGCTCTTCTCTACCATCAAGTTCAACAGTTTTAATGAAACTTAAACAACTTTATAATTCCTCTTGAGAAAAATAAATCAAACTTATAAATCCACTTTACTATGTTTTCAACCTTTTTCATTTAATCGATACCCTTTATATCTTTGTGGGTTTTTTGAAGGCTTTCAAGGTATCTTTTCTTTGTGGTGATGGTCGTCGTAGGGATGCGTATGTCCTTTTCATCCTTTTTATCTTTTGAAATTGGCACATTAATCATGGCATGCATTTGACAACCGAAAACACTGTTTTTGTCCCTTTGGCATTTTTTATTGCGGTGTGACCAAAACATGTATTTTTACCTCCTTACTAATTTTTTAAAGTAAGAATATATTTATTTTGACAAAGAGTCTAAGAAAATCATTCCATGCCATGTGTTTCCTCGCCCACTTCGATTTTCTCGCAGTGTGCCTACAACACATTTTCCTTTGGTCTTCTTAGTCCCTTTTGGAGTTTGATACCTCATTTTCTCAATAGTGAAACTATGCTCAGCATGATTTTCTCCTTTGGCACTTTACCTCATGCTTGCCTTCCTTTGATCATTTTTAAGACATTTGACTACAATCGGGAAGCCCAGGGCTCCATCACACTAATATCTCTTACCATTTTCCCTTTGGTGTAGGTGAAGTAGTGTTGCTTGGATAAACCCTAGAGAACACCTTCGAGATCCTTTGAATGCCTTCTGTTGTTATGAAGGAGGAATTATCATCTTCATTTGACCTTGCTGTCTATCTTTCCAAACTCTTAGGTTTTAGGGTTGTTAGAGAAGAATAAGAAATGTCATTTCAAGTTCTATATAGCCCTTTCAAGTTCATTCATTTCTCGTTCGTTCACCTAACCTTTTACCCTTATTCATTCATGATTTCGAAAATATTCAATGTGCCCTCGGGTTGTGTTACCGTGCCTTCTATCTTAGTGGTTTTTGTGATGGTTCGCTGAAACATTGTTTTGTCAACCAATCCCAAAAACTCGAATCTCATTGTACATAGGCCTCGTCGCCTTTTCCTCATGCATGGATGTCTTCTTGTGATGATTCACCCTATTACCTACCTATTTTTATGTTGATGGCCATCTTTAATCATTCTTTGCAAAAAAGTGAGCAAGGACAAGCTTTTCCCTTGCAAAATTTGTGCTTTGCCACATGAGGCCTTCCTCAAGGGTTTTGACTTGGCTTTTTGGATAAAGTTACTTGACCTTATTATTCTTTGAATTCACTCCTCTTTACACAAAATGAAAACAAGAGATTTTTATAACACCAAATCAACCCTATGACCTATGAAACTCAGTGACCTAAGCAAAGGCTTCGTTGACTTGGCCTTTGCTTGGAAACTTGATTTGGGATCCTTAGGTATAAAAAAAAAAGTTTTGTAAAAATTGATGTATTGGAAGATCCAAAATCCAATGTACTTGATTATCTAAAGAGCTACAGAGATAGTTTTGAGACCATCAATGCTTGAGGTATTTTTGGAGATATAAGAGAGTCAAGGACAATGGCTCAGGGTAGAAATGGAGGGGTTATAAAAAATGAAACAGAGATCGAGGCCAAAGGTGACAAAACATAGACAAAATGAGTGACATGAGCCCAGCGGTGGGTCTTCTAGAATTGGTGAGTTGGAACTTGACATGATGGGATGATGAAATAGTGAAAATTTTATCTTAAGGATAATGAAGGCAAGGAGTTTCTAGTAAACCAAAATGTTCATGAACTTTGTTTCTATAAATCTAGGATAAGCATTTAGTCATCTATGAAAAGAAAAATTATTGATGACTAACAACACTCCATGGGGTCGATGCCGATGTTAACCAAATTTTTCCACCACCATCTTCCTCACCGTTGTTAGTTCTACGCCAATGATTGGCAACCTCAAAGATGCTATAACGGCCCCAACACCCAAATACCACAACTTTCTCAAATTAACCTCCGAATCCTCCGGATCTACTCCTATCGTGACTATGCCGTGACCCACAGCTTCCACTCCCACTAGCCGGGATACTTCGTTTCCTTTTAGTAACCCTTTTCATTTGGAACCCTTGTTGAGTTCATACCCCTTGGCAATCATGCTAGGGGGTAGTGTCACCGATACATATATGCCGGAGGGTTACCCGATAATTCCTGCTGCATATTGGGACAAACATGACAACCTATCATAGTGATGTTCCTTTGGAGTGGTCCAACTTCGTGTGTAGGGTTTATGCCGTTGCTTAACTATGCAAATAGCAAGATGCCTTTGGATAAATTCATCCATATGGCGAACCAGCCCCCAAAGCCACACTCTCTGAAGGGGGTAACTTTACACGTTAGCAACCAATAGTTCTCCCCCAAGACAACATACCCTATGACAAGAAACCATACACCCCTACACCCTCACTCCAAAGGGAAATTTTATCAACAAAGTCCTACTTATCCCATTTGGTGACACATTGATGCGTATCCTATGATCCGAAACGATCGCCCAATACTTCCTGGCTAGATCCGGGGAAAACACGCAATTGCTATTTTTGAAAATGGACATCCACGACATCTCAGAAATCCAATCCACGGATCCCATCAACCACAACCCACTTTGGCCCCGCACCACACAAGATTATGTCCGACATCCCTACCCGACGGAAATATGGACGATCCAAATACACATGTCACCACCTTTCATCTATGGTCCGTTTCTAACTCCATGGTGGAGGATAAGATTCAAACTTTGAATTTTCCCCTCGCACTCTCACAAATAACGCTGCCGCATGGTACATTGAGCACGTTACAGGTCAAAGTACCTCCTCATCACCAAAGGAGAAGATATGGAAGGAATACAAAGACCTAAACTGAACTACACCACAAAGTAACGCCTCACTAGAACAACACAAGAGTGTTATAACACACCCTCCGATCAAAGGAACAAATGCTATGGGTGGCTAGGCAAAGCTCGTTTACACTAGAGGGAAGCGTTACCATGTTTTGAGTTTGGAACGAAAACCCGCGAGAATGATTGAATTTCCATTTTCTCACAAGAGAGCTCGCATAAAAAGGAAACCGCAAACCACTAATCTCTTATCGGGGCCTCGCCAAAAAGCAATCAAACTCTCAAGGAAGGAAAAAGAAGAAGTTGAGGTAAAACATCTTGGTTTTTTCTATTTATGAATCGTGGTTATAAGGCATGATTGCTCTTCCACTCTCTATAAAATGGAGTTGAAGTTTGTCTAAGGTCATGATTGTCAAAGTTTTTGAATACTTGTGAAGTAGAGATTATTGTTGTAGTGTGCAAATGAAGGTCAAGAGTCAAAGAGGTTCATTGAGAACTTTTTTATCGAGACATCACCACTGAGAGATCAAGAGATTGGAAGGTCAAGGGAGGGCTGTTACAACCGATTGTTATAATCCTCCTTTTTATAAATCAATAGAACCGTATCTGTTTTGTCCATTCTATGCGTTGATATTGTCAGTCATATTTAATCACTTATATAGCATGAGATGAATGTCTTAGATGTGCATAGTTTAAATGTTTATTATATATCGACTTAATTGATAGGAATGTATGGGCAGGGTAGATTACACGTGTGCTTAATTGACTGCAGAGTCGGGGGATTTGGAGCCAGTGAAGGAGAACTCCTACTGCCGCCTAAAGGTTTCAAAAGCCTCCAAGATCATTAAAAGAGGTAATCTTCCATCTATTCCATCAAATTTGTTTTAAGTTAATATGAACATGTATGTGCCTTTCTGTGAACTATATAGCTAATCTTACTATCCCCGCCTCTGGCACGTCAAAGCCTTAAGAGGGATATTCGATAACCAACAACCCAAGAATTTTACCCTATAGCGTAATTGGCGACTCCGCCGGGGATTTCCCCATAGCTCTCAGACTATTTCTTTCCTCCTTTCTTCTTCTCCGTCTGCTGCACTTTCCACCGCATTTATGCCCAAAAGAGAATTTCAAAGCCTGGCTGCAGTTCAATCCCGTTTCTCGTTTGACCACCGAAGAAATTTACCTGCTAACGCTACATATGTCGCCTTTCCGTGCATTATAACGCAGCTCGCTAAATATTGCGTTAGTCTCGGATTAATGTTGTCTTTACTGCAGTGGGTTACTCGCCCAAAATTTGTTGTTCACCCTCGTGATTGTGTTTTGCTTGTTGCGGGATGTTTGGCCATCGCACTTTGACTTTTTTTTTTTTTTTTTAATTAAAATAAAAGCACTTTTTTTTTTAATTTAAAATTTTGGCTTCATAGACTATTACAAGAGGTAACAGAAGTCCAATCTTTAAAGTTGAACTGCTATTTGAACGTTAGCAAGGATGTTGAAAAGAAACCTCTCCTTGTAGAACACTTCATCGAATTGAATATTTAGAGCATATTTTTGCATGGTTTCCTGAGTCAGAGTCTCATTACATTTCATACATCCACTCCCCCTCTCGCAAGACTAATAATCAAGTACACTAATAATCAAGCGATAATAAAATAAATCACATTACTTCTTGAGCTCACACCAAGAAGTTTAGGCTAGGATCTTGGGTTAGGAAAAGTGAGAAAATCACCCAAGATCTCAAAACTTGAAACTAGATTAATGAGCGAAATCCTACCGTACTCATATTACCTGACCGTTCCTTTACCGGAGATCAAAGACGAGACAACACTTGGGCATAAGAGGGCCCACCTTCGATTTCATCCGGGTAAGGTAAGAGATTTGGGTTCGAGGATGTCAAACTAGATCTAGGATCTAGGTATTCTCGCCCATATAGCATGCCGTCCCCGACCGTGGACCCTCAGACAGATTTCCTCTAGACTTGAGGTATCTTTAGTGGCCATAATTTTTAGGGACTTACACAAGGTGACTAGACCTGCCGTCCTCCGTACCTAAAATAGACAAGACTCCACTCGTCTTGATATTTAGGAGGGTACTCGTCTTCACGAGAGTGCTTACACCTATCGTCCGAGGTTTGGGCGAAGCTCTAGAGGATCGTAACCGTACTTTTCGACTAACCCTCTCGTATACTATTGTGATACTTAGATTTCATCACCAAGAACAATAGTACTCGTACGTGGTACCCTATTCTCGCTACTTGTCGATTGATTTTAGAGAGTCATTTTTTATTTTATTTTTAGGTGTGTGGTTAATGGATTGAGACTTTATAATACATCACAATTTATTAAAATTTGTTAAAAATAAAATTGTGTCACCGTGGCGTCATCCGACCCACGCTCGGCTCTGCCCGAACACAAAGCAAGGTCTACCTCCTTCCGACTTCGAGGAATAACCGAACCTTGCAGGAACTCGTGCCTTGTACCAAGAGAAGTTTCCATCGACGAACCCTCGATTTACACATAGCCTCATATCATACACTTCCGGAGGACCCCTTTCATGGAAGGTGTCGACTCATTACAATCCTAAACTCACCGATCCGTTGGGGCCCGTGATAGTTCGTATTCCACCATGCCAAGACATGTCTTTCGGCCACACAAACATCCATTTTCATTAACCAAGATCCACTGTGGTCGATGCCAATGGCAACCATCCTAGGTTCGCCACCATCCTCCTCGATTGTCGCCTTTATGCCATCACTTGGTAACCCCAATAGTTAACATATACCTCATCTCAACCCTATAGTCATCACAATTGTCGCAGCTCGCCGAGTTCTTCGGATCTACTCCTACCGGACCACGTTGGACCCACGAGTGACTACTCTGCTCCTTATAGCAACCCTTTCTGGGCTGGAACCCTTGGCCGAGTTCAAACCCCTTGGCCACTATACCAGGAGGCGTTGTCACCAAGACTTGGGTAGTAGGGAACATTTCTTACTTCCCCTATAATCCTTAGGAAAAACTGCGGGACAACATATTTGCTATTAGTATTCCCTTAAGTGGTTTAAATATAGGTGTTGTCCATGCCGTTGCCGAACTAGTGCATAGTAGCATGCCTCCAGGAAACTCTATCAAGATCCATATGGACTATCCACCCCAACCTCCATCCGGAATGGGAGGAACTTTTATACTTGGGGCAACCAACCGTCCACCCTACAATACAATATGCCCTATGGATAGCAACCATATGTCTCCTACCTCCACCTATAGGAAATTTTTATCAAAGTCCTACTTATCCTCCCCGGTAACACATTGATGGGTGGACCCTATGGTCCAAATAGTCAGCCCCATACTTCCTTGGTTAGATTCAAGGGAAAATCCACAATTGCCATTTTCGTAGCTCGACATCCCCGACATCCATAAACTCGACTAATAACCCCATCAATCACAACCCGCTCTCCGGCCTCCAAGCACTACACAATATTCCTTCTCGTATCCAAAGCCCGATGGGAAACAAGGGGATGACCTGCCCGCACACATCACTACCTTTCATCTATGGTCTATATCTAATTCTATGGTGGATGATAACCGCCGACTATTTCCCCGCACCCTTAATAGGCAATGCCACCAAGTGGTATATTGAATTGCCACGCGCCGCCATAAACACTTTTGGCACTTTACCGATGGAGTTTCTAAAGAACTTCTAATTACCAATAAGATTTGAAACCAAAAATTTAACCGTTAACCTCGTCGCACCAAGACACCGCCACCCACATCTCCGATCACATTCATGAATGGAGACGTAGGAGGAGGCTATTCAAAGCGCCAAGCCCGCATCATCTCTAAAGTTAATCGGGTTTTGTAAGTCTCTCTTACCCCACATCTCTAAAGACATCGTCTTCCGTGCGATTACGTAATATCAATGCATTCGTCGTGCCCAACATTTGATTTAATCTATTCACACCGGCACGCTATATGATTTACTCCCCAATGCCCCGGTAACCCAAACTCTCCAAACTACTCGTAAAACCGCAACTCATGCCGACGGCCTCGTTGGCACAATCTCTAGCGGTAGCCACAAAACAAGCCTAAAAGCCTCCTAGCCATCCTAGCCGGCCACCACACACCTAATTCAAACAACTACTCTTCCTACCACCGAGGTAAATTCTCAGGTAAACTTCATAAAAATTTAGTGGAAAGAATAAGAAGAACAGAAAAGACTTTCTTTCAAGAGCAATTTGACAATCGAATAACCCTAATCGAAAAATGTCGCCAAAAATGACAAAGGGAAGGATAAACCCATGAAATTTCGCAAGCATCCGTGCGAAGGAAAACTTGACATACAAATGTCCCCTACCAGGAATGCAAATCATTTTATCCCAAACAAGGATTCCGGGCGAACACCCGCCGTTCTTCATAATCCTTTTCCTAATCACCGGGGCCAACATCAACACATCGCTGACAACCCGCAACAACCCCGAAACGGGGCAATGGTGGTTTGCATCATTCCTAAGGAAGGACTTCCATCCACCATTTATGGCATCAGTGTTGAACTTCAAACCCGAGCCAAGCTGAGGAAATCCTACCATATATGTCAAGAACCCGGTACTAGTTCAAATCAACCACCGCCTAACGATTTGCATATCGAATCCGCCTACTACTAACCCCGTGATTCATCCCCCAAAGGGTCACTTCAACGCACAACTCATAATACCTCTACACGTGCAAAATTTCAAACTACAACATTGTAGAAGATTTGGCGCAGCACCGTCAAATAAGGCCCGCTCTCGAAGTATTGCAAACTTGTCCAAATATTTCTCAAAGGAAAGCCTGAGCGCTGTCGTGAATAGACCCCGTGATTTCAGAAGGCAATATTCGATATGGAAAATTATAAAACTCACCTCTCACACTAACTGTTTCAAAAAAAGGTTTTGTCGAAAGGGAGACCAATTCATCGCATTGTCATAGACGAAGGTGCTTCGACCCGCATTATGTCACAAGCTTGTTGGCTCAATTTTGGTTCTCCTATCTTAACACCACCGTTGAATTTCAAAGATTTTTATGGCCACATGTCTTCTCCCGTTAGATCCCAACCACCTTGAAGCCGAAGGGAAGGCAAAAGAAGACAACACCAAACGACGCTGCTCCCTTTAGATGTAGGCCCGTCGAGGACAGAGGGCTTCAAGTCAATCTCAATGAAAATATTCAAAGGGCTTGATATTACCGAAACAAAACTGATCTGTAGGCTACAAACAACAGAGGCTGATTTTGGATTTTTAGGTTTTGAGTTGGAAAAAGGGAAACAATTGGGGCTTGGGGATGAGGCCAAATTCAAGTAGTTCAAATTGGGGTGTAGGCAAATTAAATTTGATGTCTTAGATCATGTGAATGGATGGAAAATATCACAGGAGCCGAAGAGTAAGGGTGAGTACAAGGATCCTTCAAACTCGACAAAAACATGTAAAATTAAACAAAAGTCTAAGGCAAGTAGCACTAAGCAAATCAATGAATTCTACTCAAATACTCATTTGTTTAATTCAAGCATAGAGAAGGGAAATGGCATACATATAACATTAATGAAACTTACAATAACATGGAGAAGAACATCATCAAAACTCAGAACTTACAAGACCCCAACAAGTGTTGCAAAACTCGGTCTTTCCTTTGCCAAAACCGAAAATGTATGTACAATGAGGTGCCAAACATTTTCCCAAGTATCCAAATAAGAATATGTCTTAGAAAATACAATATATAGACAAGTCTAACCCTTCCCATGCCTCTAGGGGTCGAGCTCATCCTTCTAGAGTCAAGCTTCAACCAATTCTAAACTAGGAATCAAATCTAGGCAAACAAACAACTTGCCTCTATAAGGAAGGAAACTGACCATTCATTTAATTTTCACTTTTTAGTGAATGAATCCCTCTAGAAAAAAGTAAATATATGCAAAAATTACATCATGGTTACCAAATTACATCATGGTAGATCAATCATCACATGAAAAAGTAAAATTAGTCAAAACTCTGGCGACTTCGAGTCAAGAGTGAAAATGAGGCAAACTTTCATGCGCTCGCGCTCAAAAACTCAATGCGTTGTGCCACTTTGAGCCTATTTTTGAGTGGACTTTCCTAAGTCCAAATCAATCTCAGATAATGTTGGAAACTTCTAGATGTCTGAAGTGAGAAAACCCAAGTGGAATTTTTCAATTTGGAGCTCATTTACCCCTCAAAAATTCAATATCCAAAAGTACTTTCCTCATTGGTGCAAATGGTGGTGCAGAAAGGTGATTTTCATGGTGTTTTTGGCTCTTAAGACCACCTGCACTTGATGAAATGCTTCAGCCATTCCCGAGCATGCATAAATTACCATGAGAAATCCAAAAATATCAATTTTCTCTCCTGTATAGGTGTCCCAATCATAAGCGCGCATTGGTGGCGCAACGCGCGCTGAAACCTGCTTTGCAACCAAAATTTTCAAAAAATGACAAAATATTTCTGGGGCTCGCTGAAATTTGAGTGAAGGTCTCCATCATGTCTCATGCTCGCCCAAGGAAGCTTCGCCAAGATTCGCAGTGGATCCGCCTTCGACGTTTCTCTGCCTTCTCAATCTTGGTTTTCAGATCTTCATTTTGCTCTCAGAACGTGTGTACGTGCCCAATAGTGAGTCTTCATGTGTCCGAGCATGTATTTTTCCCTATTGGCCTTCACCAAGAGCTTCCGTATGAACGGCGGACGGCGTAAGGCAAGTTCGCTCAACCGTGTCATGTCACTCCGGTCTCTCTTCCGGCCAATTCCTGGGCCTTCACGGGATTTGCCGAAACTCTATGAGTGTGTGCCGATCCTCCAAATTTCGTTTATTAGGCTGATCCAAATGATGTATAAACCACTAATCTTCCGCAACTTGTCAAACTGCCAATTTCATCCTTTATGTTCCCTGATGATCTCTTTCGCCCCGAGCTAGAGAGCTCGATCAACATCGATCAAAACAAAATCAAGATCTTGGCCTCCCGAGGGGCTCCCTCATCGTGCATACAGCTCTCGCTCTGCCCCCGCGAACTCCGGTGACTGTGAGCCATTTTATGGCGAGACCCTTCCACACCATGTGTGGAGATAGTACTCGCGCCGCCGATGAAGTCAACGAGACCCCTTCCACCCCCGGTGGAGACAGTACTCGCTGGCCGTCGCAAATAAGGCTCGATGGCCTCTCTCCGATATGTCACACACACGGAGCACCGGAGCAAATTAAACCCTGAACATCAAAACTAGTGTGAAGGCTCTCCTCATCATGAACGCGTCTCGAGGAGGTTGGTGGCGCGCAAAGAAGTCACGAGAAATGAACCTATCCCATGCGATGCCCCCCCGCTCGTGCGAGTCAGAGGTCGACCATGATCTTGATGAGCGCGTAATGGTAAATTTCCGTTATGCCGCCGCACCGGGGTCTTCTTCTACACAAGGAATGTCATCCGCTCTATGTTTTGACACATGAAATAGGGGGATACTCATCGCCTCATTCTCGTAAAATGCATCAAAATTCGATGTGATATGCATAAAACGCAGGAAACTGCCCTCACAAACCTGAAATAACGAATGATGAGTTTCATCGTTGGTGCATACTCTTCCTTCGTAAACCTAATGGAAATACCGCTTTCAACGCTCAAATATCTAGGTCTGATGTAAGGCTCATAATATGCTCTATCCAAGCTTGTCGTTCTTATTCCACTCTCACCAATGTTCGTATCCTAGCCAGTCGTAAATAGTCTCCTCGTGTCATGAAGTTCACTCCGACAAGATTCACATGACCATTATGCAAATGTAGGACAAATAGGTGATCTAACTCATGATGATGCCGAGTTCGTGAAATCATCTCACAATAATGGAAGCATGATCGACGCCGAAAACAATCCTCAGTAAGCTGTGCCCGCAATTGGAGCCAAAGAAGTCGGCTTCCTCCTCGACATGCCTCGCCACTTTTATGAGATCTCCTCGGCACATTTAGTTCTCGCCGTAGAATCACTATCCCGCTCATATCCCCCGCTCATATGGTGAATCTATCTCCGACATGGTACCGAAATGTGTTGAACAAGTATATGTCGATATATGTATAGTGAAAAGAAGAGTTAGGTGTATGTTGAAAATGATGAATTGGTGCTTGCCTTTCAATACTCAAATATGCCACATGTATCAAGAATGAAATGAGGGACTCGTGGGAAGTATATGCAAAGTAAGTTTAAAATACCGTCAAATGAAACTTAACTTGTGAAAACAATCATTTGACTATTGGGAATTAAGGATTTGGGAATTAGGAATATTTGCAAAGGATATGGGAATGATGATGATATTTGTAGTTTTTAGGGACAGGTATAGATGCAATGACAAGACATCCTTAAGCTAGGTGAATTCAAATATATAGAGATAGTCCATTACATGTTTTGGGAATTGGGAATTTAAGCGATATGAAAGGGGAGGGTGATAGGAATAGTAGGATTTTTAGGATAGGAGTGCAATGACAAAATATACTTAAGTTAAAGTGAAATCAAGGATATTGAAACAGTCCTTGAATCTTTGGTAACCAAGATTTTATCAATGTCGTGACGTGGTGACAAGCAATAGTGGTTTGGGGATGTAACATGGATATGGGATGAAGTGGGAATGGGGAAGAGATCGTGATATGATAATATGCGAAGGCGTTGATAAGAGGACAAAAAACAATAATGACAACCAGAGCATAAATGTCTATGGCATGAGAGTTTCAACACCACAATTTCAAGTTTTAACCACCTCTTTCAAACCCTTGGAGCAAATTTTGATGTGGATATAGGGTTAAATCTTTCACCATTCAAACACCAATATCTTCACTTCTAAACACATCACACATAAATAAATCACTCATAATCGTCTTGTGGACTTACTTGGAGGCGAATGAAGGATTTGAATGAGTTTTGGAGGAGCTGAGAAGGGATTCTGCCTTAGGGCTCTATGTGCCGCGTGCACACCTGCGCCGCGCTCAGGTGCACCGCGCCCGTGGAAAAAGACACGTCGCTATTTTCGCCCAATGCGCCGCGTCAATTTGGTGTGCCGCGCTCATTTCCTATGCGCCGCGCCATCTTTACACACAAAATACGACCCTCTAAAACACAAGCTTGCGCTCACTTTGAAATTTGATTTTCATATGAGATTTTGTGAATGAAACTTGGATGCAAATGGATATATGACTTTGAGAAAAATCTTATATTAGAGATGGTTTTCTATTTTTATTCTTCAAAAACCCATTTTGTAATGTTTTTTGACTTTTGGCACTTTTTATTTAATTCACTTCTATCTTTTTCTTTTCACTAACTTTCTGGACTTGAAATGATGAACATGGTTATTTTTTGCAAGGATGTTGGCGTTGATGTCAGTAAAGGAAAATCCGCAGCCCTTTTGAAATCTTCATATGAAAAATAAATCTTTATTACAAAATGAATTCAACAATATCTTATTCAAAACAGAAGTTTTGAACAAGAAATGTCCTCAATATGCTTGATGATGAAATTTTGAACCGAGAGCTTATTGAAAACCATCCCTTTATACCGCGGCATTTATTGAACATGTCGAAAGACTAAATCCTAGACCTAAACTAAAGACTCTTTTTTTACCAAAATAATCATTTAACGTGGAATGACATAACCGAACTTTGATAAATTTGAGGAGTTTTAACCAACCTGCCAGGTACAAGCATGGAGGGAAAACAAGAGAACCAAACCTCTTCCGCGCCCAATGGCATGCCCCTAATGGAATGCGTATGAGCGATGCGAATGAGACACCTAAACAATGAAATGCAAAAAGAGAAATGATCTCCACTGAGGGTTGTATGACCGACTCCACACCTCTCCCAAAAAGGATGCCTTGCCAGCTTTCCATCAGAGCCTCCAGTGACAAAATGGTAACTGCGACATTGAAGTCATAGATCGCCATCTTGACTATAATCTATTGCTTGTCGCAATGGTTCATGCCATGATCGCTATTGTTTCTTCTTACTCCGACTCATCCTATTTCATTGGATGGGAAAATAAGCCACAGTTGGATCCGTTATCCTTCTACACCCCCGATTATACCACGTTACCAAGTAGCACTACACCCCTAATAGGAGGGTTTCCCCGACTCTACGTCGCATTCGCACTGGCCTTTCAAAGGCATCTTCCTTATTGGGTTTTTTTCCTCTCTCCCCGCTGCCGCAGATCCCAAACACGTTGCAATGATATCCACCACTTTGGATGGCTCTATCGACCCATGGATCCCTTCCGTGCCTTCGCATGGATGATTCCCACGGAGATCGCATGCCGCTCTCACTAGTCGAGTTGCCCTACCAAGCCATCCAAATTACATCTAAAACCCTCCACCGGCTATGGTTTCAACCAAAGGTACAAACTCTCCCACCCATCACGCTTCTTTCTAAGGATATCTCAACAAACTGTGAGCGTACGAAGCTATTTGAGAGATCATGTTCCTAGAAGAACAACCTTGGGGAGAGTTGTACCCGCTTGATGACTCGACTCGTACGTGATAAAAACTAAAATCCCATCCTTGACCCACTCCGAGATGGGTCTCTCCGCTTACACAAATGTTCAAACCATCGATTCAAGGGAACATGGGTAATATTTCTAAGACAATGCTCTATTGATATCTCAAATAAAAAATTGTGTATCGGGAAAATATTCGTATCGGGAGCGATCGCAATCCCGAGGGAACATGCTTCATCCCTTTTCAAGGAATCATGATGTTTTTGCTTGGTCTTTTGATGAAATGCCCCATATAGATCCATCTATAATGGAGCACGAAATCAAGATTTATGACAATAAAACCACCAAAGAACGACTTTGGCACCGTCCACCCATGCAAAGTAGCCGCCACTAAAATTGAGGTAGAGAAACCTTTAAATGTTGGTTTCATCTATCCCATTCCCTACCGTAATGGGTTTCCAATCCCATTCCCGTCATAAAAACAGGTGCACCATTCGAGTTTGTGTTGACTATCGTGATATGAACACCGCTTTTCCCAAAGACACTATCCTACCTCATCTCCATATCAAATTTGACGTATTTAAAGCAGATGCGGCTTTTCCTTCATGGATAGATTCTCTTGGATCTAAAAAGATTTACAATTTAAAAAGAAGACCAAAGATAAAACGCGTCTTGATCTATCCTTGGGACACATTTACATCGTAAACCCCATCTCTGGGCTCCGAAGAATGTCAGTGAAAATTTTCACTGGCTATGGACTATTCTTTTCATGACATTCACATATTGTATGTATACTTGGATGACCTTCCGACCCATTCCAAGAAACGACTCCGATCACCTCGCTCATCCAAAGAAATTTTTTTCTTAAAGTAGATTCATAACATACGCATGAATCCCCTCATAAGTGCGGATACAGGTCTAGTCCGGGCGTCTTTTAGGTTTCATCGTCTCCAAGCACCTTAGATTAAGGTTGATCCCCGATAAGGTTAAGGAAATTTTTGAATTGCCGTGACTACACCATCCTTTTAACTCCAGTCTGTTTGCAAGGGAAGGAAAACTTTTACGTCGATTCATCGTTAACTATGCCGAGATGACAAAAGGATTTATGCGATTATTGAAGAAAGGAACACTATACTTGTGGAATGACCAAGCTCAATGGTCATTTGATGCTTTAAACATGCACTTGTTTCTGCTCTAATTCTTAGTGCCCCCACTTCATCACGCGACTTTCTCCTCTACCTGGCAAATTTCACCATCCTCACTTGGAATGGTCTAGTCTGCCAAGTTCATAGTGACGACAAGAATAATGTGATATACCACTGTGCACTTAATCTGGATCTGAACTAC
Source organism: Pinus albicaulis (assembly GCA_034641835.2). Classification (NCBI taxonomy): domain Eukaryota; kingdom Viridiplantae; phylum Streptophyta; class Pinopsida; order Pinales; family Pinaceae; genus Pinus; species Pinus albicaulis. The sequence goes on from CM076577.1 coordinate 90,553,894, forward strand.
GTTATTCACATGTGGAGAAACTTTCTCTCGCGGTAGTTTTCGCCGTCACCCGACTCCGCACTATATATCGTCGCGACAAACTACGATTATTGCTTTGGAGAACCCCATGCGACACACTCCGTGTCTCAAAAATTAATGGAGGAAAATATTCCAAATGATCATAATCCTCCAACAATTTGATTTGGTTCGCTAACCGCCAAAGCAAAGAAATCCCCGTCTTCGCCGAATTATTATTGGACCTTCCTAGAATCGACCCGAGAGAAGTAGCTCATGATCCATTTCCCCGATGAATCCGTATACTGCTGATTCCTGACCCATGGTATGGAGACATTTTGGTCTACCTACAAACCCAATGCTTCCGCCCAACTCTCACATCCGATGACCGTCGTCGTATCCGCCACAATGCAAAGCACTACCTCAGTGCCGATACATTATATCGCCGTCGTATCGATACTATTCTTTCTGTTGTCTCACTTTCAATGAAGCGAAACACATTTTGAATGACCGCCAGCACACAGTATGCGTGTCATATTTTAGGCATAGCTATCGCCCAAAAATCCTACGCACAAGTTACTATTGGCCCACTTGTTTAAATATCACATTGGAACGAAGGTCCTATGCCATCCATGTCAGTCTTCACAAATAAAATGTGCCCATCCCCGCCCTTCATCTCAGGTTATCTCCATTGGTCCTTTCGCTAAATGGGGAAATCGACTTCGTCACCCATAATCCCACTTCGTAAAATGGACACAACTACATCATGGTTGCGTCGACTATTTACGTAATGGGCGGAAGCCATTCCCCACTTTTAAGGTCGAGGAAACCGCCGTCTTCTCTTGTTAAATCAGTAATCTCGTTGGTTCGACGTACCCCTATCTATTTTCATAGATCATGGATCCCACTTCTTCTGTAATCATATGATGACCGAATTAATATCCATGCTAGGGTTTTTGTCAAGATCAATTCTTCGTCTTATTATCCAAGCTAATGGTTAAGTCGAAGCCGTAAATGGCATCCTCAAAATCCATATGATTCATCACTCCGTCTGGAATTATAAACCACATGGCATCGAAAGTTGTATTCCGTGTTATGGGTACATTTTAACGTTAGTCAAAACTTCCACAAGCTCTGAAGTGCCATTTGAATCCTCGCATTCGCCTTAGAGGCGGGGTGACTTCCAATCGAGTGTGAAATTCCATTACTCAAACTTGCCGTTGAACTCCCGCTTCCACCACCGCCGGGCGTAAGAGCGCTTTCTCTCGTCGATCATTTGGAAGAAACTCGTCGAGATGCCAGATGGGGTACCGAAGCTCACCGCCGTCGAGTCAAAGCTCAATACGACAACCGTACGTTCGTTCTTTCCAAGAGGGCGATCTTGTTCTACCTCTATGATCAAACATGACCTCTTAGGGGAAGGAACGCTCCAACCATTATGGCTTGGTCCTTACATCGTCACTAAAGTCCTCTCAAAAGGGGCTTACGAACTTCAGGCCTCGTAATGGAATTCCACTGTACCGCAACAAAGCCTCTATCTCAAGAAGTATTTTTCCTAATTTCGCACTAGGCGTATTCTTTGTACTCTATGTATATAAGTTTTGCCTATTGTTTTGATGTCTTCCGGATATTTTTTGGTTTTTGAGGTGTTTTTCTCATGTACACTCTTTTTTTCACACTTGCATGTCGTCATCCTCCTTATCATACGCCGGGAGATGTGCTACCTGGCAAGGTCGTCACACTCAGCACACATTATCACTGCCAGGCTTCTACACTCCAGCCTGGATCTTCTTGGTTCGGGGGGAATCTTCCTAGGTAGCACCACCAATAATGCACGCAGTAGCGTCGCTGATCCAACTCCTCACGGAGGCAAACTGCCTCGTGACATCTCCAATTTAGTGGTCGTGGTTAGATCTTCAACTCATCATTATGTAGTGTTAAAAAAATCATTACCGTGTCCGTCATCCAAATTTCGTTACGTTTATTTTTTAAGGGTGCGATTTTTAGAACGTCAATTTCAAACAATCACATTTGAGCACGTTCCTAGAGAATTTAATGTATTAGCCGATTTCGGAAAATATAAAGTAGATTGCATTTTCATGATTTATTATAAAATATTTATACATGAGTATATATATTTTCATCCCTATTGAAAAATATAAAAAATCAAAAAACACAAAATCACCAAAAGTATGTATATATATATATGTCGTGTCCGGCGACAATAGTTACATCCAAAAATCTTCCAAAAATTGGGCAGCTGATGCAAAAAATGGCTATACTAAGCCACACTCCTCATTAATTAATACATCCACTTTGCCGCCTAGGCCCAGTGATCAAGTGGCATATGCCAACCGCTTCTCCGTTATCCTCCTCGCAGGCACCAATACCGTGACACCTACTCGTATGCCGCAAATGAACCGGAACCTCCCGGCATAGGAAGGGGCAGGCACCATACCAAACCCCTCCAGGTTTCGGAGAGTTCTGTAAAACCCGGGCATCATCATCCTCAAGGGCTTCCGCATCCTCTCCGGGTGCGCTGGGCCTCCGTACTGGCAGTCCTAGCGAGGGCCCCAACCGACACAGTGCCACATCCGTGTCAAGCAAACAACTCTTCATGTCAAAACACAATTTTCACCCTACTTCAACAAAAAAAATTTCATTTTCAAAAGAAAAAAACAAAGTACTTCCACAAAACATTAATCGATCATTTCCTTCTTACCATCGAGTCCCCACTGGTGCTGTGGGCAGCGCTAACTCTGGACGTCTTGAATTTCATCCCCGCATGTGATAATCCTTGATCATAATAATCAGAGTTCACCTAATCAAAAAATCCATCATCAAAACAATGGCAGACGGACCCCTTCTCCAAATACAGGAGCAAAGCTACCCATCGAGCCCGCCTCTACCAGGGCCTAATGGTGTTGTAATGATCCGGCCTCATCAATGTACCCGCTCCAAACAAGAAAGAACGATCGCTGTACCATTATACCCAAACTCTCTCTCGTGCCGTGTCTGTACGCGGTAGTTTCCGTTTCATGCCCGACGTACAACTCCGTCACACCAATCACCCGAGGTCGCATACAATCCAGTATCCGGGCCTTGGTGGCCACATGCCGACTTCGGCACCCGCCAAGTGAAAAATCATCCATAATATAGACCTCATTGGTCTCAAAGTCACCCGTGCCATCTGCATCTTCATGTCATTGTACCGTGTGTCGTGTATGCAATGCTCAAGAATAAGATCAAGAAGGGGAATGCGGGCCGCCCGACCCGTCAAGTTGGGCTCGATCCACGACATGATAGGCCGGTCAAAGTACACATCCTTCGATTGAGAGCTCATTGCCCCCAATCCGAAAGACATAGTGCCGCTCGTCCCATTGTCAATCAACCACCAGAGGTCCTCTTGACCCCCACGCTCTAAATGTGCATACTAGCAAACCGCATCTATGGAGAGCCATCGTTTGGCAAGATTAGTAACCATTTCCTTTCTTCCCGTTCATGTTCTCTCTCTCACCAGATAATTGCTGACAATGCTTGAATACCTTCAAATACAACATTTTCAACCAATTAGAAATTGTCCGGGCCATTTCAAAATATTTGATATGAATATTGCTAAACTCGCTTGCGCCTAACGCTCGGCTATAAAGGTAAAAAATGTAGCGCGCTAATCGCATCACTTCACTCGAAGAGGGCAACATCATTGCACACACATTCCAAGAGAGAAATATTTTTAGGCCTCACAAATTTCCCATTTTGAACCAAACAAAACTTCATAAAATACACTAAATGGATAAGCAGAGGTTCTAGCTCTTACCCGGATCTCGCTGAAGGAAAACTCGTTGCTCGAATTGACCGCAATCGTCACCGAATATTTTGCCCTTTTCACCCTAGGAGCTCCTTCACAACACTTAACAAGAAATGAATATTCCTCTCCGACCTTCTTATAGCTAATTATAAGCATGACTCTCTTAATCTAGTCGCAAAAGTCATGAATTCTGGCTTTATATGTCGTAACTATTGAGATTTGTTACCGATGTTATGATGAGTGATCAAGATTCATATGTACACATACACATGTTTTGTCGAGCATTCTTTTTATGGTATTTTTCTTTTTCATTAATCTAAAAAACCTGAGTTCTCTTCGACTCGTTAAACTTATACGAAGTTGATATCGAGCGTTCTTTTTATGGTCTTTTCTTGCTCGTTAATCTCGAAAACCTCGAATTTCTCTTCTTCAGACTCGTTAAAAACCGATATGAAGAAGCACTCGAGTTTTCTTTTTAGGGACCTTTTTCTCGCTCATAAAATTGAAAAACCTCGAGTTGACTTGTCGCTCACTAAACTACCACTACGTAGACCCAGAGCCATTATTTTCCTATTTTTCAAAGCTCTTTAAAACCTAAGTAATCGTAGTTTTCTTCGTGTGACTCGTTAAAATTTCACGTGAGGGCACCAAGTTTTTCTTCATTTGAATTTTCGTTAAAATTTCACAAAGAGTACCGAATTTATTCTATTTCGTACTCATAACAAAATGAGGTAGACGTCCATCGAACATAGATTTCTCACTTTTCCTAGTCGATGGACTAACTCATGGAAAATGAACTGCTTCGTGCTTACTATTCTCCCTTTGTCGTGTCTCTGCTATCAAGACATGACAAAAGTACCGCAATGGAGTCATTTTTACGACATTTTTCGTACTCTCTAAATATGAAAAATTCACCAAGTTTACTCATCTAGACTCGTTAAAACTAATCGACGGTAAGTACGTAGTTGTCTTTACGACATTTTTCAGACTCTCTAAATATGAAAATCAACAGTTTACTTGTCTAGACTCGTTAAACTTAATCGCACTGGGAAAATTTGGAAAATGGATACTACCGTTACATTTCTCGTATATCGATTATAAAGAAAATCTTAAACATGGAAATTCCTAGAACTTTTGCAAGCAATTAACCCTACCATCTATGAGTTAGCTCTCATCTCCCACCTGCTCCTACACCGTAAAATCCTAACACACTTGGTGTCTACAGTTTCACGTTCTAGTAACTTCAAGCATGTTGCCTTCTATTGTTCATGACATATCGCTATCTACCGCTCCTCTTATCAACCAAATCGCTCATTATGCCGTAATTATTTGTTGTCTACATCCCCATTTACTCTTCATTATCTCCATAATAAACAAAATCATTTGGTTTTCATTTCGTGTTGACTGATGTAGGACGCCCGAGTGCCTACCTTTCAACAAATATCTTCCTATCGACTTCAACATCTTATCTAGGAAGTTGATCCGCAAACCCATCGCATCTTCGAATACTTGCGTACATCGTTACAGTAGTCTTGTGTTTGATTAGGAGTCTTCATCATCTACCATGGTCGAATTATTCTATGAGTGTTCGACTTCAACTCTCTTATTCACACTCGCTTAGATTGTATTTCGTGCATCTTAGGGACCATCATCATTATCTGCGTCACCTTCACGTCTCGTTAATAGTTTTCATTATCGAGTAGTAGCCCCATGATTTCTCACATGTTCAACGACATCTCCTTCATTCACATGTTGAGAAATATGTATTAAGTGAATAAGAGGTCAAGACCTTGGGGCAAAGGTTACATCATATTAAAGTTGTGTTCCCTTCCCCAAGTTGCGATATTGTTTATGGAGACAACTTCTTTAGTCGATCTTGTTATGACAAGACACTTCCACATTGTGCTCATCATGGACAAACATTCTTCATATCTCTATTCTATAGAAATCATGTTGTTTAAGCTAATGAGCATGGAAATGCCCGACCAAGGTAGCATACTATATTTTCTCGACATATGTTGTTGTTTCAGGTTTTCCGCCTTTCAATCTCTTTATCTCTACTACACACATTATAAGTGGATGGTCATCAGTTTTCGTCTCTCGAATTTCACACTTTAGTGGGGAATTTCTATTATAGGTCAAAATACTCCCTCATCACTTTCTAGGAGAAGATAAATATGGAAGGAATACAAAGACCTAAACTAAACCTATTTTTACAAGGTAACGCCTCACTCATAACAACACAAGAGCGTTATAATGCACCGATCGCTGAATAGGGCCGCGTTAGTGGCTAGGGAAACACTCGTTTTTATGTGAGAGCGCAACGTTACCCGTGTTTTGAGTCTGGAACGGAAAACCTCGTGGAGAATGATTTGAATTTCCAGCCTTTTTCTCACAAGAGAGCCAAGACAAAAAGGAAATCAAACCAATTAATCTCTTACTGGGGCCTTTCCAAAAACAAATCGGGAACTTCAAGGAAGGAAATCATGGAAGTTGAGGAAACATCTTGGTTTTTTCTATTCGTAACTAGTGGAAAAGAGAAGGGGAAATTACTTTTCCCTGACTTCCTATAAAATGAGTCAAGGCTCTTGTTCAAGGTCGAAGGATTGAATAAGTTTTTGAATACTTGTGGGAAGTAGAGATTATTGTTGTAGTGTGAAGGTCAAGAGTCAGTAAGAGGTCTATTTGATACCTGGTGATCACATATCTAATTAATTTCTCTTTTGAGATAGAGAGATGGAAGATGGAGATGGGCTTGGTACAACCGACGGCGTTGTAATCCTCCTTTTATAAATCAATAGAACTCGTATCTATTTCTATCTATCGCATGTTGATATTGGTTATCGTTATTTAATAAATTATATAGCATGAGATGAATGGCTTAGATGTGTATAGTTTAAATGTTTATTATATATTGACTTAATTGATAGGAAATGTATGTTATGGTAGAGATTACACAGTGCTTTAATTTGACAGTGTGGTCAAGATTTGAGTCGTGAAGGAGAACTCCCGCTTCGCCGCTAGTTCTCTCCAAAATACTCCAAGATCATTAAAGAGGTAATCTTCCATCTTATTCCATCAAAGTTGTTTTAAGTTAATATGAACATGTATGTGCCTTCTTTGTGAACTATACATCTAATCTTACCGTTTGCCTTTCGGCACCGAAATCCCCGAGAGGGATATTCGATAACCAACAACCCAAGCATTTTACCCTATACCGCTACCACGTGGGGCCGTCAACACTTTTGCGCCTTTAGCGACGAATTTCGAAGAATTTCCAATTACCTAGATATGAATCAATACGAAAATTCGAATTCATTGTGCTAAGACACCGCCACCCACATCTCCGATCACATTCATGAGTGGAGACGTAGGTAGAGGCTCGTCAAAGCTCCAATCCCGCATCATCTCTTATCCAAATATTTCTCTTGTAAGACACTCTTACCCCTAGCTATGGACGTTTTTATGTCCCAGACAGTCATGGAAGACCAATCCATTCATCATGCACATCATTTAGATCTAATATATTCGCAATCCGGCACGCTATATGATTTACTCCCCCATGTCCTCGGGAAATCTCGAATCCTCCCACTCACTCAAACCCGAGCACACGTCGATGTCCTCATCGTGAAATCTTCGCGTAGCCATAAAATATCCTAGTGGGTAAACCTCCCACCATCTTCGGCCTACCACTTCCCCTAACCAATCGACTACTCTTCCTACCGTCGAGGTAAATTCTATGGAATTTTCACAAAAAACCTAGTGGCAAGAACAAGAAGAATAATAGCACACTTTCCTTCTCAAGAGCAGCTTGGATACTCGTAATAATCCCAATCGAAAAGCACAGAACAGAAAAAAGGAAAGGGAGAAACCATGAAATTTCCTTGCGTAATATAAAGTGAGGATCACTTCGACATAAAATGTAATCAAGCGTGTGAATGCACGATTTTATCACAAACAAGGACTCTAAGAAGACACCTATCATTCTTCATAATCCTTCCCCTAATCCAGAAAGGTAAAAAGAACAAAAACACATGGTTGCAACCCACCACAACCCTCGCAAAGGGGAACGCGTGGTACACATCCTTCGGTGAAGGATCATCCGCCATTTATGGCATAGAAAGCGTTGAACTCCAAACACGAGCCAAACTCTATGGAAATCTTGTCATTGATGCTCAGGAACTTGGTACCTGGGCTCGAATCCACTACCACCCAATGATTTTCATCGAAAGCATGTCGCCGACCCCGCAATTCGTCCCCCCAAAGGACACTTCAATGCATGACTCATAACACCTCTCGCACGTGCTTCCCAAAAACTACAATATTGTAGAAGATTTAGCGCAAACACCATCAACCATGTCCGCACTCAAAGTATTGCAAAAATTTCAAATACAAAGGAAAGATCTTCTTTTGGCCATTGGTGGAATTGACCCCCAGGGATTCTACACAAGACCTTACATGGATAAATTCCAACTCGCCACACCAACTTGCATTCCGTGTGCAAGTTGTGTCGAAAGGGAGACCAATCACGCACTCGTCATACAAAGGTGCTTCGAATTCGCATTATGTCAATCGACTGCTCACTTTGCTCCGTATTTATCTCCACCATTCAATTCCCTTAAAGATTTCGATGGCCACACTTTCCTCCCAAAAGGCTACCTTGCTAGCTTTCCCATTTCGTCATGGAAAAATGATAATGATGGAAATAGAAGTCATAGATTGCCATCTCGACTATAATCTATCGGGCCGGTCGTAGTTGGTCTTACGCAATGATCGTCATTGTCTCTTCTGGCCTTCTATCTCATCCTCTTTCCATTGGATGGGAAAAATAGTCAATGATCAGCTTATCCTTTTCGCACCCCCGATTATTCCATGTTACCAAGTAGCATCGTAGCCCTAGTAGGAGGCATTTCTTACTCGTACGTCGCATCAATACCGATATTCCCCGAATGCATCTTCCCGATGGATTTCTTTCCTCTCCCACCACTTCAAGTTCCACATACGACCGAAATTATATCCACCCACTTTGATGGCTCATCGATCCATGGATCCTACCGGCGCCTCTGACATTGATTCCATGGAGATCGATGCCACTATCACCGTAGAGTTGGCTTATCAAGCCATCCAAATTGCATCTAAATGCTCCACTACTTTGGTTTCGACCAATCGTGCCACCTCTCCCGCCCCATCACAGCTCTTTCTAAAGATCTCCTTGATGAAGTACGTTCTATGAATGAAGTTACTCGAGAGGTCATGTCTCTAGAAGAACGACCTTGGGGAGAGTTCCATCATCGCACTTCAATGTTCGATTCAGACGCGATAGATACTTAAATCCCATCTTTTGACCCACTCCGAGATCGTTCCCTCCACTTACATGGTTGTTCAAACTATCATCTCGGGATCGGAATATGGGTAATATTTCTAAGACTATGCCTAAGGTATATCTCACAAAACGGTATCATGGAAAACATTCCGTATTGCACTACAAGAAAAAAGACATTGGTGAGGGGCGAAAAATGTCACACAAGCTCATCATGAGGGTCAAAAGGCCTTTCACAATTAAAACTCGAACGTCACCAATGGTGGTACTGCTAAAAGTATAGGCATTGTGGTGACATTCAAGGTTCGTCACCAATAATGATTTATAATGATGGATGTTAGACCGTCACTCATTTCATATGAGTAATGTAGATTTTATTGACACCAGCTACCAAAAATTGAACGTTACCAAAGGTGGCGTCGAAAGTATGTGTTGTGGTGACATCTAAGGTCTGGCTACGAATATTGATTATAATGATTTATAGTGACGGCCACCATTTCATATGAACAACAATGATTTTTTTGTGATGGACCTTTCATGGCCGTCATCATTTGGTGCATATATATGGTGACGTTCATCGACAAATACCATTTCATATTTGGTGAGGGTCAAAAAAATGTCATGATAAGTTCATCGTGATATCAAGATCCGTCATGAATAATGACTATAATGACAAACAATGACCCTCACCATTCATATCAACAACAATGATTTATGGTGACGGGACTTTCATGTTCACAATTATTGATGTGTATATGTGGTGGCGTTCGTTGACCGTCACCATTTCATATTTTAGTGAGGGTCGAAAAATGTCACCATAAACTAATTGGTGATGGACAAAAGAGCATCCGTCACCAAAAAATGATCGTCGTCATTCCTGAATATCAGGCAATGTGATGGAATCGAATCCCACCAACCCCCGCAAAGAAAGTGCTCTTCCATTGACCTAGCACCCTTTAAATATTATACTTTAAACTATCAATTACCCCTAAAGGTGCAAAGATACACCAAAGGAATAAAAGATCTAGTAAAGATCAAACTGCTAGAAATAACATGTTCAATATACATAATAAAAAGACAATAACTCAATTGATTAATTTCTATGATATCTATTATTTAATTTAAAATATTCATGATTAAATACTTAATATTTACCAAAAATACTAATGATTAAATATGTTTATAATTTCAGAAGGAACATGATTTCCGTTACAATTTTGTTGTCCCGTCATGTCATATTTTTAATATGAAATAATGAAGTTAAATAAATACTAATAGGGATTTAACTCAAGGAGGTTTAAAACATGTAAATTTTAGAAACAAACATTTTCATGTTACAATACAATTTTAAAGACCAAAGGCCATAATTAAACTTACGAAATAACCATTTATGACAACAAGATAATGAGAATCCATGCAAAGCAACCACTAAAATCATCTTGATTTCCACCTATGTTACAATGAAAGCTTCAAATTTTGTTCCGTTTACAATTAAAATGCTCGTGCCCAAGGAGAGTAGAGCAAGAGGAGATCGACACAAGACGCTAACATAGATGATGATGACAATGGTATCGATTTAGGCTTCCTCAAGTGGTGCTTAATAGGAGAGCAAAGTCTATGTCTTTAGCCAAAATTTCACCACAATTATTAATCCTGGAGGGTAGATTTATCAAAAATAAAACAACAAAATGGTCCACAATCGGGTAGATAGATGCACCATCTAACTATCGATTTGTCAGTGGGAATGATGCCCAAAGAGTTATAGAGAGGCAAGCTTTCTATTTTGGGTATTATTATTAGGGTCATATTCAAAAGGTTATACATGAAAAACCTAAACAAACTTAGAAACTACAAAGTGGAAGTAAATATGGAGGCCATGTAAAGAAGCAGTCATAAAGCCAAATAAAATTACCATCATGCATATACAATTCAAATCAGGTTCCACGTACTGCTGAAGAGACTATTTTTCATCCTTGGCCTTGTGCTCAGATACTTCCCCGCAAAGAAATGTACTACTCTCTTTCATTGTTGGCTAGTTGATGGGAAAGGTGCTTATGTAAAGGAGTCCTACTTTCAAAACCATATTCATTTCCTCCTTGAAGCAATCCACAAACTCAAGATACAACACTTCAAGAAATCCATTATTTTCTATTTTATTGCACACCCACTTCACAAGAACTTCATCCTCTCCAATTTCTCATCCATTAGTTGTCTTCCCATCATGAGCTCCAAGATCACCACTCCAAACTATAGATGTCACTTTTTCGATCGTTTCTTCCGTAGAAGTTATGTCTTCCTAAAATCCTTACAATGGGTACTTTTGTAAGGCTCTCTTGTTCCCCAAAAAAAGAACAGAATAAACCCACCATGTTGATAATGTAATCTAGAACAGAAACACACTAATGTCAACCACAAATGTTGAATTGTTTAAATGTAATGTGATCTTATTAATGAAGCTCCTGTTACTCATTGACTTTGATGAAGTAAGTTTACATCACTAAGGAAATTAGATAATAACATAAGATGAGCAATAAAATTTGGAGTGATATTTATAGTGAAATAGGATATGAACCTCGTGTTAAGGTTGGCCACTATATTGAAATTTAAAACTACAATGTATTAATTAGTGTATGTAGGATATGATACAACCTTTGCAACATCCCAACTAATCATTATCTCATGGAAATAATGTTCGATGGAAAAAATATGAAAGGTAAAGCATCATTAGAGAAGTATTCAAAGAAAATGATGAAAAGCGTATCTAGAAAGAACTAGAACACTTTAAAGTGCAAACACATTTATCATCGTGACTAATACACTCGCAAAAAAAAAATATCGCAGTAAATTATGAACTATTCACCAAAAAACAAGATTTTTTCCACTAAATACAATTTCAACACCCATTAGCATGGTCCTAACTTTGTTAGTGGTACTGTAAGAGTAGAAGATTGAAGTTTAAAATACAATAATACATTGATGAGTTAGGGATTACCGTGGCATTAGAGGGCACATGCCAAATTATACTGGGTGCATATCCAAATGCACTCCCATGTAGTGTCCATCTGACACTTTGTGACTTGAACCTTTAAAAATGCTTGCTCATCCACTTCATCATTCAAGATTTATTGTGAGAGTATGATGGTACAATGTGACTCGCATGTCCCAAATAACATGAGCCAACAATGAAAACCATAATTAAATTATTAATGCCTTACTAATTTAATCCTGAAAAGACGAAAAACATGAATCCAAGAAATAAAAAATGATAAGGTTCTCGTTAACCAAATGCCTATTATATTTACGTATATGGAAGAATTTTTGATTGGTTGTTTCGTAATTTAAAGCATTTTACTTATTCTCTCAAACATATGAAAAGACACTAAAATTACCAATGTCATATTTCAACAAAAATATTTAAAATCAGATTGCAACTATGAATATATTGTTCTAAATTTTAAAAATATATAATAAAATCCATCTTCTCAACATGACTTAACATTTTATATCATATTAGAAAAATTTTTGAGTCCGGAAACAAGTACAAGGTTCGTAGTTAAAATATTTGCGTCAAGGACAAGGAGATATCATATACAACTTTCGAGTTGAGGTTATCACTAGAGAACATAGTCTTGAGTCTTAAACCAATACTTAATTAGGGGACTTATGGAAATAAATGGGTACAAAAATGTGAATCTATCCTCATGAGTCATGGCACACACACAACTCCTAAGGCTTTACAAAATCGCAAATTTCCGCACCTATCACACTACCTTTTTAGGTTGAATTGTCCACACTTGGAGGATTTGCAAGTTGCAACCACCGCATGCACCCATCACATCACTTTTAGGTTGAATTGTCCACATGTCCTAACCTACGTAAATGTAGTTGAATAGTCTCAGTTGAATTCCACAAATTTTGCCCACAATCGACTACAAGTCCTCGCATGTAATGAGTGCACCCGACATGTATCATGGGAGCCACAAAACCTCGCAAACAAAATTATCCATAAGTCCAAATGGGGAGGATGTAACTCGGAAATAACAAAGTCGAGAAAAATGCTCCTCGCAATGAAATTCCGCATGTGAATCCTCATGAATAGAGCCATTCTTATCAAAATATTCTAAGAGAAACAAGTTTAAAGATAAATGTATATACAATTCATTAACCAGCTCTCGCCATCCTACCGTGTCATATCACCTTGAGCACCCCCAACACAGTGACTTTTAGTAGAAAAGGCCAAATAACTAAATAATTTTGCTCAAAAATGTAAAAACAAAATCCAGATATGGGAAGAATACACCAATGCCCAACAAAGCTTGGGACTAGCAGGGCTAGTAGCAAGGAGTTTCACACCTTTGGTCAAGATTCCCATTCTCATAGGCTTCACCCATGGGAGATAGGAAGGATTGAACTTATGGCATCGGGGAGGTGATGAACCATGTGCATATATTGCAAACCCAAGCCTACCCTCATTCTCCTTGAGGAAAAAAACTACCGACCACGTTCCATTCACATAAATTTTACCCAAAGACGTGGAGGTAGTCAACTTACGCCATCAAGAAGTGATTAATTTCATGTACATGTTATGGACCCAGGCCACCCCGTGTTCTCCTCGAGGCCTGGCCAAAAATATGTTTGTCAAGCGGTTGTGATCAAGTTGTAAATCAAATGTGTTATCATCACGAAGACTCAAGTGTAAGCTCCCCTCAAGAACATGATGTCGTGATTTAATGTTGTCAATTTGTGTTATCATCCGATATCTCATCAATAACTAAGCCTAAGCAAGCTTGGTCCTGTGCAATGTCCCGCATAATTTTTATGAAATAGATACAATCCCGTCATGGCATTTAGGCCAAAATTAGGCTCCACTTCGTTAACAAAGGCATATTTACTAACCAAAATAAAAAGGGGATGAATATGTCAAGGAATAAATGAATAGGAGTAGGATAATAACATATGAAGAAGGTTCAAATTTGACACATATTGCAAAGTATATTTGTTGGGCCTAAAATCATTCAATCCATGCATAGAATGGTATACCAAATAAAGCATTGGAAATCGTAATGCACATCATACCATGTTTAAACCTAGGCAAGTGCAAAACCTTCCCGGTTTTCTGACCAAGAGAGTCCACATCTTAAAGAGCTCCCATTGATTTGTCGCATAATGTTATTCTAATGGGAGTGGATGTGAAGAAACCGCCTTGAAAAGCATTCCAATGAGAAGACATACATGTGACATACACGTGGCACAAAACCCTAGAATTCTGGTCAAATGAGCACATTTCATGGGAACATTTCGCTAGGAGGATGACAAAAGGCATCACAATTTAAGCTCTCTCCTATCAGGAAGGCATGGATGGATTAATGGGAAATTCGTGAGCCTAGTTGAAGATCTACCGGAGAAATAAAGTTCAAGGATTTATTTTTTAATATTAGGGTTCATCATTGCATCCATATTTTTTTGTCTATTGCTAGAAATTCATTAAATTTTTCCCACAAAATTAGGCTTCATATTAGGAAAAGTTTGTCATTTGAAGAAGGGCTTTGGTTGAGGTGTTCTCATCAATTTCCCTTGCCGATTACTATTAAGTTAGACAAATTATCATTATTGCCTACCATGGTGGACACATTTTATAAATAGTACACCACCTTCTTTTGCCATGAATTTATTATGAGCACCTGTAACGGCCCTCTATGTAATTTCGCAACTGGAAAAAAATTCATGTTGAGTTTTTTATTGTTGCCAGGTCAAAGATTCATCATTGCCATCCACATTCACAATTTCAAACCCTCTAAAGGTTGCCACTTGACTCCATTTGCCCTAATTGGATAGGCACTAATCCCAGTGGGGATTACAAAAGGCATCACGCAGAAGCTCTCTCCATTGTAAAGGCATGGATGGATTAATGGGAAATTCCCCTGTGAGCCTAGTTGAAGATCTACTGGAGAAAGAAAGTTCAAGGATTTCTTTTGTAATATCAAGTTCATCATTGCATCCATATTGTTGTTTGTCTATTGCTGGAAATTCATTAAAATTTTCCCACAAAATTAGGCTTCATATTAGGGAAAAGTCTGTCATTTGAAGAAGGGCTTTGGTTGAGGTGTTCCTATCAATTTCCCTTGCCGATTACTATTAAGTTAGACAAATTACTGCTGTCATTTCAGTTCATGGTAGGACACATTTGCAGTTTCTAGTACAATCACCCCTTTTGTTGCCATGAGTGTGTATTAAGGAGCACCTTTGTAAGGGCTCTCTATGTAATTTTTGCAATCTAGAAAAAAAATTCATAGGCTGAGTTTTTGGCATGTTGTAACAGCACTATCGTGCCATCCACATTGACAATTTCAAACCCTCTGAAGGTTGCCGCTTGACTCCATTTGCCCTAAATGGATAGGCACTAATCCCCACTAATCCCAGTCTTACATCACAATCTATGTCTAAATCTATCTCATATTTTAATTAAGGAAACCCCCCTTGTTCCAGGCGATAGACAGTCGAACGCAAGAGAGGAAAATATTGTGGTGGCAACAAACAAACCCTCTTAGTTCCCCTAAAGGTTGTACATCTGTTTTAAGGCTTTACCACTTAAAGTGCAGGTTTGTGAAGTAACAAGAATCATCAATGTATCTTAGCATTTTTATAAATGTCAATGCTGGGCATTGACTTAGTTAGAAACAAGAAAGTTGAAACAAGCAGTCTTTATGTTAGATAGAAAAACAGCTCAGGATAGTAACTGTGGATTCACCCCTTCAATCTTTTAAAATATTAGAGTTTGTGATTTTTTTTTGGTTTATAGTTTCATCATTACCATAAATCCATTTTAACAATCTATGATACCAGTGCTTTAATGGTGTAAATTCAAAGAAAATAGATGACCACACTGCATGGATGTGATCTTTCAAATAATATGACATCATCTTGAAAAGCAGAGGCAAAATAAGGATGGGTATGAGAAATGTCTTCTTTGTAATAGAATGGGTGAGACAGAATGATGGCCCGCAAAAGTAAAAAACTTAAAAGACTTGCAGGATGCTCTGCTTACACTCAAGGAGATACACATTTTCCTTGAGAGGGATCACTACAATGTGGTCCTTCAAGGGGAAATGACAGTTTGTAAGGAAATGGACTGCATTACAAGGGGTGCCAGGGTGCATTCTCAACTATAGTGGATTTTTTGAAGGGGATGAAGGATCCAAATTCCAAAGTCTACTTTGACTACTTGAAAGGAAAAGTGATAGTTACAAGATTCTTCGTTTGCATCAGCAGGATGAATCTCTTGCAGAGGATCAAACAAAGGTCAAAGGCATGTTCCGATTGCATTTTCAAAATATTTTCTCTTAATGCTTTTACGGATCATGTGGTGGATGTCAGGAATGCTCATTGTAGAGTCATTCCATGCAATATTTCTATCTATTGGTGTAGTGATTGAGTCAAATTGGATAGTGACTTCTCGAAAGAGAGGGGTTTTTTTAGCTCTTAGTTCTATGAAGAATATCAAGTCATCGGAAATGGATGGCCTTTGTTGTGATTTTTTCATCAGGAATGGATGGCCTTCATTCTGATTTCCACAAGGCCATGTTGAACACAATACAAGATTATTTCTATTGTTTGATAGCTGAAAATTTCTCTTCTAAAAGGCTATCTAAATCTCTCAATCAAGGCCTTAGTAAACACATTACCAAGAATGTAGCTAGGGGCACTATTGGAGGTTGGAGCCTCATTACTTTCCTCGGTGTCTCATACAAGATCATGGCTAAAGCAATGGCTCTCAATTGCATGGAAGGTAGTTCAACAAGAGCAGACATGTTTTGTACAGGGTCCAATTATTCTAGACACGTAATCTAGACTCGAGAGGCCTTGGAATGGGCTTGAGACAGTGGCTACCAGCCTTGTTTTCTGCAGATTGAAGCTTCATCACAGACATGTTAGTTTTGCTTGTACTACCGTCTGACCCCGCACTATTCATTCCAAACCGTATTGCCCTTTGGCCTTGCTGTTACTTGCTTTATCTACAATGTCCGGTCCTTTAGACCTTACATGAATGACATTAATTCCACCAAATAGGTTGTGAGCACTTCCCAATATTTCCTGCACAGATTTTAGATTGGCCATTTAAACATTAAACCTGACATACGGTTCGTCACGGAGAAGATGATTAAAGGTTTGGAGGATACCTGATAAACACCTGCAAGGAACAATCCCATGTAGTACAGTTCTCCTTCACACAAATGGTGCACAGAGAGCACACTTTCAACCTTCCCACTAGGTCCAATAAAGTGTTCTAGTTTTCCATCACTGTCACATGTCAAATCAGCCAAGGTTGCCTGTCTATTTGGCTTCTCATGCAACTGATGCAAAGGCATTATAGGGAAAACTTGATTTATGGCCCATGAATTAGGTATGGAATGGAAAATAGATAAGTTGATATGATATGTCGCTTCTAAATATTTCTTAAGCTTATCTACTTCATCTGGTAACTTAGAGTCTACAAAATTTTAAGACACTAAATGAAATAGAATCATAGACATCTTCAACTTGTTCCCTATGCTCAAGACTTAGGAAACCAAGCTTAAATAAGCTATGGGCTTCTTTTTTTAACCAATTTGCATCATTGTAAGCTTCCTGTACATTTTTTTGGCAGATAGTTTTTTTGATATCATATAAAGTTAATTCACCAGGATTGCAATCTTTCCGATGCTTTGTGTTTGTATGATATGGAACAACTGAACCTGCATGCAATTCACTTGAATGCATATCCTCTTGAACAGCTGTACCTGAAGTTTGGACCACGATGTGTGGCCATGGTGAACACACTACTCTCTAATGCATCAACATTTCTCCTTGTTAGTAACTCATTATCCCCTGAAATTTTGCTAAATCAATCTATTTGTCAAGGGTGCCCCTTTGCCCCAGATTTGTATATTTGACAATGGATGCCTTGGCTCACCTGTTTGAAGTTGCTGGCATTCAGGGGCAAGTGAAGGACATCTTACATCCTGATGGGTTAGACATGGTCAACAATCATTTTTCTAATGGATCCTTTATTTCTATGAGTGTTAAGCAGAGCTTGGTTGATGGTGCTCATACTTGTTTGCACATCTTTGGATCTACATTAGATGTTGTGGTTAGTGACCATGAGACAATTTTTTAGTTGTTAGAGTTAGACTCTCAGCCTACTAGATTCCCACAGCTCGGACTTATGTTCGACCGAGGGTAATTGTGAGGTATCTAGGCATTGCATTTGAAATTTTGAAGTGGGGCTTTCATCAGTGGCTATCCAAGATTGGTGTACCGTGTCTTCAAAAATTTTAGAGTAAGCATTGATTTTGGCATCATAAGGACCTCTCATTAGATGGGAAGTTGACAAGGGGGTTGGACAGATCCTCTATGCCTCACACGTTTATTATGTATCTTGTTGGTTTCCTAGTAAGACTCAATTTCAGCATTTAGAGAAGATCATGCAATCATACCTGTGGTAAAAGTATGGTGGGAAGGACAATATTCCACAAGGATGGGGGGGCTCATCCCTTGCCCAATGTGTTGAAAAATAACATTGCGACATCGAGGCCATTTTGTAGGGATGCGGGGTGGATCTTTGGTCAGTTCTTGCAGTAGTATCAACCACAAAGGCTTTAACCTTTGTTGCTTTAGCAGAATCTATTAACTCCAACTCTCAATGCAAGATGGGGTGTCGGTTGATCTAGAAGACAAGTGAGCACACAAATTACACCATTTCTAATCTGTTTGGAAAGATAATCAGGACCAGTATTTAGTTCTCCTTCAATGCCGCGCTCACTAGTGTGCTGCCTTGTTTGGAAATTGTAGCTAT
The DNA here is from genome assembly GCA_034641835.2 of Pinus albicaulis. Lineage (NCBI taxonomy): Eukaryota > Viridiplantae > Streptophyta > Pinopsida > Pinales > Pinaceae > Pinus > Pinus albicaulis. The sequence goes on from CM076577.1 coordinate 90,572,848, forward strand.
CTGGTCCACTCTTCCTTCATTGGGATTTGGCAGTGATTGAGAGTCTCTGCTCTATTTTCCCTAGGAAGATTAAGTGTAAGTTAGCAAAAATTTAGTTATCTGTCTACTTTTTGTTCCATTTATCTGTTTACTTTTTGTTCCATGTGGTGTAATGAGGTACATGACTAGCTATTAACTGTGGATGAATTATTGATAAGAGATGCTCAATATTTATATTTGGTAACCTATACAGACTTCATTTCTGCTTTGCTAGTCATCATCAAAATGGAACCCCCAAAGGGAGGACAATTTAAGTCAAATTTTGATAAGGCTGCAAAAAGAGATCCCAGAAGAGCAGTTAGTGGAAGGGTAATAATGAGCAGGAATGGGGAGATGATTGCAGTATATATGGAAAAAATAGGAATCAACATCAACAATCAAGCAGGAATGAGGGATCTTATAGCGGAGTTAAATTTTTCCTAGGCCTAGCCTGGAAAGAGTGGCAATGGAATGGAGTGGAATTCTCAGATTATAATCAATGTTGTGATGAAAGAATGCATTTCTTCTCGAATTTGGAAGTTTGAACCCCCAATGTCAATGGATTAAAAGGAGGTTTCAGCAGAAAGGTTAGAAATAGATCTCATTATGCTACAAGAGCAGCCAACAAGGTTGCTGATTGGCTTTCTAACATGCCATTGAGTGGCAAGTATATGACATCAAGATTTTCAAAACCTGAGGTTCAAAGGAAGAATACTGAATTATTGAAATTAATAGTAAGTCAAAATGTTGAGACTTAGAAAAAACACTAGGCCTTGGGGAGCTGACATAGATGTCCCTGTTTTTTCAATTAGAAAGATTAAGGTAGGATACCTTAAGTTGCAGGACATCAAATTTATGGACTGATTGCAAATCCCTCCATAATTTGCGACAATGGTGGCAGCCATTAGTGATTAGTATAAATCATAGTTTAATTCTTATGAAGTTTCTGTTTGTTTTCACACCTGGAGAAGAACTGGGCTTGTTAATTCACTTTTTCTCTGCATTATCTCAGTCTCTATTAGCCATTAGCAATCAGAAGAAGGCTAGAAAGGAGAGGAGAAAATCCCAAACACTCCCTCAAGGAACTGTGAGGAAAGAGGGTCCTGCCTGTCAATTGCATAATTAAAAACGATGGAAATCCTCTAAGGAGACAGTCCAGATTGACAAGCAATATGTTCATAGGCAGGAAGAGTCCTCCATGTGGAATGATACTAAGCAACCCTTTGGGAAGTGAAAATTTTCCTTGAACATGTGCTCCTCAAACAATAAATTCACAAGTCACTTGTCAGTGTGGGTGAGAGATTTCAATGACTGGAGGATAATACTCTGTTTTTTAAGTTGGAGGTGAGAGAAATCATCAGGGAGGAAATGGAAAAACCTATGGCATAGTTTGCTAAGTGAGTGTGGAAGCATGAGGAAGACAAGAGGGCTGCTGATATTGAGTTAAGGATAGAACATTGCTACAAGCTTGACCGCATTTTCCAACTTTCCCAGTTCAATGCAAAACTAAGTTCAAAGTCAAGGAGATTAGATTGTACACTGATGGTTCAAAGAGAACAAGCGACTAAGTGGATGCCAACAAGGTGCTACTTAGCCACTGGGAGAGGTGCTTGGAGAAGCTGCCTCACTTAATCATTCTGCCAGTGATAAGCTCAAACAACAGTGATGACAACCCAAGCCAAAAAACAAGGCAATCCATAAAATGTACAATAAATCCCCATTATGCTTATTAGTTGTTAAAGGAGGGACAAACAGTCTTTGTATTGTTACTTCTCTTAATAATGCTGAAAAAAAATTGATGCAAACATCAGAAATACTCTGAAATCTTCTTGTACATGTAGCTGATAACAATGTTGCCAGAAGCAAGAATGCGGATGGAAAAAAAAAATTAGGAACTGGGAAGCGTGAATCCCAAAAATAGAAATTTTCAAAAAAAAAAAAAAATGAGAACATGAAAGATAAAGAAGATATAAAACAGTATAAATGCAAATATATTTCAATATTTTACTTCTTAAATGATAAAGCATGAGAAATTACATCATGATTCATGGTTCATATGAAAAGGATGAATAACTTTTTTTTTCAAAGAAAACCTCCCAAGATCCCCCCACCCCCCCTTTCCCCAACCTCCCTTCCCCCAACCTCCCAAGATCCCCACACCCCCCCTTCCCCCAAATATCCAGATGGAGAGCGGGACAATCACCAACCACAACAGCAGTTGGAAACCCTGACAAACTCGACTGGCTTTGAACCTGTGACCTATGCCATCCCCATCAACAACATGCCTTTGGCAGACGGTTCAACTAATTGAGCCAACCCTTGGGCCTACATAACTATTATTTATTAGCCAAATTTTGGAATTTAAAATGACTACACACCAAATTGTGGAAGCTGCAAAAATTGAGTTATGAAGATCAACTCAAAGCATTAGTGCAACTGCTCCACAATCTTATCATCCTTGTAAACAACCAAATACCACCATGGAGAGCAGAACAACCACCAGCCACAACAGCAGCTATAAACCCTGATAGACTCAACTGGCTTTGAACCTATGACCTATGCCATCCCCATCAACAACATGCTTTTGGCATATGGTTCAACTAATTGAGCCAACCCTGGGGCCTACATAACTATTATTTATTAGCCAAATTTTTGAATTTACAATATGACTACACACCAAATTGTGGAAGCTACAAAAATTGAGTTATGAAGATCAGCTAAAAGCATTAGTGCAACTGCTCCACAATCTCATCACCCTTGTAAACAGCCAAAGACCACCTTGTGTTCATCATCCAATTTCTTGTTTACTCTGCAAACCAGAGCCTACATCATAGTGGACAGCAAAGTGCCTGAAGAATGGATGGATGAATTAGCTAAAAGGGTTTTTATTCCATTATTTGGCATTCGTATGCACATCCTAATTTATACATTTGTTCAATGAACTTTCAACTTATGTACTCTTTTATTTATTACCTCATTTTACTCTGACATAGGGAAATGAATTTTTAACTTCGATATGTTCACTACAATAATTCTTGGTAGGGTCCATTATTTGCTGATATAAAAAAAAATTGTAAACAATTCTCGGATGATGTTTTTAAAAGATATCCCAGACAAATTCCGCTAGGCCAGGGAAATGCTACTTCTTTTATCTTTTTTTCCATTCCTGATACCCTCCCTTCATACCTGACTGTCGGCATCTTCAACTTTATCTCAGTTACCAAGATAACAGACATTACTTTGACAATTCAATTGGTTATATTTCCTTCTCCATAGAAAGCTCTACTAGTGATGTTCCCAATACATCATTATGAGTGAGACAGAAATGGAGATGGATAGATTAAAGAAAAATGAACCTCAATCCTTGAAATAAACATTATGGTCATTAAACAATATATACTTAACAGGGAAGACAAAGTAATAGATAAAGATAAGATAATTTTATTAACGTCCAACGAATGACCACAAAAAGGTCAATGGGACTGCTGGTTACAATGATTACAGCATACTAGCTAGTGGACCAAACGGTCCCCTTTCTTTATAAGAGCAGGAAAAGAAAAACTACAAAGAATACGAAAGTAAAAGTCTGGATGACTGAAACATCTTGACAATGAGTTGTGGTGAAGAAGTCCTAGAGGAGAAGGATGAGCCTCCTGAGTGGGGGGAGACTCCTTCTCCTAGCATCCAAGGTCGTTAGAAGAGGACTGAAGGAAACTTGTGAATGTCTGTTGCCCTGAAGCGGAGCTGGATGGTTTCCGATGTCATCGGGAGGATTTGGGGCGCCCCCTGGAGGTGGGGGGGTGCCTGGTTCTGGATCGCTGATGGGGTCTAGTGGGACGAGATTCTCGGATCTGCACTGACCTGCAGTCATGGTCTAAGGATCGATCGGTGGCTCTCTTGGTGCCCTGCGATGCTGGGAGTGCTCTGAAGAAGTCGGTGATCCTCTGGGTGGTGGCCAAGGCGAACGGAAGCTGGAGTAGAGTCAAACAGTGTCTGCAGGTCTCCTGGAGGTAAAGTGCCAAGAATCTCTAGTCGATGTATCTAACAAAGCTGGCTGATAAGTAATAAAAGAGCCTGCGGATCCCATAGTAGACGGGGCATCTGAAGATGAAGTGTGACTCAATTTCCACCTCCTGTAAGTGACAAAGTTGACAGATCGTCTCTGTCCTGTCAATATGGTGGTTTGTTTCCACCCGAAGCTTGTGCGATCCAACTCTGAGCTGCCCAAGGGGGATCCTAATGGCATGCATCCAATGTTGGAGGGTATAAGAGGGTCGAGTGATGAGTCCATCTCTGATCTCCAGGAAGTGCTCAGCGTAAAAGGCCATCTTTGGGCGCAAACTGCCCAGAGGATTGACGCATTTAGTCCCTTAGTTAAATAAGGGACTAAGCCTGGAATAATAAAAACCTATTTAAGACCAAGAGTGAAGGATAGTAGATATGAAAAAGAGACCCCTACCTATGAATTACACATCTCACCAAAGAGATAAGGTTGATAAGGAAGCCTAGCAAACTGGAAAAAACTGAAATCTAGATAATTAATAATGTACAAACACAATAATTGACCAAACAACACAGAATTCCACTTGAAATCCAAAAAATGGGCACTCCACGTAACATGCTTCTATATGTCACATAATAATATCTACTTTGAGATTTGTTAATAAAAACCACATCATAATATCTTTCAAGATTCGTTAGTAGATGTTGTATAGCAATATCCTTCTAGATGTGTTAGTCATTCAAGTCTCCATTAAGAAAAACCTAGGAAAAGGAAATATTGTAGGGAAGCACTCCCCTTGCTCAACTTTCAAGCAAGTATCTACAATAGTGCACTCCCAAAATACTCCTGATCGAGTGTTTTCAAGCAAGGTTACTGGCGAGTGGGAGCGAAAACAGGGAGCGAGAGCGGGAGCAGGAGCGCCATTTTCAAAAGCTCCCAGTCCGGGAGCGTTTCGAGTAGCGTTTTTTTAATATATATATATATATATATATATATATATTATTTTTTATATTTTGATGCACATATGTCAACAAAAGCATATAGAATGATGAATTAGACATAAAAAAACATAGATTGAACCAAAGGTATCTTTATCATTACCTCTAGATTCGTATAGGGATATTTGTCATTAATATCACCCTCTAAGCATTGGCTCTGGGAGTGCGCTTCGAGAGCGGGTTCGAGGGAGCGCGCTCAAGGAGCAGGTTTGATAGGGGGAGGCTCTCCCCCGCAACCTTGTTTTCAAGAGCACGCTCACAATCTGCATATTCATGTTGTCTAGAGAATGTTGAACACTCCCCAAAGAGTAGGGCTAGTCCCAAGACAATTGGAAAAGCTATTTTTACTTTTTTTAAAACAATTTGGGGCCTACGAGAAGGCCCCAATAGGCCTCATGCGCTCAATGAAGGGGGTTTAGAGCTTTATAAATGCCTAATTCCTCTTCATTTCTCCTTGCATTTTTCTTTCCAAAAAATAAAGGTTTGATTGTTAAAGGTCATCAATTTTGGTAGAATATCTACCATTCAAACCCAAGAACTAAGCCAATGGAAGTCCCTCATGGGAAAATTTCTTGCAGTAATTCCTATAATTAAACAATTAAAAAAATGCAATTAGCTACCTCTTGAGTGGGTTTAGTAGCCTCTAGAAGCTTCTCCTTTAGCATAGAGGCTTAATCTTGCTTTTCTGAGTCCACGTCATTTCTTCGAGATCCAATTTCTTTGCTTTGGGACCCTTGGGAGCATGGGTCCAAGCAAATCCGAGGCCATTTTGCATTATGATTTGGTATGTGTGGTTCGATGCTACCACAACAAGAGCTTGCAATACACCATGGAGTCTCATAAATATCAGCAAAGGTCTCAGGTACTGTGTTAATAAGAATAATACTCTATGCTACGGTGTTGATCAGTGCCAGGTGCTATATCATAATGTATAACCTCGGCACTTCTAGGTACTGTGCTCACTGATGTTATCATGCTAAGATGCTCGAAGCTACTTGGTGTTGAAAAGTGTAACTAGGATCGGTCTTCATATTGACTATGTAATTATGTATTTATGTAAAGAAGAAGACAAAGATAATAAAATGTATTTTTGTTGTACTTGCTTCATGGGTTTCATGAGAAATATTTTATTATAGGTCAATAGACTTCTTCTTGATGTCTATTAGGATTCGTCTTCTAGTTATAAATGTAATTAAGGGTCATAAATATGAAGATTAGTCATCAAAATGCTCCAAGACCTTGTCATGTTCACCCTCATTAAACACTGGAATAATTGCACTATATGTCGGCCTGTATACACAGTGATCTAGTCGGCCTCCAATCAGCTTGAAGGGTCGGCCTAACAACAGTGACATGATGCCTATATATACAGTAAACTCTGTGGTCATTTGAACCAAGGAATTGCGGATCTCCGGACAGGAAACAGTGCAAATTTCAAGAAGCATAAAAGTGCGGATTTCAGGAAGGAGAAAAGTGCGGGCTAAAGGACAGAATTGCGGACATTCCTGTGATAGTTACCTCATAATAAAGTCTGGGTTAAAATACAAATTGAAGCAGTAAGTGCGGTTCTGTTCTGTGTAGCATTCTGGAGCAGTGAACGTGGATTAGTATGAAGAAGCTACGGTCAAGTGAAGTGCGGTCAAACTTGTAATGAATTCACTAATAGTATAAGGTCAGTGTTCTATGTATTGTAATGACTGTAAGCATTCAAATGTTATGCTATGCGAAGGGCTAAGCTCAACGATCATGATGTGATGATAAGTCTAAGGGCTAGTATAAGTATGGGAAAAGGAGGAAGGTAAATCTATGATTTACCTTCCTACTCTTAGAAAGGTTACACATCTCCAAATGCATGACAAGTGAACGATGAGACTTCAAATGATCTGGTCTCTTATATTTGAATAAGCAATAAGAAGTGTCTGAAGACGAACTTAGAAACCGAGTTCTCTAAGGTTGATGCAGATCAGTGCAAGTTGTTGAAGAAAAGAAGGATCAGTATTGAAGGAAGACTTAGAAGCAGTGGCAATGTCTTGGAAGCATTAATAGGTCAAGGGTCTATGTCTTGGTCATGGTACTTGTCATCTTGAAATTCTATAAGAAGAATTTCTCGTGGGGTTTCCTCTCCAAGAGGGAGAGGTTTTTCCCTGGCTCGAAGAGCCTAACTTTGTGTCTTTTGTATTTTGGTAATTGACTTGATGAAAGACTAAATAAGCTAAAGAAGAAGAGAATACATAAGCAACTCAAATAAGCTCACAAGTAATTATCAAGAAGAGAAATTGAATTAATCACCAGCCCCCTAAATTCTCAACACTTGGTGCTACTCGGTGTTGTAGTGATAACATGAAGTTCAGTGATGAATCACTATGTTTGGATGTTGCTATAGGGATTATGATTTGAAGATCAAAGGATCAAGGAAGATGACTATGTCTTGGTCTTGGAGTGGCGAAATAGGTCAAGGGCCTTGGTCTTGGTATTTGTCAATTGGAATCTCTATAAGAAGAATTTGTGCGGCTTTTCCTCTCAAAGAGTGAGAGGTTTTGGCCCTGGCTCATAGCCTACATGTTGTGTCTCTTTTCTATTTATGTTTATGCATTGGTTACTGTTTGATGAAGAAAGAACACTAATAATCTAACAAGAAAAAGATCTTAATCTAAAGAAGTTAAAAGGCATTCACAAACAGTCACTAATGAAGAGAAATCTCTTAACACTAAATCCCCTAGATTTCTCAACATTGTAGTGGTCAAGGGCCTTCTTTTAAAAGGCTTGGTGCAGGCCCGCCCTTTCTCCAGTCATAATGAGCAGCAGATAGTTTTGGAGAGTTGTATGAAGCTGAATCCACCTTCCCCCCCAATTGTAATCAAGGATTCATTTCTTTTGTTTTTCTGAGTTCTTGTGAGACCCCTCTCAGGGGGATACTATGTTTGCAAGTGTGAGCTACGAATCTGGTCTCCTCCCTTGCAGCTAAGATTCAAGAATGGACCGAGATCCCCTCTGCCTTATGCATCTCCTTTATGAGGGCCAACAACTTTAGGATACAAATAAACTAAGTGAGCACGACATAGTAAACAACACAGTAATAAATCTAGTTTCTAGATTGTGAGGCAAAGCTCAAGGAAGGGGTGGGCCCTCTTCCTCTCAGCCCAAATCTTTTAAAAGAAGCGTTAAAGCTAGGGATTGTGAACTAGCCTCCTAAGGAGCTCTCAGTGCCAGCCTTTCTTGTGGATCAAATCGAGAAAATCCCATCCATTGGTGTGCCAAAAAATTAATCCAACTCTCTCAGTGTTGACTACATGGAGCATGCTCTAATTTTTCGATTTAATGGATTTTTGCCTTCAGCATATGTACTTTGAGATTGGGTGGCTAAGACCTAGTCTAAGCACAGTTATCTTATCTAAAGGATGAGAACCTCTTTACTGTAAAAGGGAGTTGATTGAAAGTGTTACATGAGCCTGATAAAATACTTGTTGAGAATGTGGCATGATGGATTGTGAGCCCATGGCTACTTCCTTGATGAAGAAAAAGTTGCAAGAATATGTTGTTGAGCAAAGAAATAGCATTGATAGGTTGTTGGTGTTCACTTTTGTTCAAAGCTTTGGTTAAAGCTGGACGAATAGCTAGATGTTACTAATAAAAGAAGTATTGAAATCCACCATGGCTACCTTTCTTCTTTTGAGTAGGTTGAAGATTATGTAAGAAGCCTAGAATGGCTAAGGATCCCTTTGAGAGGGAGCATTGGTTTGATAGCATCATCGGGTTACTGTAAGACCTATGTGGTCAGGGAATTTGGTTCTGAGGCTTGCAATCATGAGGTACAAATTTCATCTCTCCTTGAGAGGATATTGACGGTGTACAAATTTCATCTCTCCCTAAGAAGAGATTAATTGTGTACAAATTTCATCTCTCCCTAAGAGGAGATTGATGGTGTACTATTTTCATATCTCTTCAGAGGAGATTGATGGTGTACTATGTTAATCTCTCCTAAGAGGAGATTGATGGTGCATTGTTTTCATCTCTTCTGAGAGTAGATTGATGGTGTATTGTTTTTTTTTCATCTCTCCTCTTGTGAGCCCCATGGTGTATGGTGTAATGGTGTAATGGAGATGGTGCATCGAGAGCTCCTCATCTACTACCTTTATATGCTCCAGACATAGTGGTTCTATTGGAAATATTATATTAGACATTTGCTCATCGAGTGACAAGTACTCTTAAGAGGGAAAAGTGGTCAATATGGCCTAAGTTTCCTATCAGGATCAGATACTATGTATTTGATTGCAACAACCAAGCCATGAAAGAGGCCAGTGAAATTGAATCATATCATTTTGGAGAGATAAGATTCAGGAAACATGATCCTGAAGATTTGGTTATTAGTCACTGTGTTGCTGTCAACTAGATGTGGCCTTATACTCATGAGAGGGATACTAATGAGGAAATATTCAAGAGACTTATTTATCCATTGAGGTTAAAGAAAAGCTAAATCAAGGACCTCAAAAGAAGGCCGAACAGACCCATGCTTCACCTATTGTCAACCTCCAGGAAGAAGTTGAAAAGCTCCAGAGGGTGTTGGAACAGGTGAAGGAGATGAAGGAAGCATTGGAGAAAGAAGCAGAGAGACTCAAGAGGAGGATTGAAGAAGAGCAAGCAGTGAAGGAGGCAGAAGAACTGAGAAGGAAAGCAGAACAAGATGACCTGGTGAAACAATTGGCTTTGGAAAATGAACAAAGAATCAAGCAGCAGGAAAAACAAAGGAAAAGAGATGAAGAGCTTCGGAGGAAAATAGATGAGGAACTCCAAAAGAAGAAGGAATAAGCTATGTGGAAAGATAAAAGGATTGAACACCTTGGCATTCCATCATCTCTGAAGATAAACCCCACTCCTCAGTCTCCAGTTGAACCATGTAGGATTGAAGAAATGGAGAAGGAGCAATTTTTCCCCATGACCATGGCTGACCCAGTAGTAGTATTGAAAACATTCAATTATGAATACAAGAAGAACAAAGTCAGCAGGAGAGTTTCCAAAATGATAAGGTTGGGAGAGCGATTGTCACTGAGGAGGTTCCCATTCATGAAACAACAACGGATCCAGAGATGGCTGCAGGTGCCAGTATTACCATGGCCCAAGCAACAGGTGATAATGTTGCCATGCTGAAGAGAAAGGTCTATGTTTCTCAGTTGGAACTCAGTGCTGCTAAGCAAAGAATTATAGAGCTAGAATTCCAGCAGCAAGGTGAAATAGACTCAGTTAAAGAGTTCAAAGGGAAATCACTTGAGATCCAAGAGGAACTGAGTACGGTTCAGAAATAATTCTACAGGAGCATTCAGGGCATCAAAGATAAAACTCCTAAGTTTGATGATTATATAAAGAGGATGGTGCCTGTCAAGGAAGAATTGGAGAATATTCTAAATATGCTAGATGACATCATTCAATGGAAAATACAGTATCCTGATGAGGGGGTAGACATTCCTCAGCTCCGTGACTTGGAGAAAATAATCTGTTTTTTTGAAGCTTGTAAATGTCTCGACAGGGCTAGAGCCTTAGAGGAAAAGGCTGAGGAAGCTTTCAAAATTTGCTTCAAGTTTGGAGGAGAGGTTGATGCAGTCTTAAATAACTTCAAGTTGCCAATGTTCCAGTCAACCTTTGGTCCTGTACCTGTGGAGCAGTGCATAGAATAAAAGGAGAGAGTGATAGACAGCTGCAAGCAGGAGATCCAAGCATTAAAAGTGATCACTAGGGACAACACAATTTATATGAAGATTTTTAGAATACAATGTTGATCCAAATTAAAAGGAAGGTGTCTCTGTTTCTAACAAGGTTTGCATAGGTACGAGGCTATGGCAGTAAGCGAAGAATGTTGAGTAGTTAATCTAGGACCTGGGTTAATCTAACAATTTTTTTTTCCCTTTATCTCATATAATTTTATAAAAATAATTTCATATAATTTTATAAAAAAATTGGCAAGATGAGAAGTTTCTATTTCACTCAAAGCCTAAAAGATATTAATTTTTTGGCACTGTGCTCAAATGGGTTTAAAATTCATAAGGTCACAACTCCACTAACATTTACAAGCAACCTCATAACATAAATAAGCAAAGAGAGACGGAATCAAAGAAAACCATCATATACATACTTAAGTGTCTTGTCGCAGCTTCCAATTGTAAGCAAGTTCATTGCTGGAATCCATGCAATTTCCTTGATAGGTGCATCATGCATAGCCACAGTCATTGGCTGGCCCCTAGTCAGCAATGGCCACATTTTAGCTTGTTTATCACAGCCAACAGAGAAAATAGCAGTGCCATCGTCCTTCCATGTCGAGCTTCCATGTCGAGCAGAGAACCTGCATACGAAGCATTACATAATAAAAAAACTTAGAAGCACACTCTGAAACTTCATTTATGGTTCTTTCCATACGTAATACAACCCTGGTTCCTGCAAGCATATTACAACTTCTGGATAAAATTCAGAAGAAAAAATAACGGGTACTAGAATTCCAACCACTATATGAAGCACCTCACCGTTTGGTCATGTGACATTGCTGCTTTTGGCATGCTAGCCCCAGTTTGAAGGACCTTCCAACATCTAACATGGCAATCTAAGTTCCAAAATATAACAGAAGATAAAAAAAAAACACCAGTCAAAATAATATCACTATCCCCAAAATCTCAGATGAACGAGTCCGCATTTCAGTAAATGGAAATAGTTGAGAACGCAATGAAGCGTAGTAGAATGCCTAAATTCACACTTACGATGGCCTAAAATCCCTCCTTTCTGCCTGTTTAAAGGTCCCCAGAAACCATCACTGCACAGAATATCTGAAAGCTTTGTTTTCACAAAAATGTTTAATGGCCAGAACTGCTGAACCCTCAAATCTCCAGTAACCCTGTGCTCATGCCTTAGCTTTCCCTCCAATTGATAAGCCACCAAAGTTCAAATGGTTAACACACCCAGCAAAGTTCAAATATTATAATTTTTTGACATATGTTTTGTCATATTAAAAATAAATACAAGAAGTTGTAAAATTTTATTACTTAAAAATTAAAAATGTTAGAGCATTACTCTATATGTTTTTAAGCATATTTTTTTTCTCATTAAAAAAATAGCTATTGAGGTTAATCTAGGGTAAATAGAGCTAATATTTGTAATATAGTAGTAATAATATATTTTTAAGACCTTAGTGAGACCTTTATTGTTTGTAGGACTCTTATTGTGATCTTACCTTATTGTGATCTCATTGTTTGTAGAACTTTTATTGTGATCTTATTGTTTGTAGGACAAAGGACTTGAATCCGCTAAACTCTACAAAGGTGTACATACTCTACCCCTTTAAATTTGAACCTATGACATCTTATGAGGAAGCACATGTTCTTAACCATAAAAAAGTTGACAATTTGCTCCAATATTCAAATATTAGGACCCATGGTCATCCAAAGGTAGAAGCTTCTACTAAAAAAAATCCATAGATAGACCTGAGGTTTGAAGGGGATTTTATTATGAAAAAACATAAATGGAAACATAGAAAAGATATTGCAAAGAGTAGAGTAGTAGAACAAAAGTCAAATTCTATTAATGGATGAAATAGAAAATAACTATAAATTGCAAAGTGATACACACTAAGCGGAATGGAGGTAGCTTCTTTATGAAGAGAGATGTGTCAACTACTCTTAATCAAAAGAAAACATTACAAGATGTCAAAACTACCTTTGAACATAAAGTATGATGTCCTAAGATTCAAAAACTCTAAAATCCAAAACCCTAGCCCTAGGAAATGGCGTGCCAAAAATAACGTGGGCCCAAAGAGACTAATTGATATATCAACTTCATGGGGCTACAACGTTTGCATGCAAACTCCATTTAGGAAATTTTTTGGACCAATACAATCCATACTATGTGTCTTTAGCCTATGACAAATGCCAAAAATGCAAGGGAAATGCCCAAAAAAGGCACCAAAAGTTTGAGACCTAAAACATTATAATATAACTACCAAGACGTGGAATAATGTTGAATCAATGTAACAAGTGGGTGGTCACTAGTATTCTATTGAATCAATTGTCCCCCCTTATGAATAAGTGGTCCATTTTGTGTCAAGTTCCTTCGTCAAGTGGGGAAAGTTTTGTTGAATATGGCTCCTAGTGAGACATGTGCACCAAAGTAGGAACATGAGGTGCCTATGAGAGGTGGAAAATATGGTTGAAGTAGCTCCACATTAAGTATAAGGTTCAATCCAAAGAAAATGGAATTTTTTATTTAGAAGCATCTTCACCCACAACCTTTGTGTTGGTGTAAGGCCTATATCATAATGGAGAGTCGGGGGGAACTTCCAATGGGATCTTAAGAGGTATTCTTTATACAAATGCAACCATACCTTATCTCCCACCCTAAACTTTTGTGGCACTCTAATCCAGGTGGATATTTGGTGGCCACCCACATCTTCCACTAACTCAATGGTTCTCTATCTTCTTATCAATTTTTCTATGGTTTTTTGGGTCTTGAACTTCTATGGTCATTTGTAGGCCCTAAATGATGTTTTTTGGCCATTTATGGGTCCAGAGGTTTTTATGTCATTCCCTAGGGTTAACCAAAATTTGTAATCCTAAATATAGTTCTTTCAGATGGACTAATTGTGTTCCCCAAACAGATATTTTATGCAAAAGTTGCACCACTAGGAAGTTGATTCTAGGGTTACGGTTTTAAACCTCTGGGGTTCTTTCTTTTATGTTAAAACATATGATGAAACTAACATAAACAATGAACAAACTATGCATTCATGACCTACAAGCACCTTCATCACAACATGTTTGTAAAATTGAACAACCTGTATCGGGAAAGCTTGAGCAAGATTAGAGCTTAGAAACAAAGCATGAAGAATGAGGAACCATGTTTTCGTCTTCAGGGAAAATGTAGATGCGGGCAGGGAGGGAACCCTTGCTCTCTCTGGCGGGAAAAGGTAAATGTTAGTGTTGGATTTTTGTTAAAACAATCTTAGCCTTTGCCTCTCATTCTATGGAAGGGACTATGCTATTTTAAGTGTATAATTTTTATTAATATTGTATCACCATATTTTATGGAAAGTTATTTGAAAAAGGTCATTTTTTAGTAATTGTTTTTATTGTATTCTATAATCAAAATAGAGTGAGAGCTAATTCATTAATTTTCTTTAAGTAAAATTAAATTATTTGAAATGATTCATTCGCAGGCCATTAAGGGGTGGACTTTCACTATTGCAAGATATTTTTTTTATTGCTTAGTTAACTTATTTCCTTGTGTACAAGGAAAATAAGCTTTTAGTCAATCAGAAACAATTCTAAATCTTATTATATGACCAAATTCAATTCTTTATTTCCAAAACATGTTCACGACGAGGTTTCAATATGGTTATGCTTGATGTCAATTCAATTTATCTATTTTAAAGAAAACCCACACTATCACCAAATTTAATTCTTTAATGCCAAAACATGTTCTCGATGAGGTTTCAATATGGTTATGCTTAATGTCAATTCAATTTATCTATTTTAAAGACAACCCATGCTATCCAAATTTAAATGGAGCTCGAGGTATAGTTTTTATAAATAGAAAAAAAAAATATTCATTTCAATTTCATATATATGAAGCATTAGAAAAGGATAAAAAAGAAATTAGGATGTCAATTAGGTTTAGCTTGGGTGGTTAAGAGGAGTTGTTATCATCATTGTCTAAGGTCAATATTACTTGTGATGTGTTTATTCCTTATGTAGGGTTTGCATTATCTTTTGAATTTCCAACTCAACCTTTTGAATTCATCCATTCTACCATGACTCATTTCCATTTATTTTGCATTCAAATCATTCTTATGTTATTATCAATTTTATCTTAAGAAAAGTATGGAATGTGTTGGTTGCATCTTGGTGCTACAAAAGATGGTCTTATGGGTGTATTTATTATATGGTGAACAATAGATTATATGTGTTGTGTATGGAAATAATTTTGTTTCTTACAGTCCTTAGTATGTTGAACTATGTTTAGTTGTTCTTAGGTGTGATAAAAATGAATTTAGACACCACCTCTATTTTAGAATATGAGTTTTCTAATATACAAAATCCCTCAATTCTCCAACATGGTATTAAAGAAAATGGTTTGAGATGTAGCATGTTGCCTACAAGTCTCATGCAAGTTGTAGATGCTCTTAAAAAGTTAGATTTGTTGAGTGGATTGGTTCAAGGTTTCTAATTACAAACTAATCTAGGATCAAATCAGTGGGTCAAATTATGAGTTTCAAGCTAGATCTTATAAATTTTAATGGACACAATTATGGAATTTTGGCACAAGATATGGGAACATTGTTGAAGAGTGAAGAGTTATAGGACTTTACGAAAATGATGGTTCTTATCCAAGGGATAACTAATAAAAGTTTTTCATCAACAGGAAAAAGGATGAGGCTCTAGGAGTCATAATGTTGAAGAATGTAACTAGGTTCGATCTTCATTATTAATGTATTTGTCAAAATAACTTATTATTATTCGACTTATTAAAGCATGGGTTTCATGCTTGGGTCGATTTAGATTAAGGTCCCAATTGTGGACGTCTAGGTTAGTTGTTACAAATTTAAATTGATCCAATTTTTGGGCTTTTAAATCATGTAACATTAGGTTGTCAAAAGGATCCTCCATCAAGTCATCTTCTTCAAGGTCATCATCCTCAAAATCTACTTCAAATACAACCCTCATGTCAAGTGATACAAGTCATCAAAGTTGCATCCTTAAGTCGGCTTCAATTAGACTTCAAGTCGGCTCAAATCAAGACACAACACTTCACACTGTCATGTCGGCTCAATAACTATGGCAAACAACTATATATACAAGGGTATAATTTTCATTTCTACCACAGAAGTTTGGAAATATCTGAAGTTTCAGGGCACAGATACAGTTCGGATCATGATCACAGGTTCGGTGTTGGAGGATAAGGTCTCGAACATATTACAGAATTTTGGTAACCATTTATGCTATGAATCGGGTAACTTCCATGATATGATGTTGCAGCAAAACAGTGCCTCGGTTTCAAACAGATCTACCACAGAATCAGTGCTATGTTATGATACTCAATTCAATGAATATGCTCGGTTATCTTAGTTATGGTGCTCAATGCTATGATGATGCTCGGTGATCTCAGTAATGAGGAATAATGAGTTAGTTGTTAAATGGGTTAGGGGTTAAGGGAATATTATGCATTTAGAGGTTAAGGGGTTAATATTATGCATCTAGAGGTTTATGGTTTTGGGGGCTAAATGGGTTAGGGGTTGGGAATTAGGGTTTAATGGGTTAGGGGTTAAGGGGTTATAGTTTTAGGGTTTAGGGGGTTAAATGGGTTAGGGGATTTAGCAGTTAAGGATTTTAGGGGTTAGGATTTAAGGGCTAATGGGGTTAGGTTTTAGGGGGTTAGAATTTAAGGGCTAATGGGGTTAGGTTTTAGTGGGTTAGATGGGTTAGGGGTCGGGAATTAGGGTTTAAGGGTTTAAAGGTTTAGGGTTTAAGGGGTTAGGGGTTAAGGGTTTATAGGTTTAGGGTTTAGGGGGTTAAATGGGTTAGGGGTTTACTAGGGGTTTAGGGGGTTAAGGGTTTAGGGTTTAGAGGTTTATGGTTTGGGGGTTAAATGGGTTAGGGGTTTAGAGGTTTAGGGGGTTAAATGGGTTAGGGGTTGGGAATTAGTGTTTAAGGGGTTAGGAGTTAAGATGATAGTTTCATTGGTCTCTGTTTGTGCACAATAGTTGCTTATTCTTTGCGTCTAAATGTAACAATTTTGTAAGTATTGTTGCTTGTTGCCATGTCTTCTTTATTTATTAATTTATAGTATTTGTTAGCCATTGCTTTACATTTATTGATGAAAATGTCTATTGCAATCAAACCAAATGTATGTTCAATCTCCAGTTTCAAACTCAGCCACAGTGTTGTCACACAATTTAAGTCCAGAGAATGGCCATCTGATGAAGTCTTAATAACCAGACTGCACCTCATGACTACTCTAGAAAATCTTAAGTTCGAGTGTCCCACATTCATGAGAAATTTGGCTCTTATACTCTTGCTCCACCTGATTGTGTCCTGGAAATACCCTTGTTTATTGCAAAAACATCCTAATGTTGTCGACCTTGTCCCTTAACAGACCAAGGAAACATAAGTGACTGAGAGGAATGGAAAGCACTACAAAGTTGAAGAGAGTACAAAAGACTAATATGGTTTAAAGGATAAGCTTGAAGAATGTAGCAGTGTTGAAACAACTAAAAGTTCTCCCAAACAAATAGTTGATAATGCGAAACCTTCTTCTGTACTAGTCAAGCAAGACTACATTTATGTGAGAGCAAGAAGAGGCCAAGCGACTGATAGGCATAGCCTGGAATATAGGGTATGGTTCCCTCTTTTTGATTAAATATTTGATCTACATTTTGTCTATCGAAGATTAACCATTTTAACCTTGCCAACAAGGTGGAATTAACCCAATCGTAGGTCCCGATATGTCATGATATATATTAACTCTAAATATATATGAGAAGGAATAATAAATAAATAGATTGATAGAGGTGGCGAGACAAGGGGAGTCACAAGGGAGAGATGGAGATAAACTAAAGGAGAGGGGAGAGAAGGAATGGAGAGAGAGAGAGAGAGGGAGAGGAGTGAAAGAGGTAGAGAAGGGTAAGAGAGGGAGATAGTGACACAAAGATGGAAGGGGGGCATAAAGAAGGATAGAGGGAGGGATATAGTGAGAGGATTGGAGGGTAGAGAGAGAGAGAGAGAGAGAGAGAGAGAGAGAGTGAGTGAGAGAGAGAGAGAGAGAGAGTGAGGTAGGAGAGAAAGGGAGAGAGAACAAGGACAAGAGATAGGACTTAAGAGAGAGGAACTAGTATCATAGAAGAAAGAATATGTGACCAAATTACTCTATATGGAGATGGGAGATAGGGGCACCCTACCTACCTACTAAATGTCTAAACCAAATGTGGTGTAAACGTCTGTAATGGTGGTCGATTATACGAGGAGAGGATTTTATGAGGAGGCACTAGATTTTTAATGCATGATATGCAAAAAACAAGTACCGAACCTAACCATTTCCAACGACCACACATATACAACAGTGTGAATACAAAGGGAGTGTGAATTGAGATTGCTAAGTACTGCTCCTATAAAATAAAATAAAAGATCAATTAAGTAAAAAGCATATATAAACTAAACTATACTAGAAATTATTTTTGTATTATAGTAGAATGAAATGGAAGAGATGAGCTGTGATGCAGAAATATGCAAATACTATTGAAAACAAGAGAATAGCCTCAAAGAATTAAAAAATCCTAACAACAGGACTGAACTTTAGTATCTGCCTATCAAAATTTCAGTTTTGTTCAAGCAGAAACTGAAGGATGTAAATTCAAGAGTGCAAACACGGCATGTACAATGGATTAAAACAAAAAATATATTAGGCCCACTCTACACAAATCTGCAACCTGAGATTTCAGGATAAAAAGAGCAGGCTCCAACAACAATTGCATAGAAGCCTTTATTACTCAAATAGAAGAATGTCACAACAAGTTGTCATCTCACAAAAGCTCCTACTACAACCTACAAGCTAACAATACTCACTCTTATTATCTATTTCTACAAATGTCTAACTAGTGTGCCCATCCTTTTCATTTATAAGTTAAGAGAAGGTGCTATTAGAAAACAGGCTAATGATAGCGTTAGTGGTGCATCTCCCTTGAGCATGAGAAACTCCCTCATAACTTTGCCTTGTATGCAAGGCTTTTCTTTTAGAGTAGTGCATTATCATAGTAGATATAACTCCTCTCCTGAAGGTGCCTAATTCCATAAGTGTGCACTCATGAATGCACCTGAGATGATGGTGTTAATCTCCTCAACTAGTGTGCCATACTTGGTGGGTGTGACCCAACAACTAATTTGTCTATCCTCGAAGGTGTCGTTATAAGCTTCTAGTTGTATTTAAGAATCTTTCTGACTGGTGTACCACAATCTAGCTCTGCAATCCTGGTGTTGCTCAACTTCTCAAGGCTGAGGTGAGACCAACTCGGACCAACTAGGTAATCTAACACTCTTGAGAATTTTTTTTTTCCAATAACCCAAGATTCTCCCCCAACTTGTCAAACTTCCCCTTTGTTAGGAGCTTTGTCAAACTATTAACCATATGCAACTTTGTCAGAATGTGGTCCAACACTACTAACTCCATAATGAACTTGGAATCTTAGGAAATTGTATTGAATATCAATGTGTTTGAAATGGTCATGACACATTGGATTTTCATAGAGCTTGATGTAACTTTGATTCTCACAAGAGACAATATTGGACTTCAACAACTGATTGGTTGACTCTACAATCAAGTTTCAAATCTACATAGCTTCATAATAAGTATATGAAACTGCCATATACTTTGCTTCAGTGGAACTGAATGCAATTGTTGCTTTCTTCTTGTTGATTTAATAAAAATGATTTATAAAATGATAATGATGATGTTTAAAATGAGCCTTATGATGGTCTATTTATACACATTGATTTTTCACGAGGTGTAGGGGTATGTTTATAACATCACTGCCCTTGAAAGCTTTGTCTTGAAAGCACAGTAATTAGAATTTTCTTTAGTTAAGCACATTTTTGTGGTGGAATGAAGTTTATCAGATATCTATTTATACTTTGTAGAGGTTTGAATTTGTTTTTCCTTTGAGTGTTGGTGAGGTTTCTTTGTATTTTTTGCATCATAGTCTAAAGTCTTTTGACCTGATTGTTTAACATGAAAGCTTTATGCTTATTGGCAATATATTTTAAATACTTGCATGATCAGGAAACTGTTATGGTTAATTAAATTACTAATTAGGTACTACAAAAAGAGGATGATGTTGAGAGGGCTTGCCTGGGTGACTCTAGGAGCAACCCAGAGGTGGTCAGACAAAGCTCTTCTAAGTTACAAATCTGAAGAGAAAAAATTGGTGATGTATATGTGGTTGCTCCACCTAGGCTGTATGGAAAATCTTGGCAGAGAGTGTTTACCTTTCCATTTCTTCATGAAAGTAGGTTGTCTGGTCACAGAATAAGATCACTACATGTAGGTGATGGTTCTGTAGTAAGTTCTCAGCCTTATCTTCAAAATGGCTAACAGAGAGGATCAGGTTTGAATACAGGATATAATTTGATGAATTTGGAGATTTAGAGTTAAAGAAAAAATTGTGGTGATGTTTGGATGGGTGCTAATTTGTAGGGTTTTCCATTTTTATAATTTTCTTTGTTGTGCTTTCTACCATGCTACCTAGTTGATTTCCTGTTTCCCTAGCATTTTAACTTTTTCGATGTCTATCTCTCTATTGTTTCTTGCCCCATTTGAAATGTCATCCTTATTTGGTAGGTGTTTTCTTCAATATAGTGTGAATATTTTTCCATCACATAGCTTCTGTGGGGTTTGTCTACGCAAATAACTTGTAAGGCCCATTCATCAGGGTATTTGATGAAATGAAATGATTATCGATGATCACCAACTAATGGTACCTGCAGAGATTTACTCTAACAATTCTACAGTTTTCCTGTGCCAACAATTATACAACATTTTAAACTCATGAATTAGTCTCCTCTGTTCTCTTAGCCGATTCTATAAGCACTTATTGCTATTGTCAAAGCTTTTACTCTCTAGTCCCATTGAGCTATTTTAGTTATTTGTGGACATTGATTTATTTTCATTTCATTTCTTCAATTTTTCTGAATGTTATGCGTTTCCTTTGGCCAGTGCCTTCTTTCTTACCTGTGTTTTTTCTGCTTAAGCAATCTAGCTAGCTAGAGCAACAGGGGCAGCAGGAGCCACGCAGTCCAGCCAGAGCCTAGCAGGGGCGGAGCAGAGGCAGCAGGAGCCACACAAGGTTAACGCAGGCCCAGTCAAGGCAGCACATGGGCAGTGTAAGCCCTTTAGGTGTGACGCAGGCCCTTACTGAGTAGCACAGAGGCCGACACAGGCTAGTTAGGTTGACGTAAAGGGATTCAAAGCAACGTATTACTGTCGTTTTTATTTCTCTGTTGGGTGAACCAATTTTGGTGCCCAGGATTGTTGTACTTAGATTCGACATAATAATGAAAACCCTCTAGAGCTAGCTGCACTAGTTTTCCCACGTTGGGTTTTTTTCTGGGGATAGTTGTCCAGAAAAATCGTGTGTCACTTTGTCTATGAGCATGTTATTCAGTATTTGATATGTATGTGTAGGTTGCTAGTTGTATTTACTATTTACTTCGCTAAGTTATTGAATATTTCAGAAATTAACTTGTAACTTAATTCAAGTAGGAGAAGTAAATCAAGATACTGCAATAGGGTTTCTTAGATTAAGAAATTTTCACATTCCCTAGGTCTAGCCCCATTAGGTCACCAAGGGCAACAATTTCCCAGGAATCTAGCTAGAGGAAAAATTCTATCTCCTAGAGGCAGCTGCGTTGCTGGGTGCCCTCACTCTCCTCAGAACATGGGCCAATTTCGATGGTGGAATCTCCAGATACCTCAAGCCCTAGCTCTAGGATCAAGTTTTTCCTAGGTGTTCCCAAGGATAGAACCTAATAGGATCAATTTGACCTATCGAAGTAAAAACACTTGTCTGATCCTTTCCCATCACCTTATCCAGGATAGGAACATCATTGGTTGTTAAATTCCATCCCCAAACCTGGGTTGGGTCCACTTGGCCCCGTGTGGTCCCATTTGGTGTCAAAGGCCTTTCATCAAGGACCATTTGGGAATCCAAGTTCCCAAAGGATTTTAGGGATTGAGAACTTCCTTCATAAGTCTTATTATTCTCCCTCAACCCTTCAATCCCCCTCCTCTCTCCCTAGAAGATAATTCCCTTGCTTAAAAGGAAAGCAAGTCCCACTCTTTATTTTATCTTAGGGAAAGGGTTTTGAGGGTCACTTCCCACCTATTCATTGACCTATACTCTACAAGTGACTTCCTAAACTACTGGGACTCCACCCATCGGTGAAATTCCATGAAGAGCAAGGAGCCTTAGCTGTGGTGACAATGGGCTAAGCCTCCATCATTTCCCTTGTCCTAGCAGTTGCCCTCTTAGGAACCCCTTTTAGATCCACTACTAGTTTGAGTGGTAACAAGTTGTTCACAATTCCATTTGTGAACAACTCTTTGGTATGCCCACTTTTTCCATACTACAGCTCCAAGATGAGAAGTCCAGGGCTATGGAGGCTACCCTTCTTCTCACTGAATCAATCCTCTACAATATAGTGAACTAGGGCTAGTTGGTTGGCCCACTTGACTGTTACTTTAGTCCTTCAAAGTCTGCACATCCTTAGGCCCTATACACCTTCCCTTCTACCAATTTTGTTGTCCTTCACCATAACAAGAATCAGGGCTCTTCTTTGACAGTAACCTAACAACCCTCCAACTATACTTGGCCTACCATCAATCTACCCAACCACAGTCAATTCTTTTTACTGATCTAAGGCCCACAATATTGTCTTCATCTAGGGCTCTTCAAATCTACCACCTAACAATGGTTTGATTCCTCTCAAGATCATTGTTCTTGTGTATCGACAATTATATCTTTGTTGTCCAATCTATGAACAAATATGAACTACTCCTCTTATCATACTTCTAACAATCTGTAGATGACTAAACTAGGGTCACAAATCAGCCACTAACAGTCCATTTACTAATTTTTTATAGGTTTCTTCAGATCTTTATCTAAAAATTTATGGAAAGTCCACCAAAATCAACTCCTCTGCATGTCAATCCATTCTTCATATGGCACATTTCTTCTGCATGCTCAATCTTCTGCTTAGGTTCCACCCTCCTTTGGATATGTTGTCTCCACACATACTGAATCTGCAAACCATCTTCCAGATCTGCGGTCTTTATTGCAGAAATAAACCTCGCTCTAAGGGTCACAACCCATCTTCTTCTATGCAAATTTGCCACAGTCTTAAGGTCATACCTTATGAACTAAACATGCTAGGAAATTGTCCTAACTAGGGCATTATATTTATGTACTTCTAATTGTTGTAGAACAAACCCTATCCACACATAGAAAAAACATGACTCTTGCCTCCATAAGAGACTCGACCTAGCTCATATGGATCCATAGATTCTGGGCATTTCTTTGACTAAATCTTGACATGAACTTCAGATCTCAATGTCGACCCTCAAACTAGGGTTAACTCAGTCAATATTACGTCTACGTCGACTTTTGTTATGGCTCTAAATTACAGTGCAAGCCCTCCTCCATTTATGTTGGTCCTTATCATGAACCTTGCAGCCTACTAACCACCACAAGGAAAGATGGTATCAACCCTCTCTTATATTTCATGTAGAAAATCTAACCAACGGGATTCAATCTGATCTTGTAATCATGTACTAAAACAAGATACCGAATCCTTCCTACAATTTGTGGAAACAAAACACAATCGCACAATCACATATAAGTAAGAGAAAAAAGTTATCAATCACACAACACAAGATGTATCTGGGGAAGCAACTGCTCAAAACCCTCTATCTCTATTTTTTATTAAGTCAAGGAATCATGAAACAACACAATGCTTAATCTCTCTTGAGATTCTCTAGCACTCTGCCAATTGTCTCCTGCTGATCTAGGAAAAATCGGTCTAGTACTTAGCCAATTCTCAACCTTCCTTCAGCCTGCCTTGCTCACACAATTCCTATGGAATTATCTCCATATTAATTAGGAAAATCAACCTTCCTTGATTGTGCAATCCATCATGGCATCCCAATGACTTTATAATTGCACATGGGAAATTTTCTATAAATAAAATTGATAGTTATGTTCCTCTGAACTGTGTTACAATAAGGATCAAGGGTCTTTTTATTATTTAAAATAAGATAAAACCCTAAACAACCAAAACCCTATCTTGAGGAGATGTAACACCAAGAGTTTATGGGCCCCGTTGGGGTTAGTTGGGCAGCCAACTTCTTGGGGTCGTAACTTGGTCATATGATCTTCGTTTGACGCACATGATACCTCATTAGAAATATCTCTCTGAGGACTACAACTACTAATATGATTTCTATGAAATCACCAAACCTTTCATGCCCAAAAATCATCGTTTGGGGCCTCAAAACGGCTTCGAAAGTTCAAGACCCAAAAAACAGACAAAAATAGTAAATTGTGCTATAATTAAAGAAACTAAAAAACTGAAAGAGACAATGGCAAGGGCCTAAGTGGAATAGGTAGGTGGCCACCAATATCCACCTCGATCACCTTAAATCGAATTTCTTGAGCTAACTCAATCATCATGACTTAGTTAATTGACACAAGTTGTTATGAGACGAAATTACAATTTATTGTCCAATTTATTTAAGGGAAAAATAAATTAGACGCCTCACATTCCTCACTCCTGGTACATCAAAATTCCTCACTAGTGCACGTGATTTTTTTTTTTGTCCTTTCTAGTCGCCAATTTCACTGTTTCTTGTTGAAAATTTCAACACTCCCTCTAAAAAAGAAAGGAATTCAATCTATCCCCATCCGGTACATTTGGAATGTTCTGCATGCTACACTTCTCTAGTGTTGTTTGCACCTAAAAATCCTGAAACTGAATAGCCTCTGAACAACTGAATCAGTATAATGCATCTGTCATCAGAGTCTTTTGACTGCTGCTAGCTACTACACCTGTCTAGTATTGGATTCTCTGCACTGCTGCTGACATCTGCATCCGTGCCCTTTGAATTGTTGCTAACTCTATTTGTGCTCCAGTATTTGACATCTGTCATTTGATTTTTGTCTTGCTGACATGTGACTACATCAATCTAACTGATCCTTCTTACTACTGTTGTATTGTGGGCTCCTCGTAGCCAGGTTCGATCCATGAGACACGCCATCTCAATGGATCTTGCCCAAATTTCTTATCTTTGGATTATGTCTACACATAACCCCACCGTACACCTCGAGGTATGACTGCTCCCTCTTCCCATCTGGCTCGAAATTTCCCCCTCATGGAGGTCTCTGCTTGAATGGATGCTTCCACTCGGTCTCCTCTCTGCTTCTCCAATTGTGGCAGCTACTCCACAACCTTCTGAGACTGCTTCTCATGAGGATGCATGTTGAGAGGTAATTTATGCTCCCTCTAAACCACCAAGTCTCTAACTTTTGCCTTTGTCCTCAAAGCTTTGCATGCATCTAGTAACTCAAGTGCATATAGGTTTTTGACTCGCACACAGTGTAATTGTCCCGAAGTTACAAAAAGTTTCTAAAAAAGAGTTGATTTTAAATCGATGATATCTCCCTCATCCGAGCTCCGATTTGACCGATTTTTTTTTTCCATTTGGGTAGATTTTTGCAAGGAATCCAAATATTCTATTTGTTTTCGAAAATTTTACACCAAAATCTTCAGATATTCTCTACAAACTCGCTGCCCAAAAAATTCCTGCTCTGATACCATGTAGAAAATCTAACCAACAAGATTCAATCTGATCCTGTAATCTTCTAAAACAAGATATTGAATCCTTCCTACAATTTACGGAAACAAAAATTGATCGCACAATCACATATAAGTAAGAGAAATAAATTATCAATCACACAACAACATGATGTATTTGGGGAAAGCAACTAATCAAAACCCCTCTATCTCTATTGTGTATTAAGTCAAGGAATCATGAAACAATACAATGCTTAATATCTCATGAGATTCTCCAGCACTCTGTCAATTGTCTCCCATTGATCTAGGCAAACTCGGTCTAGTACTTAGCCAATTCTCATCCTTACTTCAGCCTGCCTTGCTCATGCAATTCCTAGGGAATTAACTCCTTATTAATTAGGAAAATCAATCTTCCTTGATTGCGCAATCCATCATGGCATCCCAATGACTTTATAATTGCACATGGGAAATTTTCTCTGAATACAACTGATATTTATGTTCCCTTTAACCTCTGTCTCAACTGGGTATTCCTCGAAACTGACATGCATGCAACTATTAATAGCGAATTATCAGTTATCTGATTGATCACTCATTGTGAATTAAATCTAATTTAATTCACTGGACCTCTCACTATCTCATCACTCAGTTAGAACTAGTTAAACTGATTTTAACTCATTTAATTGAGTTAATTACACTTGCACCCCACTAATGCATCAACTTCAACTGGACCCCAAAAATATTAGAATCCCTCTAGATGCCTCATATTAGACCCTCAACTTGAATTTCTTGAGCTAACTTGGTCATCATGACTTAATTAACTGACACAAGTTGTTATGAGATGAAATTACAATTTATTGTCCAATTTATTTAAGGTAAAAATAAATTAGACGCCCCACATTCCTCACTCCTAGTGCATCAAAATTCCTCACCAGTGTGGGTGCATTTTTTTTGTCCTTTCTGGTTTCCAATCTCACTGTTTCTTGTTGCAAATTTCAACATTTCAAAATTTGATGCGGCCTTCACACAAAGACACCATTGAAATCACATGCCCAAATTCTCATGAGAAACCTCTCTTAAGCTTGATCTGCCAAAAGAGAACCAACAATATGCCATCCTACTTCCTAGCGCAAACTGACCATTAAGGTATGCAACATTCTTCTGAACCCTCACATGATGATCTTGCTCTTGGAGGATGATCATGACCTCCCTTTAGCAACCCTTACTCGGCCCTCGTACTCGACCTACTTTAGGACTACATCTCTCTTCACCCCCTTAATGTGCCAGATAGTGGGAATACATGTCAAACATGCTAAGATGTGCCAAGTGATAAGGCATGCCAAGATGTGCGAGGGTGTGTCAATGCATGTCAGGGACTGTCAAGACAACAAAAGGGAGCAAAAAGTTAAAATACAAGGAAATGAACATATAAGAGGGTTAATAAGTCATCAATTTACCTTTTCCAAGAGGGGCATGCTAGGCACACTAACACTAGGCGGCAATAGGTGCCAAGTGCAAAGTCTTAGTGCATTCTAAGTGCCAAGTATTCCTTTGTTGCTTCTCATCTACTTTCCAACAATTTATCATCACAAATAAATTTAATATTAAACCATGCTAAATCATACCAAGGCATCTCAACATATTCCATACATGCTAAGACTTTCCAAGCGCCAACACGTGCCAAGCACCAATATGCGTCAGGGACTAGTGTTATGCATGTTATGAAGTGGAAGGGAATGTTGAAGAGTGCTAAGGTGTGCTAGAGAGTGATAATGCATGTTGATGAGTGTTAATGAGTACTAGGAAAAAACATTAAGGGAGCAGTACTAGGTAAAAATTCATGGAAGTTAATGAATACGAGGAATGTGTCTTGCTAGAGACTAGTGTTAATGGTCAGTGTTAGTTTTCATGCCAAGGAGGGAGTGACAAGGTATGCTAAGCATTGGTAAGGCATGCTAGGGAATATAGGCATGTTAAGAATTCCCAAAGTGTGCTTGGGAGTTCCAGGGTGTGCTAATTATATCATGTTCCAATTAATAGTGCCAAGATATGCCAATACATGCTAGGTGCTAAGGATGTGGCGCAGGGTGCTAGGGTATGTCAATATGTGTCAAGGCAACAAAAGGAAGAACCAATAAGAGGGTTAATAAGTTAGGACTTTATCTTTTTGAAAAGGGGCATGCTAGGCACACTAATAATAGGTCCCAATACATGCCAAGTGGCATTGTGTGCCAAGTGATAATGTATGTCAATGCATTCGACCAAGGTGTTCCAGGGCATGCTAGGGACTATATGCAGCATGCCAACACATGCTAGGAGAGTTCCATGTTGTGCTAGCACATGCCACCATGTGCTTGGGCGTCAGTGTCATCACAAGATGTTATAGGTACAAAGATGTTCCAAGACATGTGGGGTGCTAAGAAATGTTAGTGTGTGCCAAAGCATTAATTCAAGGTGTGCCCAGATTGTTGAGGATTGTTAGGTCTTTCTCATTAATAGAATTGTCGAGCTTGATTATGTATTAAATAATATATTTCCTACACACAATAGCGGAACTTTATCTAAATGGAATTTTATAGATAATAAACTTAATAGATATGAATCATGTGTTGACTCATAGGAAATCTCTATTTGACTAGTCATTACTTGAGGGAAATGATACATGCTTATTACTTCTTAAAAAATTGACTAACCCTAACCACTATGGCCTTGGACATATTATAAAAAATTCTCCACAATAATGGTATTAAATTGTTATCTTTTGACCTTGCCCAAAATATCCTTGAACATAGTCATGAAAATATTTCTTATCAGGGGTGGCATGGAATGAAGCCCCTAAATCTACAACCCAAGAATCAGTAACATTTTTGAAAGAAGGAATCAAAGCATCTTGTAACACATCACCTGTCACATTTGCTTCATGATTGTTTTCTTGCTGTGTGTCTCCTTCTTTTCCCTTCCGAGATCTACAGTCTTTCTTTAGGTGTCCATTCTTTCCGCAATTTCAGCACACTATCCCTGATCTGGACTTGGATATGCCTTTCCTTGATTTACTGTGATATCCCGAGCTTTTTCCTCTTTCCATTCTTCTTCCCCTAGACTTTGCACTCAAAGCATTACCTGATGTCTCACTGGAGATTTTCCATCACATTTCCTTGCTAAGGATAGCACCAACAACACCATCAAACTTTAAAGTACTAGATCCAGAGACAGAGTTACTAATGGCCATTACTAAACCATTCCAACTCTCTGGAAATGAGCACAAGAATAATAGAGCTCTAACTTCATCATCAAAGTTTACCCTGCGGAACTTAGGTGACATGCTTTGTTTTAAATTCATTTAAATGATCTGCAATAGATCCACCTTCCGACATCTGCATATTAAATAGTCGTTTCATATGAAATACCTTGTTTGAGGCCGAGGGTTTTTTCATATAGTTTCGCCAATGTCTACATCAAACCCTCTGTTTTTGTTTCCTTCGAAATATTGAAGGTAGTGACCTTGTAAGATCTGGCCGTCTTTGTCAGGAACACCCCTTTCTATCGAGAATGTTCCATTCCGCGTCTGTCATGGTCGCCGGCTTCTTTGTTTTTCCGCTCAATGGTAAGTACAGATCTTTCTGATACAGATAATCTTCCATCTGCATCTTCCACAGCGCAAAATTTTGGTCGTTAAATTTCTCGACCTTAAACTTACCATCGTCCGCCATTGCTCCCACTTGAACCAGGAACCCCTTTTTTCCTGCGAGTTTATCAGCCAAATATACCTTCGGCTCTGATACCAGTTGTTAGAAAATTAAATATTACAGAGCAATGAAACACATAAAATATGCGGAAAATACAAGCACACAAAACACATAAAACCAGAGAGACAGAGATATACGTGGTTCACCCAGTTTGGGCTACGTCCACCCCGAACAGCCAGTCCTTCCTTTATATTATCCAACAAAAATGAAGAGACAAAACCTACAGCAGATCCACTGTAATATCCTCTGTTCTCTCTCACAGTCTCCTTCTCTGTTTCTCGCTCCGAGAATACACTCATAATACACAGCCGCAATACAATGCCCTCATATATACAAGGGGATTGCCTTCTAGAGAAAAAAACCCTAATATAAACATAACTTCTACCGTCAGATCATTTGCCTAATGAACAGCCCAGATTGACTAGAAATTACTATACTTTTACAAGGCAATTTTACATATATTTTTAGCTTTGGGGGCGCTGCCCCCGAACCCCGCCAGGGGGGGCTCTGAAAAGCGCTGTCGCCCCCCCTGGATCCCCCACGGCAACGATTAAATTTTGGGCGGCGTTGCCGCCCATTTTAAGGTACAAGGGTCCAATGATGTGATACAAAGTAAACAAGATAATCAGGCTCCACACCCAACAGTGAGAAGGAGCTCATTTGATCAAGGGGGCGAAGAGACATGTAATCCTAAAGAGGCCATGATCATTATCATGTATAGCATTCATTAAGATGCCTCTGTATACATTGGCATGGTTTAATATTAAAGTTATTTGAGATTATTTATAGGAAAGTAGAAGAGAAGTAACAAAGCATTATTTGGCACTTATAATGCACTAACACTTGGCACTTGACACTACTTTTCACCTAGTGTTGGTGAGCATGGAAAGCCCCTCTTGGAAAATGTGAATTGATGACTTATTAAACCTATGATGTGTTTAGTTCATTGTATTTTAACTTGCTTCTCCTTTTTGTTTCCTTGACAGTCCCTGGCGAGTATTGTCACACCATTGCACTAGATATTGGCATGCCTTAGCACTTGACACATCATAGCATATTTTACATTCCTTTGAACTATGTGGCACATGTTACCATTGCCTAGCATGGCTTGGCACTTGTGCCCTTACAAATATCCTTACATTTTTTCATGAATTGGGAACCCAATCTAGTCCTTATCTACTACAGTTCATGTGAAATTGGTCAACTTCAACTGTAACAACTTGATCAATTTCACCTACTACTAGTATACTGTGCCTTGTTCACCTAAGAAATTCATAAACCTCGTCTTAGGCCGGTCATGTCCGAGCTAAACTTTTCCCACTTAAGAACTTACCAATACAAGAATCACATCTATCCATGGCCATAAAACAACTAAGAAACATAGCTTACATAGGAAATATTTCACATGTATGTCTAGTTCATATAAAAAGTAGAGCATTAAGTGAAAGTTTTCAAGAACCACGAGATACACAAGACACACAAGATATAGGCTAGCACAAGTTGAGTTCCCCAAAACTTATACATAACAATGTACAATATGGAATTGTCTAAAATAGTTTAAAACATGAGCATTTGGCCAAAGTGTGCCACATCTAATATACAAATAATAGATAAAGGAAAAATAGTGTTGTTCCCAACATAAAGTCTCCCTTTGTTTAAAATTTCTTTATCGAGCCCCTTGTCACAAGTGTAGGCTAGCCTCTTACAAATCATATTATGGACTTTTTCTAACACACTTCATCCTTGGCATACTTGAATTCACTAAGACTCCCTATAACACACTCTTATTTGTTCATTTCCATGCATTTTGACCTAGTTCTCCCTTGTGATAACTTGACACTCCTTAACACTCCTCAATGTGCATTGACATTGTCCAGCATGTGTTAGCATGCCTTTTCATTCCTTTGCATTCCCTAACCCTTCCTAGTTATCATGCCCTCACAACTACCCTTACTTAATTTTCAACTTGGGAACCCAACCAATTCCTCGCTTGAATATAGGAGCTTGATCAAGTTATGATTACTACAACTAGACTATGTTGTTAAATTGTGTAGCTTGGGAGGTACTTCACAAGTCTAGTGAGATGGGTTTGTGTGATTTTGACCACAGAATGTTTTGTGGGAAAATAACCCAAGCTAAGGGGCTTTGGACCTGAGATGAGGTTTAAAATATAAACGAAAATTAAACATAAAAATAATATTTCCTAAGGTCTAAGTAGATGAAATTTGTAAGTTCTAGAGCGCTCTTAAGAGGCCTAGCTAGGAAAATATATTTAAGGAGGCCTTAGTATAAAGGCAAGAACATCAAGTGAGAAGGAGCTCATTTTATCAAGGAGGCTAGGAGAGATGTAGTCCTAAAGTAGGTCTAGTTAGAGGTCTGAGTAAGTGTTGCTAAAGGGATGCCATGATCATCCACCAAGAGTAAGATCATCATATGAGGGTTCAGAATAATGTCACGTACCTTAATGGGTTCGATATTGAAGTAGGATGGAATATTGTTGGTTATCTTAGGGTAGATAAAGCTTAAGAGAGGCAAATCATGATAATTTGGGCATGTGATTTCAGTGGTGTTTCTATGTGAATTCCACATCAAATTTTGAAATAGAAGAGAGGGTTGAGACCCTACCTTTTGCTGGTTACTAGGTTGCGAGGTCTGTGATAAATACCAACACAAATGGAGGATGGTTTTCACTAGAATTTAGGGCCATAATAGAAGTAGTCACAGGTGTAATATTGACTAAAGTAACTGTTGTTTGAGGTTCATAGAGATATAAAGTTCAGGTCAAGATTTAGTCAAAGAAGTGACCAGAATCTATGGATCCATATGAGCTAGGTTGAGTCTCTTATGGAGAAAATATTTTTCTTTTTTTCTATGGGTGGATATGGTTTTTTCTAAAGCGATTAGAATAGAAGTATAATTACCTATTCAGGGAGGTTTCCTATCATGTTCAATCCATAAGGTATGTCATTAATATTGTGACAAATTTGCATAGTAGAATAGGGGTTGTGACCCTTAGAAAGAGGTTTATGTCTGCAATATATACCACAAATTTCGAAGATGGTCTACAGAAGTATGTGTGGAGATAGAAAATCCAAAGGAAGGTGAAACATGAGTAGAATATGGAGTAGAATAAATGTGCGATATGAGGAATGGATTGACATGAAGCGGAGTTGATTTTGTTGGACTATCCATAGAGTTTTGGATAGATATCTGAAGCAGCCTATAAACAGTTAGTAAATGGACTATTAATGGATGATTTGTGACCCTAGTTCAATCATCTTAAAATTGTTAGAAGGATGATAAGATGAGTAGTTCATATTTTTTCATAGATTGGACAAAAAAAAATTGGTACACAGGAATAGTGATTTTGAGAGGACTAAAATCACTATTAGGTGGCATATTTGAAGAGCCCTAGATGAGGGTAGTGCTGTGGGCACTAGATCAGTAAAACAAATTATTGTGGTTGGGAAAATTGATGGTAGTCCAAGTACAATTGGAGGGTTGTTAGGTGACTTTCAAAGAAGAGCTCTAAGTCCTGTACTTGCGAAGGAAAACAATACTGGTAGAAGGGTAGGTGTATTGTGCCTAAGGACGTTCAAAATTTGAAGGACTAAAGTAGCAGTCAAGTGGGCTAGCTAGCTAGCCCTAGTTCAC
This sequence comes from Pinus albicaulis, assembly GCA_034641835.2. Taxonomy (NCBI): domain Eukaryota; kingdom Viridiplantae; phylum Streptophyta; class Pinopsida; order Pinales; family Pinaceae; genus Pinus; species Pinus albicaulis. The sequence continues at coordinate 90,605,627 of CM076577.1, forward strand.
TGTATTGTAGAGTATTGCATCATTGAGAAGAAGGGAAACCTATGTATCCCTAGATTTTTCATCCTGGAGCAGTAGTATGGAAAAATTGGACAAACCAAAGAGTTTTTCACAATAGAGTTGTGAACAACTAATCAAAAACTTTAAGTGTTGCAAACCTTAAAGGAAAAAAGAGGCGAATAGAGGAATTTTTTTTTTGAGCCGAGTTTAGTAACATAAAGGAGTTTAGTTCATTGATAGAGTAAAATTGAAGAGTTTCATTATGGGAGGAAAGAGGACCTGCTAAATGTGTTCAAGACATGCGGATTGAAAGGGCTTATGTGTGTCCACGATAAAAAATTGAGTCAAGTGTTGACTTGTTGAAGGTATATTGATTGTCAAAGGACTAACATCAAGCCCTAGTTGCATTCCTTGTATCAGTGTGATTTTAATGGGCCATCATCCCTCATACAAGAGCTCTAGCCTATTCTATTACATTTTTTAATTTAACGAAGAAAGTTTTGAAAAAGTTAAACATTTTCATGTGCACTAATTGATTCCCTGATGTGTGTAGATTTCATTGTGAAATTTGATGTGTTATGCCACTTGAATGTGTTTGCATCAAATATTCTAAGACAAAATTCATATTCTCATGTGTCGTGGAAATTCAACATATGCTTTTTTCACCTAATAACTACATGTAACTCTTATTAGACTACTCATGTCCAATCCCAATTGATCCCACTTAAAAAGTTACCAAGACAAGGCTCGTCACATACAACAGTGGTCATAAAAAAATTAAGAAACATAGTTTACATATTTACATGCCATAACACGTGACATGTCTTAAATGCCTTGGAATTATGTGGCATGTGTTAACATCCCCTACATTCCCTGACATGATTTTACACTCCCTAACACACCGTAGCACTTCCTGACACACCTTGGTGGTTTAACATACTTTGGCATTGCCTAGCATATAACCTTGTCACTCCCTCCTTAACACACCTAGAACTCATTGACACTCCTTATCACACACACTTATTCATTCATTGCGATGAATTTTGATCTAGTGGTTCCTTGTGTTTACCTGACACTCCCTAACACTCTCTAGCATGCATTGGCACAACCTAACACCTGGAACATCTTCGAATTCCACCCTAGCAGTACTCTAACATTCATTAGCACTACCTAGCATACCTTTTCGCTCTCTCCTTAGCACACCTAGATCTCATTGAAAATCCCAGTCACAAACTCGTATTCATTCATTTTCATGCATTTTTACCAAGTGCTCCCTTGTGTTTCCTTATCATTCCTTAACACTCCTTGGCACATGTTGGTACACCCTAACACCTAGGACATATTGGCATGTCGTTGTGGCCTCTAGCATGCCTTAACACTACCTAGCATATGTTTTTAATCCCTCCTTATCACACTTAGAAGTCACTGACACTTCCAATCACAAAATCTTATTTGTTCATTTCCATGCATATTGATGTATTGTTCCCTTGTGTTTCCCTCGCACTCCTAGTTAACACTTCCTTGCACACGTTGTCACATCTTGGTTGGATCCTGCCCTAGCACTCTATCATTCCTTATTACTGTTAAGCATGCCTTGTCACTCCTCCTTATCACACATGGAACTCATTGAAACTCCTTGTCACGCACTATTATTCATTCATTTCCATGGATTATGACATAGTTCTACCTTGTGTTTCTCTAGCACTCCATAACACTCCTTGGCACACATTGGCACACCCTAGAACTTGGCACAACTTAGAATGATTTCCTAGCACTCTATCATGTCTTGGAATTGCCTAACATACCTTGTCTTTTCCTCCTTAGCACAAATATAACTTGCTAACACTCCTTCATTAACACGTGGCATGTCTTGGCATGCCTGGCATGCCTTGGCACTATGTAGCACATATTAGCACACCCTGACACTCAATAAGGTGTGTGAATTCTTAGAATACCTTCTCACTCCCTCTGTGACATGACAACTATCACTCATTGCCACTCTCTGAAACACCCTCATATTCATTCACTTCTATGTATTTCTACCTACTACTCCCTTGTGTTATCCTAGTACTCCTTAACACTCCTCAACATGCATTGGCACTCTCTTACCATCAACATGCATTGGCACTCAATTATGCAATCCTCAAATTGAAGCCTTAACATTGTATTTTAGAATTTATATTCCAATGATAACAAGTGCAAACTCTGATGATGCCCTTCCAACTTTCATGTATTGTACCAATTAAAATATTATGGCCCAAATTAAGATACAATAAGCTACTCAGGTTTCGAAATGAAGCTGGAACAATTCCTGTGAAGTAGTTAGCTAAGAGAGACAATACCTAAAGGTCTTTCATTAACCTAATCTCAAGAGGTATTTTTCCTTCCAATAAATTCTCTGAAAAATGTACTATCAAATAATAACGATGCTTGCATTACTAGGTACCATGTAACCTATGGAGCCTCTCAGCTTGGTTCAAAGCGTGTTGCCGCGAAGCTGTGGATCAATTAACTGTGCAATTCCAAAATCATTGATGTGCACCTATGGTGATCAATTCCACACATGGAGTCTTTTGAGCTAGGCATTTCCTTTTCTAAAACATTGTTTGGGGTGTGACTGAATTGGTGGAATTCTCAAATTAATGACATTGTAAATTATGTAGGAGCTTTGTTGCTTTTATTATAGAGGCTAAGGTTTGCAAGGAGAATATAGGTTTTGTAGGATCTTAGGGGAAAAGAGGCATCAATTTATAGCTCTTTGATATACTAAAGAGTATGGATTATATGAGTAGTTGATATGGATTATATGAAATTGAATCCACCTTGAGATGGACGTTGTTATGACTCTTGAAGCCTCATCCTCCTTCCTGTCGATGAATTTTTTTTATCAATTATCCCTTGGATAAGAACCACCATTTTTGTAAATTCCTATGACTCTTAACTCTTCAACAATGTTCCCATGTAGTTGTGCCCAAAATCCATAATTGTGCCCATTAAAATTGATAAGATCTATCCTGAAACTCATAATGTTGACCCACTGATTTGATCCTATATTTAGTTTTCAATTAGAAACCTAGAACCAATCCACTAAACAAATATAACTTGTTAAGAGCATCTACGACTTGCATAAGACTTGTAGAAAACATGCTACATCTCAAACCATTATATTTAATACCATGTTGGAGAATAGAGGGATTTTTTATATTAGAAAACTTGTATTCTAAAATAGAGGTGGTTTCTAAATACATTGTTACAACACCTAAGAACAACCAAACATAGTTAAAAATACTAAGAAGTGTAAGAAAGAAAATTATTTCCATACACAACACATATAATATGTTTCTCACCATATAATAATTACACCCATAAGACAATATTTTTTAGCACCAATATGTATCCAACACAATCCATACCTTTCTTAACATAAAATGAATTCTCTGCATGCACTAGCTATTTTGGGTTGATTGATCAGTTAACTAGATGATCACTGAGTTAGACTGAAGTCCCACTACACAACTAATCTTCCACTAGTTCCTCCATAATTTAGAACTGGTTTAACTAAAAGCAACTTGAAATAACTGATCTTGATTGCTAAAATTTAGGAATCACACATGCTTAAATGAACTCCAACTCCTCTAACTCGAATTTACTAAGCTAAATTAGTGAAAGATCCATGTCACCTCAGTTAACTTCCTCCAAGTTGACTGTTGATGTGGAAATTTTATTTTTCTCAATTTGACCAAGGCAAAGTCAAATTGAGATTTTCTTGCTGCATTTTTCAACAGTATGCATTTTTCTACTCTATATAATGTTTTCCCTCAACCAAGTATGGAAACGAATGTGTTTTTTGTTGTTGTTGACCACTTCCTTTGTACGGGAATTTCGACACCCTACAAGAAGACTGTTGAAACAAAATCCACTCATAAGCTCTTCTTCGAGCATATTTTGGTTCATTTTTGGTTGCCAAAGACAATATTTCTTGATAGGGATAGTAGGTTCCTCAGTATTTTCTGGTTTAACCACTGGTCCATGACAGACATCAAGCTTGACCAAATCCACTGCCTTCCATTCCTAGATTAATAAATAAAATGTACCTGATTTAATTATTGTATATGTCCATGGAGTATACAATTATTAGGATCCACATACACATGTTGAAAGCCTTCCATATTTTCAACAGAAATTTGACATAAATATTCATATTTCTATTTCCCACAAGCCTTTTCAAGTGTGCTTGGGGTCCCAAAAAATTGACACAAATTGATGTAGCTATATTCATGGAATGCCACATGAAGATACCTCCCAAAATTGGAATGAGGTAAGCAACAAAACCAATTTTGAGGAATGTATCTAACAAATTAAATAACGAGTTCATGATATTTTATATAAAGTTGCGAACTCCAAGTACAAGTAGATACACAATCCATTCGAATCCACATAAGTTTCATGTTGTTGATGAGTTATGGTTGGACATTCATAAAGAGCAATTGACAAACTCCTAGAGGAAGCTCATACCATTTTGATATGAGCCTTACACCATCACCAAGGCTATGGGTGAGAATTCTTTCGAGGATAGTCATAGGATGATTTATATTACTTCAAATGTATATGTTAGGATGATTTATGCTTGATGGGGTGCATTTCTAGAAACATTTCCCTTAAGAGAATGAAAAATATGATTGCACAATTACTTACATAATTAATTGTGATATCTACCTGAATGACATCAGGTAAATACATAAGAGATTTTAAAAATGACATTTTTAAGGTTTTTTTTATATCAAGGTATGTGGATCATTATGTTTTTTTTCCAAAGAATTTACGTATGACTAAATTTTTTAAATAGTACATCACTCTAATATTATTTCTTTTACATGCTCCTAGGTTATAATTCAAAGCATCATAGGTACTAATATTCATGAAACTCTTGTTTTTTTACTCTAAATAGCTAAAACTCCCAAGTGTGCTACTCTTAATAATCAAACTTTCACTATTGTTACGACTACTTCCTCTAATTATTATTGTTACTCCATAAGTAAGCTGACTACATGGTGGGCTTGAACCATTATTAACATGCTAGTGTAGTGTTACATATTTGTATTTAAGAAGCATAAGGGGCGGGGTTGGTATAAGGCCAACTTTGCTATTGTCTAGTGCCATGCCCACTAATAGATTCTCATCCTCTATTGGCCTTAGGAAATGGTTTCCCATTAGTTAATTTTATTCTTTCTGATTAACAATATCATCCTACATTGCATCCAACCTGCTACTTTGTAATCACATATCTCTCGTAACCTCACTCCAGTATGTTCATTAGACCTCATTGAGGTGCATTGACTACAACTTTTTATTGAGATATATTTTATCATCAACCCTTTGTTTCACAACCATATGCTCACCAACTCACCTTTCCCATTGAAATTCTCCAACTCTCTCATCCTCACTTCACTACTCTCTTCCTAGTTAATTTACTTTTGCAAATCCTCATTTCCTTATTCATTTGATCACATGTTATGTCCCTATATTAATAGTGTAGTCCCTTATTATGTGAGCGTAGCCCCCCTTATTGTTACAATTGTACCCCTATAACCCCCATATTGTTATTATTGTGCCCTTAAATTATTATTGTTAGGTCAGCTAGGATTACATTGTGGCCCCACTAGGATTACATTGTAGCCCCATGATCTCCTATATATAGAAAGGAGGTTTTTTAATTTGTATCATCCAAGAATTTTTCATCCATGTAATGTATTGGAGGTTTCCCCCTCGAATTGCCTTATTTCTAAGGCATTGATATCCCTTTTCTTCTATTTTTGGAGCTGGTTTCACATCATTTGGTATCAGAGCATTGGATTCTAGGGTTTTTCTGCTCCAAACAACTCATCATGGTATTTTTTCTATAAATGGTTTTATACGAAGGTTAAGAAGCTGAAATTTTTAGAGTGTGAAGCCAAACTCCTGAGGAAAAGCATCGCAAAATTTCAGAACTTGGTTCGAAATATTTTTGGAGATATGATCTATGCAAGTTAGGGATTTTTGTTGGCTCCTGAATTTCACTTAAAAGGTTCATCACAAAATTTTCACTATAATTTTTTTTCTAGAAAGGTTCAAAAACTGAAATGTTTAGAGCGAGAAATAATGAGGAACATTGTCGCAAAATTTCAGATCTTGGTTCACAACATTTTCGCAGATATGATCTGTGGAAGTTAGGTCTTTTTCAAGCTCCCAAATTTCATCTCAAAGAGGTGATCATGGAAAAATATTCATAACTCTCTCTTTGAGCATCGGATTGGAATCTATAAAAAGTGACTGAAACTACATGGATTTTATTTTCCTTTCTATCAATTTTAGAGGCGAAGGAGGAAACAGTGACAGCTGGCAAGTCGTACAAGTTTGCTCTACTGAACCAATCCATAATTAGGCCATTGTTAGAGATTGGACATAACTTTTCCTTGAGGAATCTAAATTAGGTCAGACCTGTGGCATTCAAAAGAGGATTCATAGGGCTACTGTAGGGCCAAATTTCAATTATTTAGGATCCAAAATTACGTAGACAATTTAGTTTCAATATTGAGCTTCCCAAAAGCAAGAAAAAGGTGTATATTTGGTTTTTAAAATTGCATAACATCTCTTTGAAAAAGAAGTTTGAAGTGATTCCAAGGAAATATTTTAGAATTTTTATCAGTATTGGGTTCTATAATTCCTCAAAAAAATAATTTCATACCCATGAAGACCTCAAAAATCTATATTATGACGCATGAAGAGGAAGAATTGCAGTATGAGATATCAAAATTACGGTACCAAGTGCAACAATTTTGATCTAAATAAGAGCAACCAAAGATGGCATAGATGGTTTAAAAGTAGAAATGGATGCTAAGTTGGATGGTTTGAAGGATCAAATAATAGCTAAATGGATGATAAATTAGTGGAAGATCACATCGAGCATCAACAATAAGTTCTCCAACTCTCAAAGGATAACCTAACTTTGGTGCAGAATGTAATGAAACAGTAGGAAGATCAACATCACATTGAAAGAAGTTTTGAAGCAGACAAAGAAACAAGAACTTGACAAGTACGATCAATTTCAGAGTATCTCAGCAAGTGGAATAACCTTCCTGTAGAAGACTCCACATGGGAGGATGAGAATTTTATACAGAAGCATCAAGAAATAATCAAGCATTGAGGACAACACTTGTTTGAAGGAGAGGGGCATGTTAAGTCCTTATATTAATAGTGTAGTCCCTTATTATGTTAGTGTATCCCCCTTTATTGTTATTATTGTACCCCTATAACCCCCATATTGTTATTATTGTGCCCTTAAATTATTATTGTAAGGTAGGCTAGGATTACATTGTGGCCCCATGGACTCCTATATATAGAAAGGAGGTTTTGTAATTTGTATCATCCAAGAATTGTTCATTCATGTAATGTACTAGAGGTTGCCCCCTTGAAGTGTCTTATTTCTAAGGCTTTGATATCTCTTTTCTTCTATTTTTGGAGCTAGTTTCACAACATCACATCAATTTCAACCGCCACTCATTAGTTATCTATACTTCCTCAAAACTTATTGAACTTGCTTTTTAGCTTTTTTTTCCTTCATAGCCATTTACTCCTTTGAAATATCATATTTTCAAACCCCATTGTAACCCATTACTTAATGAAAAATTTTACACCACCATACAATAATAAAAACGTTGGTTGGAAAAAAAATTTCCTAATCCTTGTAGAGTTTGTGTTCAATAATCTCTCTCAAAACCCCTTTTCCTTAACTTTTGAGTAAAACTAGTTCATGGGATTTTTGTTTTTCAAATATCAAAATTTTTCATTCCCTCGTCTATTTCCCTCACGTTGCAGGGTTTTTCCAACAAAGGAGGAGGAAGGGCGCATCCATGGTATCCCAACTTTGATTTGATACACTTTTTGAACTGAATAAATTGGATTCCCAGTGCCTCCAATCATGGTGATTTCATTTTACAGAAGGAATTTTTCAGTTGAACACAAGAAATTGGATTCTCGGTGCCTCCAAATGTGGTGATTTCATTTTACAGAAGGAATCTATCACTTCAAAACTCTTCTAGACCAGCGCAAAGAGGCACTCAAGAGCTTTTATGTTCAATATTCCACATAGGAAGACGAAGCTGAAGGCATGGGTGATAATCTGTTGAAGATTTTGTTGATTCTCCTCTGTTCATGAGCGATTCCTACAAAAAACAAGCCATATTGCAACATTTCTACCATGCCCAGAATTACAAAATGGAAGCTAAGCCAAAATAAATGGGAATTTTTCAACACATTTCAATGATTTGTAAGAACCGTGGGATAACTATCACGAACCAGTGAATTGATATAGATTAGAAATAATTTATGCACATTTAAAACCCTTTCATGATTACAACCGGAGATGTCACGGGGGTGGGTGCCTCTGCTACTTTTCTAGTCTTTAACGATGAATTGGGATTCACTAATTGCAACATATAATCTCTTTGCAGCGTTGGACGATCTACCAAGAATGGCAGAAGACAAGGAGGCTATATTGGCGAGAAATGTATTCATTTCTTAAAACCTGTACTCATAAAACAAAAGGAAATTGGGGTGATAGGAAGATTTTTCAATCCTTGACTATCTACTGTTTAGATAGATGTAATATCTATTTCTAAATTTGCAGAGATCGAGTTTAAAAACTTTGGAAAATGGCTTCTCATATGCAACATTTTATGAAAACAATATAAATTGGGGTGATTGGGAGCCTTTTCTAGCCCTATCTGTTAAGATAAAATTTGCACTAGGTATCTGAATTTGAAGAGTTTTGCTTTAACTGCTTTGGCTCATGGATGTTTCGATGAAACATGGTATAAAAACATAATATAATTGTGGTGATTGGGAGATTTTTATAGGCTTGTATTTTTAGATAGAATTTGGTGTGCGTTTTTAAATTTATGGAATTTGGGTTTAGAAGCTTTGGTCATGGTTTTTAGAGGAAATATTTTTTGAAAATAAGATGGAATGGGGGCAATTGGGAATTTTTTTCTAGAACCAATTATTTAGGTAGAACTTGTAGTGCATCTCTCAATTTTCAAGTTTCGCTTTAACATCTTTGGGCATGCATGGCATATGTGATACGTGTTGTGCCATTATCAGAAGTTAAATCTATTCGTCGGCACACACCATCTCTGGGATGGCAGTTTTTCATTGTTGTTCACACATCTGGTAAATTGCTTAAACATACTGTCTCTAAGAAAAATGTTGATTGCCATTTGTTTCTATATAATTATTAATTATTAACACTTCAATTCAGAATTTTCCTTAAAACTAGTACACTATGAGATAAAATGACATGGTTGTTAGGATGTGGAACTTTTTACATCATGAATTTTGAAGATATTTATCTTTTGGATGTGGCACATTACTAAAATATTTGAGAATTTTATTTCTCTACATTATAGAACTTCAAATTGTTGGTGCTCTCTTTTTTGCTGAGTACTATTTCTTCTTTGCGGGCCTTGCTTTTCCACCATTGTACTTTTATAATGGAGGTGTTCGTGATTTTCTTGCCACTTTGAAGGATCATGTTTTTCTTGTCAGATATATGTCTATTCCTCATACCAATTTCATGTTTTGGAATTTTAATATCTATATAGTTTTCATTTCATCTGTTAGAAATAATGAGGAGATTTTATTGTTATAGCTCTGTGCTTTTATTGTTACTACATGCATTTTCCTAAATCTTGGAATAAGCAACAGATGTCTATTGAGTGGCAATGACTTCTCAGTAAACCATAACACACAGGATTTTTCATTAATTTTAGAGAGCTCCTAGACATGGTAAAACTAGAAAAGGAACATCATAGTCAATTTCTTTCAATATGTATATTGAAGGCCAACTCTAGAGTCTAAAGGTGTCACTCTGTAAAAACCTGCTAGTTTGCAATTTAGGCGACTGAAAGGAGTCCATATAACAAACACTAAACCATATGCCTTTTTTCAATAGAAAATAAACATGCATAGAGATATATCCACATAAGGGATCTATTCCATAGAAAATGAATTCACTATTATTTGGTTGCAGAATTTATTCCATGTTTGTTAGTGTTGTCTCCTACAATGCAGTGTTCTGCACTTCAACGGTTTCAAGCTACTAACTTTGCACAAATAAAATATTGATACTTGATAGTTAGATACTATCCTATTTGTATGAGCAGTGTGAATTACTGCAAGGTTCTGACTCCTGTGCAAAATTGATATAATTACAAGCATTTATTGGGATAAACAAAAGTAGTTCAATGGGACTAAAAGCTACAAGTCTTCATATTGTTACCTTAACTAGTGGATTAGGTCCATAGAAGAATGTTCATTAGGAAGAAAGTAGCATTTTGGAAATTTCTCCAAGAGGATTTGAGAATGAAACTCATGCCTATAGGAATTGTCAGTGACTAGAAAAATCAAGTATTCATGTATAGGAAACATTTGGATGTCTACCATAACTGTATCAGGGTTTCGGGGGAGTGCCCACCCCCCCTCCCCCAAATCCGCTCCCGAAGTGCGCTTCACTCGAGAGCAGATTTGAAGCAACCTCGGGAGTGTGCTCCCTTCAAAAAATTTACCTCCCTGGTTTTTTGGGAGTGAATGAGGGAGAGGTTGAGGAGCATTCACTCCCTGACCACTCTTGGAGCGATTGTTTTAAGGCAGGAGCAGTCCACCTTAAAAAATATATTCCTATGGGTGAAATTGGTGCGAACGATTTTTGGAAGGAGGGGAAGGGCCAAAAAAAATAAAGGGCCCTCCTCCCCTCCCACAATGCACCATTTACATATTGAGAGAGCAAGAGAGGGCTTTTGGAATTGAGGCTTGAGTTGAGGAGGAATATTGAGAGGGTTGCTTGGGAGCTTGGGATTGAAGGCTATTGGAAAGCCAAAGAGGTAGGGTCTAGACTCTAATCTAGAATTTGTGTTTTTTTATGTCCATTGTTAAATGAAAATATTATCTTCTCTCTTTCCTATTCCCATTCCTCCATTTTATTGCAGAAAAATAACTATAACTCCACGAAAGTTCAAAACTTCAAACATGATGGGTATGTGGCTTTACATTCTCTTGTTGGTTCCTCTTTTGGTTATGATGATGTTGGGGAGCAGAAGAAGGAGGAATGATGAAGATAATGAAGAAGTGGGTAGTGGTGGAATAAGAAACCCTGGAAAAGAGGAGTACCTTTGTGAGGACGAGGAGGAGGAGGATAATGAGAGTGGAAAGAAAACCAAACCCCATTGTGGAAATATGTTTCTAGGCATTCAAGAGGGAAAGGGGTGGAACCACTAAATTTACATGCCTCCATTGGAAAAACACTTACACAAGTTCATACACCCGTGCTGGAAACTTGTTGGAAAAATACTAAGAGGGGGGGTGAATCAGTATTTAGAGCTGACTGACAACTTTATAGTTTTCCTTTCTCTTCAAACCATATGCTACATTATTGCATCCAACTTGTATGTCCAGAGATCTTATTATGTCTTTACTTAGATCATTGCATCATTCATTCATCAGATAAGTAGTAAGCATGAACAGAAATAACAGAACAAACCATCAAACATAAGCAACACATATGAACACCAGTATTTAAGGTGGAAACCTAATTCGGGAGAAAACCATCGCTGCTGTTATCTCAGTCTTCAATATTTATTATAAAGAAAAACTTCTTACAATTTATGCTGGTGCAGACTTATACCAGCATGCAGGCACCCACCTGCAGAAAGGCTACAACCTTTTCTCGTTCTCCAGCTACTACTGGAAGGGAGCTCAAACCCCCTGATTTTAACACCAGCTTTTACTGGCAGGATACTTCCACTGTCATACAGAAGGCTTCAACCCTCAGATCCACCATATTTCTTCAATTTTTTTCATCAGACTTTTGTCAGGTCTTCATCATGTCTTTTGCCAATCATCATAGAGATTTTTCATTTCTAGATCATATCCATTGGTGCATCATGTATACAGATATCTCTTAAAGATATTTATTTATTAACAACCCTTTCATATGCACACCTCGTACTATCATCCTCTTCGCCTTATATAGTTTAGCCTTCATTAATACCATGAGTCAAAACCACTCAACCACTAATGGTATTCATATCAAAAGTCAAACCAATCCAAATTGGAATCCCAATCTTCGTTCTTCTATGCACGAAATGTCCCAAAGGTAATCTTTATCTCCGCCAAATAATACTATAACCAAGGTTAATAAACATTATCGTGCCGCTGACTCAGCAGTAATATATATATCCATATATCCTTTCGGGCCCTTCAATAATATTTAATCTTCGACTCTCGGCATAACGTATATTGAACCAATAATGTGAAGGGAAATTGGGTCCCACACCCTTAAAACATGACATAATACTTTGGGTAAAAACCCGCAAACCTCAACATATGTGTATGGGCCCCAACGTTAACGGTCATTTCCAATCGACGGTTGTAATCGTGTCATGCCACCTCACTTGATCGGACAGATATCGCTCGGCGAAGATGCGCGAACAATAACGCGTGATGGCTCGCCATACTTTGGTTAACCTTCGCGCATCTTTATCAAACGACGACCGTTCGATGGCTCCTTCCAAGATCAACGACTTGTATCAATATCGCTGGGCATCCTAGGTTGAACAATAACGCGCGATGGCGCGAAGTGACAAGCGGTTTTTTGGAGTCGTACAGGGACGCGTGTCGAGCACTCTATGGAATCACTCCCCAACCAGGAAATATTGCTTGCCCATCGAAAGCGGTGTGATGAAAACTGGAATCCGCTTTCACTATTTATTCTGCACGTGATTCCTCTCCTTCACTTGAGGTTCCGTCCATCTTTCGGAGTTTACGTTAAAAGTTGTGTGGTTAACTGGGAAATATGGTACGGCGGGGGGCACAAACAGTCTGATGATTAACCCGTACTGAGGAGTGCCTCCGCATTGCATATTCATTACTCTGCCTCTCTGTTTTTTTCGCCGATTGCGATATGCGATCATATGTATCACATCTTCGTTGCCTCTGCTTCATATTCTACCTTGCTGCCTTTTTCGATTGCGATTTGCGATTATATCGCAAATGCAAACATTGCATCGCAGACCAATCGCATTGCATCTTCATTATATTGCCTCTGCTTCTATTCACTGTCTCTGCAATGTCTGCTACCTCAGTTCCTTATCTGCCTTGCTTCCTCTCTGCTTCTTTGCTCTTTCTGCTGATCTCTTTGCTGCTTCTGCTATCTCTCTGTTGATATCTCTTTCCGCTGGTATCTTTGTTGCTTCTGCTATCTCTTTGTTGCTATCTCTGCTTCTTGTCTAATGTTGCTCCTTGCTTCTCTCTTTTCCTTGTTGTTGTTTAGATGCTCCTTCTTTGTCACTTCCTTTGCCATCAATGACAATATTTCCAACAATCTCCCCCTTTGGCATTAATGGCAATGTTAATTTTCCTCCCCCTTTGACATCAATGGCAAAGATTTGATCAAGATCCTTTGAACCGACAATACCATGCTCCCCCTGAGATCATGCTGCATCTTCAAACATAATATAGCAAAATTATTTATAAATGCCAACAATGCATCCTTTACATATGACCAACGCTCCCCCTTAGCCTGTGCATGCAGAGATGCCCAACAGTACCTCACAACCAATTTAATATTCTGTATTTAAGTGGATCTGATCCTCTGCATGGCAGAGACTACTCCCAGTTTCTGTCTGAGATATTCGAACGCTTCCCTGGTTAGAGGTTTGGTAAATATATCAGTAACTTGTTCTTTGGAGGGAACATACTCCAATTTCACCTTTTGTTCAAGCACTTGTTCACGTAAGAAGTGATATTTGATGGGAATGTGCTTGGTCTTGGAATGCATAACAAGATTCTTTGAGATACTGATGGCACTTGTATTATCACACATAATGGAGATAGGAGGTGAAAATTTGATTTGAAATTAAGTTTCATCATCTGAAGTTAAAATTTACAACATGATACGCGTGACCATATTAACAACTATTACGTAGATAAGGCAATAGAGCTTTGCTTCTTTCTGAACCAAGATACTAACCGGGGCCCCATATAGAATGCACCACCACTAGTGCTTTTCCGATCACCAACATTTCCAGCCCAATCTGCATCAGTGTAAGCATGAAGAGTGAGATCAGCATTCTTTGGATACATAGATCCAAAGTCTTGAGTTCAGCAACAGATATTTGAATGTTCAACTCTGCTGAAGGTGAGACTCTTTTTGGATTAACAGGAATCATCTGTAATCCAACTAATCATGATTTAAGTCACCCATGCAGGTGAATAAGTAGACCTATCAGATCTATACCGGATTTGGATTCTTAGTGGAAATCATCATTAATGAGATGCATGCGATTTCCTCATTAGTGTATTCAGTTTGTAATAATTCCACATGCCATACTTCTTCAGAATTTTCTTAAGATATTTTGCTTGTGATAGGAATATGCCATCTGCAATTTGATGCACTTGCAAGCCAAGAAATAATGTTAGTTCCCCAAGTAAGGACATTTCAAATTCTTGCTGCATGACAGAAGCAAATTTTTGACTCATAGATTCTTCGTTACTCCCAAAAATGATATCATCAACATATACAACCACAATCAATAGTTTATCATTTTCAACTTTTGTGTATATGTTGCTATCAGCAGACCCTTTTGAAAATCCTTGTTGATGAAGATATTTGTCAAGACGATAGTACCATGCCCTTGGAGCTTGTTTGAGAACATATAGAGCCTTTTTAAGTCTACAAACAAGTTTTTCATCATTTCCAAAAATGAATCCTTCTGGTTGTTCTATATAAACTTCTTCTTCTATATCACCATTGAGAAAAGCAGATTTAACATCCATTTGATAAACTTTAATTTGTTGGAAGCTTAAAAAAGCAAGAAACATTCTTATGGATTCAAGTCTGGCTGCAGGAGGAAAAGTTTCTTCAAAGTCTATACCTTCTTGTTGAGCATACCCCTTGCAAAAAAGTATAGCTTTATTTCTTATAACATCCCCATTCTCATTTAACTTGTTTTTGAATATCCATTTAGTTCCAATGACATTTTTTTCATGAGGTCTTGGTACTAATTCCCAAGTGTGATTATTTTCAATTTGATCAAGCTCTTCATTCATGGCTTCAATCCAACATTCATCTTTGTTAGCTTGACTGACATTGTGAGGTTCAATAGTGGACAGAAATGCCAGATTGCTAGAAGATCCCACAAGAGTCCTTCTTGTTTGTACACCTGATCCCTTTTCTCCCAAAATTTGAGATTCTGGATGATTCTTTTGAACATATCTGGATGGAGCCTTTTCAGACAAATCATCTTCGGGTTCTTCATTGGGTTCACTGTTTGTATCATTACTATTTGATGTAGAAGGATATATGTCATCATCATCATCTTCATTTGTTGTTTTTTTTTCTTCTTTTGGAGCTGTTGGAGCCTCATCAATAACAACATCTATACATTCAAAAATATTCCTAAGTCTTTTATTGTAACATTTATATGCCCTAATCCTAGAGGAGTAACCAAGAAATATTCCTTCATCTGCTCTGGGTTCAAACTTGCCAAGTTTTTCATCATTATTTTTGATAAAACATTTTCTTCCAAAAATTCTAAAATGCTTTACGGTGGGAGAATTACCATACCAGATTTCATATGGAGTTTTATCACTATTTACACGAACATGTGCCTTGTTAAGAATATTTACTGCTATATGTGCTGCTTCTCCCCAAAATGTGTCAGGTGTTCTGGAATCATCAAGCATAGCTCTAGCCATTTGTTGAACTAATGCATTCTACATTCATCTTTATACTCATACATTAACATTTAGCTGAATTTAACTTCTGGCTTGTCTTTACTTATGTTGTTCACAGAATTCAAGAAATTCTTTGGATGTATATTCTCCTCCTCGATCGGATCTAAGACACTTGATTTTTAATTCTAATTCATTCTCCACTAGTGCTTTGAAAATCTGAAATTTCTCAAATGCTTCATCTTTGTGTTTAAGCAGCCCAATCCAACACATTCTAGAGAAATCATCAATGAATAAGATATAGTATTCTTCACCACGTGGTGACTTCTTCCTCATAGGTCCACATATGTCAGTATGAATGAGTTCAAGAGGCTTACTTGATGATCCTTCCTTGGCATTAAATTGTACTCTGGTTTGCTTGCCGAATTGGCAAGATTTTCATATGATATTTTTAGGTAGAGTAATATTGGGAAGATCACGAACAGCTTTAAGTCTGCTTGATTTTTTGATTTGAGAGAAGCTCAGATGCCCCAACCTTCTATGCCATAGCCAATTTTCTGAAGATTTACTCAAATAACATTGTTCTTTGCAGTTATTTAATACATACAGGTTGCTTGGAGTTCTTTTTCCTTTTATAATTGTTTTACCTGTATCAAGATCATGTACCACACATTCTTTTGAACTAAAGACAACTTCAATTCCTTGATCACACATTTGACTTACACTTAACAAGTTATGCTTTAATCCATCCACATACATGACTTCATTAGCTTTCACCTTTTCTTTTAGAAAAACAGACCCTTTTCCCTTAATGACCGCAGGAGTATCATTTCCAAATGTAACATTCTTTTCCTTTTCTAGAGCACTATTGAAATAAGTTTGTTTTTGTCACTTGTCATGTGTCTTGAGCATCCACTATCAATGTACCATTGGTTTTCTTCATCTTCTGCAAATAACGCTATGCCACAATTTTCAACCTGTAATTCCTTCTTTTTCCATACTTTGGAGCTTGAAGGAACATGTTCTTTTGGCTGAACTTTGCTCCTGCATTCAGATTCTTAATGGCCAAAGTTATTGCAATAAGCACATTCAACTTCATTTTGAAGAGGATAAAAGTTGTTATAGGTATTCTACTTTGTTTCAATATCAATAATTTTCTTTCTTGCTTCTCTTGTCATGATGGTTTTATATGCTACACATTGAACAACTTTATGACCAAAATTGTGACATGAGAAACGTTGTCCATTGAAGAAGAAATTTCTATGATCATAAAATCTCCTTCTTGAATTTATCTGTTGATTGGTGTTTCTTTGAAATATATTCCTGTTAGTGTTATTTGAATTGAGATGATCATGCTTTACCTGCAAATATTATTTATTCCCTTGCTGAGTGGCAGCATGTTGTATACCAGCAGTAGCTGCTTTTAGATAATTTGGTGCTGAAGCCTAAGAAGATTCTCCGATATATCCAAGACCTGCCTTTATAAGGGGAGAACTTAGTACCTTGATAATCTCATCTAAGGTTTCAGATCCTTTAGCAAATCTAAGATTCAGAGTCTTTACTTTCTAAAGTTCTTTTCTTAGACTTACCACTTCACACTCTAATTTCTCATTGTGTTTCTCTTTTTCTTCAAGCTGATTTTTCAGAGTTTCTATGATTATTTTACTCTCTTCTAAGAAAATTTTGAGTTGATTGTTTTCATCAAGAAAATCATTGTCTTCTAGAGCATCCACAAAAGTATCCTTTTCTTCTCTAGATTCTTTTTCAAATGCCATGAGAAGTCTAAGATCTTGTTCACATTCTTCCTCACTATCAGATAACCCATCATTGTCTTCGTGAGTATAGTGACTTTTTCTAGTGCTATAACGATTCTTATTCCTTCTTACTACTTCCTTCCCTTTTTTATGTTTTTCTTTATGAGGACACTTAGCAGCATAATGACCAACTCTTCCAAAATCAAAACATTTGAAAGGAAGATTACCTCTGAACTGTCTTGTGCCAAGTTGAAGTTTCTTTACAAATTTTATCTCATCTTCTTCTGAGATATATCTCGATCCTTCTGTTTTTTGTACTTCCTTCCCTTTTGTAGACGTTCTAAAGACTGCTTCTTTGACTTCAGATGGTCCTCCTCTTCTCATTTCATATGCAGCTAGTATGCCATGAAGTTGCACCACAGTAAGATTTTGAAGATCCTGCTTTTCTTCAAGAGCAGAAGCTTTTGACTCAAATTTTGCTGTTAGTGATTTTAAAATTTTCTCAAACAGGGTAGATTCTCCCAAATTTCTCATACGATTTACAATATCATCAAGACGTAAAAATAAATTTTCAATGCTTTCCTCATTATCCATTTTTAGATTCTCATATTGAATTATGAGAGTTTGGAGTTTAGCAATTTTTACCTTTGCATCACCTTCATAACTTAGAATGATTTTGTCCCATATTGCCTTTGTTGTATTCAGCTGCATGACTTTGACAAATTCTGATTTAGTTAGACTTCCCAATAGAGCATTGATCGCCTTTGCATTGGTTTCATAATTATTTCTTTCCATCAAATCTGTTGGTACTGCAACTGGACATTGATATCCTCCTTCAACAATTTCCCATACATCTTCTCCCAGAGACTGAAGATAGGATCTCATCCTTGTTTTCCAGAAGATTAAATTGTTTCCGTTAAAGAGTGGAGGCCTGATAGATGTTGTTGCATCTTGATTACTCATCTTGCTTGATCTTCCTTCTAGCAGATAAGCTTTTTCAGAAGGACCTCCTCTGATACCAATTTTTGGAAAAATACTGAGAGGGGGGGTGAATCAGTATATAGAGCTAACTGACAACTTTTTAGTTTTCCTTTCTCTTAAAACCATATGCTACATTACTGCATCCAACTTGTATGTCCAGAGATCTTATTATGTATTTACTTAGATCAATGCATCATTCATTCATCAGATAAGCAGTAAGCATGAACAAAAATAATAGAACAAACCATCAAACATAAGCAACACATATGAACACTAGTATTTAAGGTGGAAACCCAATTCGGGAGAAAACCACCGCTGTTGTTATCTCAGTCTTCAATATTTATTATAAAGAAAAAATTATTACAATTTATGCTAGTGCAGACTTATACCAGCACACAGGCACCCACCTGCAGAAAGGTTACAACCTTTTCTCATTATCCAGCTACTATTGGAAGGGAGCTCCAACCCCATGATTCTAACACCAGCTTTTACTGGCAAGATACTTCCACTGTCATACAGAAGACTTCAACCCTGAGATCCACCAGATTTCTTCAATTTTTTTCATCAGACTTCCGTCAGGTCTTCATCATTTCTTTTGCCAATCATCGTAGAGATTTTTCATTTCTAGATCATATCCATCGGTGTGTCATGTATACAAATATCTCTTAAAGAGATTTATTTATTAACAACCCTTTCATATGCACACCTCGTACTATCATCCTCTTTGCCTTATATAGTTTAGCCTTCATCAATACCATGAGTCAAAACCACTCAACCTCTAATGGTATTCATATCAAAAGTCAAACCAATCCAAATTGGAATCCCAATATTCGTTCTTCTATGCACGAAACGTCCCAAAGGTAATCTTTATCTCTGCCAAATAATACTATAACCAAGGTTAATAAACATTATCGTGCCACTGACTCAGCAGTAATATATATATCCATATAGCCTTTCGGGCCCTTCAATAATATTTAATCTTCGACTCTCGGCATAACATATATTGAACCAATAATGCGAAGGGAAATTGGGTCCCACACCCTTAAAACACGACATAATACTTTGGGTAAAAACCCACAAACCTCAACATATGCGTATGGGATCCAACACATTAGGGGAATTTTGAGGTCTAAAATGGGCCTCCTAAGGAAATTATAAAATAATAGTGGAAAAAATCAAATAAGATTTGATGACATCATCAAATTTTAGAGGGAAAAATGAAAAAACTACCTTTTCAACTCATATTTTCAACTTATCTCCCAAAGTTTTTACTCAAATTTCGAGTGGGAGTACTTGTTGGATGAAAAATTTAATTCCTCATCCAAGGAGTACCCATGTTGCATACTTTCGATGGGTCCTACTACACAAAAAATGAGAAATACATAAAAAAACGTGATTACAATCACGCTTTTTTATGTATTTCTCATTTTTCGTGTAGTAGAGTTCATCGAAAGTATACAACATGGGTACTCCTTGGATGAGGAATTTAATTTTGCATCCAACGAGTACTCCCACTCGAAATTTGAGTAAAAATTGTGGGAGATAAGTTGAAAATACAAGTTGAAAAAGTAGCTTTATTGTTTTATTATTTTTTAATATTTTTACCCTTTTATTTAAAAAATGGTAAATCATCCCCCATGGTTGACATCATCATCTTGAATCCTATTGGTTGTTATAAAGTTTATTTTTGTTGTACATTTTTCTTAGGAGGCCCATTTTAGACCTCAAAATTCCCCTAATGTTAACGGTCATTTCCAATCGACGGTTGTAATCGTGTCGCACCGCCTCACTTGATCGGGCGGATATATCTCGGCGAAGATGTGTGAATAATAACGCGCGATGGCCCGCCATACTTTGTTTAACCTTCGCGCATCTTTATCAAACGACCACCGTTCGATGGCTCCTTCCCAGATCAACTGCTTGTATCGATATCGCTGGGCATCCTGGGTTGAACAATAACGTGCGATGGCGCGCAGTGAAAAGCGGTTTTGTGGAGTCGTACAGGGACGCGTGTCGAGCACTCCATGGAATCACTCCCCAACCAGGAAATACCGCTTGCCTGTCGAAAGCGGTGTGATGAAAACTGGAATCCGCTTTCACTGTTTATTCCACACGTGATTCCTCTCCTTCGCTTAAGGTTCCGTCCATCTTTCGGAGTTTACGTTAAAAGCTGTGTGGTTAACTGGGATCAATGGTACGGCGGGGGGCACAAACATTCCGATGATTAACCCATACTGAGGAGTGCCTCCGCATCACATATTCATTACTCTGCCTCTTTGTTTCTTTCATCGATTGTGATATGCGATCATATGTATCACATCTTCGTTGCCTCTGCTTCATAGTCTACCTTGCTGCCTTTTCTGATTGCGATTTGCGATTATATCGCAAATGCAAACATCGCATCGCAGACCAATCACATTGCATCTTCATTAAATTGCCTCTGCTTCTATTCACTATCTCTGTGTTGTCTTCTGCCTCAGTTCCTTATCTGCCTTGCTTCCTCTCTGCTTCTTTAATCTTTCTGCTAATCTCTTTGCTGCTTCTGCTATCTCTCTATTGCTATCTCTTTCTGCTGGTCTCTTTGCTACTTCTGCTATCTCTGCTTCTTGTCTAATATTTCTCCTTGCTTCTCTCTTTGCCTTGTTGCTGTTCAGATGCTCCTTCTTTGTCACTTCCTTTGCGATCAATGACATTATTTCCAACAAAAGCATCTTTGTGGGAAAATGGCACGGGATGGAAATAAGAAAATAGGAGTCAAAACTTGTGGAAGTGTGTCACAACAAAAAAGCGCCAAATACATAAAGGAAGAGGAGGAAGCCCAATACAAATCTAAAATATCAAAGGGTGAATTTGAACATGAAACCACTAGCCCACCATCAAATAGACTAAGAACTCCATCAACATCCTGTTGAAAGATGTAACTAGGTTCGGTCTTCATAATGACACGTAATAGTGAATTTGATAAATAATGTAATAATTTATTTATTTTTATTTTTTAAATAGAAAATAGTAGTGGTTTCATTAATCCGTGTCCGGATTGCGGCATTAAACCAGATGATTACATCATGTCATTGTCTTGCCAAAATTCAAAAAATGTGTCAATGTCTACATACAGGGTTGTCTTCGTAGATGCATTATTTCTATTTTGTCTATATCTATGGTGCATATCGTTCCCATGTGTGCTATAGAGCTTACAAAAGGAGTTGCAAAGGTATGTGCATTTGTGATTTTCCATTCAAAATTTAGATTGTAACTACCTTATCCATTTATGAAGGGACCTCGTGCTTAGTTGAGAATACTGTCAAGAAGAGACTCAAGCTTGAAAACCAAAAATGAATGTTGTCCAAAGTGAGTGTTGTCCAAATGCTGTCCAAAGTGGGTGCTGTCCAATTGCTGTCCATAGTAAATTTTGTCCAAAGGAAATGATGTCCTAATGCTTATTAAAAATAAATGATTTCCAAATGTTGTTCAAATGTTGTCCAGACTCCATAGTGAATGTTGTTCAAATGTTGTCCCAATGCTTTCCAAAGGAACTGTTGTCCCATTGTTGTCCCAAATGAATGGTGTCTAAATTTTTTCCAAATGTTGTTCACATGTTGTTCAAATTATTTCCAAATGTTGTCCAAGGTGAATGTTGTTCCAATGATGTCCAAGGTGAATGATGTCCAAAGGAACTGTTGTCCCATTGTTGTCCAAATGCTGTCCATAGCGAATACTATCCAAATGTTGTCCAATGTGGGGTTGGGAAAGGGGGTAGGACGAAGGGGAAAATATCTAGGAGGGGAGGGGAAATTGGAGAGTGGAGCTGGGAATAGAGATTGGTAGGGGGAAGTTTAAATCTTGAGATGGAGTGAGGTCCATGTAAATTTGGCTCAAATTTCTTAGGTTCATGGTTTTCCTATGAAAAATGGGGGCGAGGTCCCAATTTTTTATGTCAATGAGAATGGAAGGGTTAGGGGATAGATTTGATGTCCACGATTCCATCGATATCACATATGCCCTTTATCATTATGCACCCTTTATTATCCTGCTCATCTGCTTGAGTGTTTAGGGATCTGAGCACATGAGTGTACTGGATGCCTTCAAATTCCTTGCTTCATCTTTAATTCTGATTAACATTTGATTCTAGCATTTTTTGTTTCCTTCCCTTGAACCAGGTTTTTAATTAGGATATAGGAGTCCCCTAGTACCCACAGATGTCTCAAAACTTTTGATTTTTCTAAGGTGATTCCGAGCCAAAGGCCACTTTCCCCCGCTAGGTTGTTTGTTGCTCTGCCTATCCCCCATGCATATTTGTGCCTTGTTTTTCCATCAGGATCAATGAGGACCCCTCCTCCCCCTGCCTCCCCTGGGTTTCCTTTGGAGGCTCCATCGAACATAAGAGCCCAATTCCCTTTATTCTTTATCTCGTCCATTAGCTCAATTTGAGTGCTTATAAGACACCAGTTGGGAGAATCCACCTTTGTTGTTTTTGCTTTCTTACCCCAGGACCATGGACACAACCACTCGCTTTCTAATTGTTCTAACAATGGGTCAAGCTGAGGGGAGTTGAACTCGAAATAGAATGATAAGGATGAGAGTGTTGATACTCTGGCAGTAGGATTTTTCATTTTGAAGGTCGATTTGTTTCTTGCCATCCAAATCTTCCAACAGATGTACTTTGGTAGATATTGAAGGAGGAATTTCAAATTTGGTTTAGTTGGGAGATTGCCTTTATATCATTTTTTTCGTGTTGAGAAGAACACAAAGATCTCTGCAGGACAATTTATTTTGGAGAATATCTTCCTGAAAGCCTTCTTCCAGACTTGTTTGTTGTATGTGCATTTTATGAATAAATGGTTTATGGTTTCTTCCTCTTGTTCACAAAGAGGGAATCTGGTTGGCCTTCTTATAACTCTTTTCCTTAAATTGTCCTGTGAGAGAATTTTCTTTTGTTTTAGCTGCCAGATGAAGTAATTTACTTTTGGTATAGCATTTGGCATCCATATCCGATTGCATATCCCACTTTTAGGGGGAGCCTGTTCCTCAAAGAGGATATGTGTGTAGCCTTCTTTGACTGAGTATCTTGTGTTCTTCCAACACCATTTGTCTGGTTTATCTCTCGCTATTAAAGAATATCCCTCGAGAAGATTTAGGAGTTATTCTTTTTGCTCATTTAGCTCTTCTGGGAGATCCGACAGAAGCCACCCTTCCCATTTCCTCTCTTCATCCCACACTGAGATTTGTGACAAGGTTGTGATTTTGATCGACTTGAAGTGATCTCAGAGGGGTTTCAGTTGTTCCAAATCTGCTAGTGGAGCATTATTAATTAGTTTGTCTTCCAAAATTTTAACTTTCAGACCATTTCCAAGAATTCTACTGATGTTTTGAGTAATTAAAGGAGATGATGATAGAAGAATATGCCAAATTGGGAAGCCCTGAGTTGTTGGAATATACCTGTTTTCCTTTCCTTGTTGCTTGAAATACTTTCCTCTTATTACTTGGGCCCACCATTCTTCGGGTTTTATGACTATCCCCCACCATAATTTGGCCCCAATTGCTGGTTTAGTTAATCTTGGGTCTCGAATTCCTAGTCCTCCATGTTGCCTAGGTGCTGTAACAGTCTTCCAGTTTACCATGTGATATTTTCTTGTTTTTTTTTCCCTCCTTCCCATAAGAACTTCCTTATGAAATTGCCAAGTTGTTGCAGGACATACCTCAGAGCCTAGAGGACTGCGAACTGATATAAAGGGAGAGAAGACAACACTGATTTGATAATAATGAGACGACCTACTATATCTAACCAAATCCCTCCCCAATTGGTTATTTTCTATTTCATTTTGTCAATCATGCCTTTACAGGCCTTAGGACTGGTCCTTTTTCAAGAAAATTGGGACTCCTAAGTATTTAAATTCCTTCCAGTCTATTTATATCTTAAATCCCAATATTTATTCTATTTTTTTGGCCTTTCTAAGGGAGATATTCCATGCATATATTCTACATTTTGCATCGCTTGTTTTCCTTCCATATGCTTCTTGGAATCTGTGCAGGTAAGACTTGAATCTTCTAGTTATGACCAGAGAGGCCCCACCTAGAAGAGTTGTATCATCAACAAATTTCTCGTGATTTATGCTTTTGATTCCTTCTTTGAATCTAATTCCCGGGACGTGATGAGAGATCCTTGTTTCTTCAAGGTTGCGACTAAAATTCTCTCCAACCAACATATATAAAAAGGGTGAGAGGGGACAGCCTTGTCAAAGACCTCTTTAATCTTGGAACAACCCATCCCCCCTACTATTAATCAGAGAAGAGATCCAGGGCTTGGAAATGCATTTCTCTATCCATCTGATGAAGGTCTCTTTAAATCCCATCTTCATTATGTCGAGGAGGAATTTATGCTGAACCTTGTCAAGTGCATTGGCCATATCCAGTTTAATGACCATTCCTTGCTCCTCATGTCTCCAACTTGAGTCAATGGCTTCTTGGATTAAGATTATATTGTGTCATAGATTTGTCTTCTCGGGACGAAGCTTCCTTGATTAGGAGAGATGAGGAGAGTGTTGTGAAACCAGCTCCAAAAATAGAAGAAAAGAGATATCAATGCCTTAGAAATAAGCCACTTCGAGGAGGCAACCTCCAATACATTACATGAATGAACAAATCTTGGATGATCAAATTACAAAAACTCCTTTCTATATATAGGAGTCCATGGGGCCACAATGTAATCCTAGCTGACCTAACAATAAAAATTTAAGGGCACAATAATAACATAATGGGGGTTACAAGGGTACAATAATAACAATAAGGGGGTTACACTAACAACAATAAGGGACTATACTAGTAATATAGGGACCTAACATGCCCCTCTCCTTCAAAAAAGTGTTGTTCTCAATGCTTGAGTAGTTCTGGGTGCTTCTGTATAAAATTATCATCCTCCCATGTAGAATCTTCAGTGGGTAAGTTCTTCCACTTGATGAGATACTTTGAAATTGATCGATTTTGTAGCTTTCGAGTTCTGGTTTCCATGACCGCTTCAGGTTCCAATATGATTTTTCCTTCCTCGTCAAGTTCTGGAAATATTGTTTGAACTGGAATATTTTCACCTATAACCTTCTTTAAGCATGAAACATGAAAAATTAGATGCACTCGTGAAGAAGAAGAAGGCTCCAATTTGAATGCCATAGTACCAATATTTTTCAACACCTTGTAAGGACCATAGTATTTTGGCGATGATTTATTATCCTTCTTAGCTTGCTTGAGGGACATTTGTTTGTATGGTTGTAGCCGTAAAAATACCCAGTCTCCTACATCAAAACTTCTCTCGCTGCGATGTTGATCTGCCTATTGTTTCATTCGATTTTGTGCCAAATTCAGGTTGTCCTTTAAGAGTTGGAGAACTTCTTGTTGATGCTCGATGTGATATTACACTGCTTGAACCTTCGAATTTTCTCTTAAAGATGATGTGATGGATGGTGGATGATATCCATAAAGTGACATAAATGGGGTCATTTTTGCTGCAGTATGGAAGGAAGTGTTAAACCACCATTTAGTGAGAGGTAACCACTTGACCCATTGTGTTTGTTTATCAAATACAAAAAAACGAAGATATCCTTCCAAACATTTATTTACTATCTCAGTTTGACCATCGGATTGAGGATGATAAGATGAGCTATGAGCTAATTGAGTACCCAAACAAGAAAATAACTCCGTCCAAAAATTTCCAGTAAAAATGGGATCTCTGTCACTCACAATAACCCTTGTGTTTCCATGTAGCTTTTGAATTATGTCCATAAATGTAGTAGCAACTGTACTTGCTTTAAATGGATGAGATAATGCAAAAAAGTGTGCATACTTGGTAAGTCTATCAACTACCACCATGATGACACTCTTTCTGTTGGCAATATGTTTCTTGTATCCTATTATATTGAATTGATTGTCCTTGATGGCAACACTCTGACATAGGATGCAGATAATGACTGTATGAAGAACTCAGAAAACCATCAGGAGTTCTATACAAGTATAATATAAGACTGAATGTATATTAATTGAAGCTCTGGGAGAATCAATGTGAATAAGGACTTGTTAAATCATGTGTGAATAATTTTGGTGTATTCATACATCCTGAAAAACCTCTAAAGTTGGAGGGTTCTGGTCTCTTCGCAATATGTGTTAAGTATGGCTGAGTAAATCTGAGTAAAGGGCTGATGGATTCGATTTCTGTAAAAGCACGAGCTAGAAAATCGGTAAAGGATGTAATTATATATGGTGGAATCGATAGGGTTAACTTGCTTGCTGAAGAATGGAATTGAATGGACACATGATCGCAGAGCATGTTTACCGGAATACATATATATATATATATATATTAACATAATCGCGTGGAGGAAGAAAAATTAAAATAGGGATATGCCTTCATGAAGAAACGTAGCAGTGACGGAATAAAGGTGGATGGAACCCTAAGCGAAGCGAGCGGAAAGGAACCACGAGCGGTTTCTGGTTTTCATCGCACCCCTTTCGACGAGCAAGCGGTATTCAAGAGTTTGGGAGTGATCCAAAATCTTTTGTTTGAGATGTATAAAAGAATTAACATGTGAAAATTGTAGCTTTTAAAACAAGAAACTTTAAAGGCATAAGCGGAAAAAGAGAGAAGCAATTAACATCATGCACGAAGACACAAGAGTTGATATCGAAGTTCGTCCAGGAGGGACTACGTCTCCGGGCCCTGCTCTAAAAGTGGGGAGGCCCTGCTTTCATTAAATGGAAAAATGAAAGTACAAGTACAAAATGAGGAATTACACCCTTATACCTGCCCAATCTGGAAATGGCCGAAAATTGCAGACCTCTGCTGACAAAATGGGTAGCACCGTTGAATTTGTGGCGTCGAGTAGTGCTGAATCCATATAAAACTTGCCCCAATCGGAGAAAGTGAAAATCTGGCCCCTCTGGAAAAATGGCTCAGATCATGGTTCCGCCCCCTCTGCACACTGCTCAAGGTTCCACTGCCTCGTTTTCCGTGCCGCTCCTGTCCGTCCCTCCTTGGGCGCACAAATGAATGAAGGTTCATATAATAAAACTCGGGCGGATTCTTCAAAGCGCTCCGTAGCTGAATTGGTTGAGATCCGTAATGTGTGGGCGGAGGTCGGGTGGTCAAATCCCGACCCCGCCATAAAAAGCCGACTGTTTGGTTTTTGTTGAAACCACATTACATTTTTAAAAACTGCATTGAACCGTCGTTTGAACTGTTTTACATTTTTGAACCGTTATATATATTAATATATTTGATGATGTGATGTGGGGGGGCCGGACCCATGTTGGGCGGCCCGCCCCATATGATAACGTGCCATGTATTGGCGGTGCCCCATTTACCATGGCCGTAAGTATAGTGGACCGCGGGGGTGGCGGGGTTGACCACCCGCCCCCCAACCATTTTTTTTAATATTATATATTACGGTTAAGGCATGGGGTGGCGGGGTTGGTGGCCCGCCACCCATTTTTATATTTTTTTTGTTTTTATTGCTATAAAAACAAAGTGTTGTTTTTCAAACCTTCGGATTTTTGACCGAAGGAGTGCAATTAACGGTCCCACAAATTCGCTCGGAATCCGGTGGCCGATTTTTAGCAAAATTGTTGCCTCCTTAGTCTGCCACATCACCAAGTCAACCTCTGAACTTTGACTGCTCCTAACTCCTTCATACGGACTCGGAATTGAGTGTCGTCTGCGCCGTTGGATTCAGAATTTCGAGATCTACAACTTGAACTTGGTTCGAAGGATTTTCGAACACTTTGATTTCTGAGCCTTGTACTTAAGCCATTTGTACCTGTACCTGTTTAATCCACCTGGATCATTCCTCCCCACTAAAGAGCTTTTGGACCCCAAAAGCCTCATCAATCAATAGGCAAGTGAGGGAATTGCTCCCTCACCTTCTCCTTTTCAAGCCATTTGGCTTTACTTGGGTGCATCCCTTTGAAACCAACACGGAGATACTCCACATCTCCTCATCGCGAAGTCCTGGTCCTTCGATCGAGAATGATGTCCTCTGGCAGTTCATCGAGATATTCTGGTGCAAAGTCATCCACTGTAGGAACTGATCCTACCTCCTCGGTGTCCATAATCAATGGGGGTTCATAAAGTTTTAGATTTTCAACATTCACAACTGAGTACATCTGCATGTATACTGGAAAGTCGAGTCGGAAAGCATTATTCCCAATCTTCTCCAATATGGTAAAGGGACCATACCGGATTGGTCGCAATTTCTTGCCTTCTCCCTTCATTCGATCCTTGCTGATGTGGAACCACACTTTGTCGCCAACTTGAAATTGATGGTCGACTCGGTGCTTATCATGTCGGGCCTTATATCGGGCCTGACTCTTTTCCAACTGCTCTTGCACTACTTGGTGAATCGTCTGAATCCGCTGAATGAACCGCTGTGCTTTATCCCTGTCATCACGCCCACTGGAATCTTCATCCCTTCCATAGATCATATCGAAAGGGTCCTTTGGTAAGTAACCAAAGCATGTCTCAAAAGGTGAACACTGCGTAGAGGAATGCACTGCTCGGTTGTAAGCGTGCTGCACATATGGAAGGTGTTCATCCCACAACTTGGGATGTTTGCTACAATAGCCCCGCAACAAGTGTACCACGGTACGATTAACGACCTCTGTCTGTCCGTCAGTTTGTGGATGGAATGTCGTGCTTCTCTTCAACTTGGTATCCATCATGCGCCACAAGCTGGTCCAAAACTCTCCAAGGAAACGAGAGTCTCGATCTGACACAATCGACGTGGGCAACCCAAAGTGGACCCAAACATACTGAAAGAAAAGGCAAGCAGTCTGCTCAGCAGTGACCTGCTTTTTACAAGGCATCAATATGCACATTTTGCTAAAGCGGTCGACGACAACATACAAATAGTCGTGACCCTTTCTTGACAAAGGCAAACCTCCTACAAAATCCATCGACACACTTTCCCATGGACGACCCGGAATAGGGAGTGGTGTGTAGAGCCCGAGTTTTCTATTAAAGGGCTTTGAAACAGAACACATCACACATCCCTTTACAAAACGGGTTACAATGTTTTTCATATGGGGCCAAAAACAAAACCTTTGCAAATGACATAAGGTTTTTTCAACACCAAAGTGACCAGACACAAGAGAGGTATGCGCCTCTCGAATTACATGTACCCTTTCTGCTGAGGGTATGCACAATTTACCAAGGTGATACAACAGCTTCCCCTGCAAATGATAGTTGTCCACCTGTGAACCATGAGTTAGTTTTGCATAAACTTCTTTAAATTCATCATCGTTAGTGTACTGTTCAACATAACTTTCAAAAGACAATGACGCATTATGCAAAATAATAGAAGCAGCGATAGGAGGGCGAGAGAGCATGTCTGCTACTTTGTTACTAGTGCCCTTCTTATACTTTATTACCAGATGAAATTGCTGTAAGAACCCCATCCACCTGAAATGACGAGATTGTTGTAGCTTGGTCTGCGACTGAAGGTACTGCAAGGGCTGATGATCCGTATGGATGATGGTCTCCTTGCCGATCAGGTAGTGTTTCCACTTTTTCACACTTTGGACCAAGGCATACAATTCCTTGTCGTAAGTGGGGTAATTTATTACAGCCTGGGAGAACTTCTCTGAATGGTAACAAATCGGCTTCTTCTGCTGCAAAAGTACAGCTCCCATGGCGTACCCACTGGCATCGGTTTCGATCTCAAAAGGCTGCTGGAGATCGGGTAAAGCCAGGACTGGTGTGGTGCTGATTTTCTCTTTCAGTGCTTCGAAGGCCTTCTGCTATTTTCCTCCCCACTGAAAGGCTTGTTTGATACTTGTCAGAGTGTGTAAGGGTGATGCAATAACGGAGAATTTGGCAATGAACCTCCTCCAGTACTGTACTGCACCTAAAAAACTACGGACCTCTGTTACATTGGTAGGCTTAGGCCAATTTACAATCACCTCGACTTTTGAGGGGTCTATTTTTAATTGACCATTACCGACAATATGACCAAGGTAAACCAAAGAGGTTTTCCCAAACTCACACTTTGACAACTTTACATACAATTGTTCTTTCTTTAAGACATCAAGCATTTTGATTACATGGCATACATGTTCCTTCCAAGTCCTACTAAATACAAGAATATCATCTAAATACACAAGGACAAACTCATCAATGAAAGGCCTAAAAAGATCATTCATGACCCTCATGAATGTGGCTGGAGCGTTGCAAAGTCCGAATGGCATCACCATCCATTAGAACAACCCCTGTTTGGTCTTGAAGGCAGTTTTCCACACGTCCTGCTCTGCAATTCTGACCTGGTGATAACCACTACGCAAATCCAATTTGGTGAAATAAACAACATTTTTTAATTGATCTAATAAATCATCAATGCGAGGGAGAGGGTATCGATTTTTCACCGTGATTTTGTTTAGTGCCCGATAATCCACGCACATCCTCCATGTGCCATCTTTCTTGGGCACTAACATGATCGGCGAGCCACAAGGAGAAGTACTTGGCCGAATGACCCCTTGGTTCAACAGTTACTATACCTACTTTTTGATTTCCTCCATTTCGATGGATGACATCCTGTACATACCAATGTTTGGTAATGGAGCATCATGTTGCAAATGGATCTCATGTTGGATCCCTCGTTTTGGAGGCAAACCTTTGGGTTCCTGAAACAACTCATCATAGTTAGAAATAACATCACATAATTCCTGTTTATGAGCCGGATCACATCCCCGGAAAGCATCGGTTATTTCTTCATCCTTTGCTCTCACAACCATGAGCAAACACCCCTTGCTGGAATTTACCGGTCTCTTCATCTATCCTGCACTTACAAGGCTGGCACTGACTTTGGTTTGATGAGCTCTTACAATGTATTCTACCCCATCTTTAGTGATTTGGTATTTATTTTCATGGTGAAAGAAAACTGCTTTCCTATCATAAAGATAGGGACTCCCCAACACAATGCCACAGATATCCAATGGTATTACATCCAATTCTACTTCATCTACCAGCTGAGAAGCAATAACAAATTTTACCTTACACTGCTGGGTTACATTTAGTTTCACTTTATCATGTATCCATCCAAGCGGATAAGGTTTTGGATGAGGCTTAACTTCTAAGCCTAACTTTTTAACCAAGGATTCTGAAATAAGGTTTGCTTGAGAGCCTGAATCAAATAGAGTTTCTACTTTTGCATGGTTTATAACAACTCAATTCTCTTACGTTTATTAGAAAGAGGCTCATTTGATGTACTAGTGCTTTCATGTGATTCAGAATCATGAAGAGAATGAGTACATTTTGCCCCTGCTGCTGTGATCAATGCCTCATCGCCTGAGTCGGATCCAAGGTCCTGCTGTGCGGTTGCTGCCATCTTCTGCTTACCCTTTCCTCCAAATCTCTTCGGCTTCTTTTCTGGATAAAGTTTCCAATAGTGATCGTCGTCATGGCCTTCCTTTTTGCAGTGAGTGCAATAAGGCTTTTCTCCTTCATCCTTCTTTGTTGACGCCGTCTTCTTTTCCTTTCCCTTTGAATTTGCCATTTGAAGGTTTGGAAAGCGGTTTCTTTGAATGATCGTCCTTATCATTTCTGCCCCTGTTCTCAAGATGAAAGGCCTTCACACTGGCCGAGTCAATGGTAGTAGGTTCAAACATTAACAATGCATGTCTAATGTAACTATGCAATGAACCAATGTACTTAGTTACAACTTCAGGAGAATCTAAAGAGATGCCCAAACTTAATGCTTGTTTTCGAAATTCTTCAGTAAAGGTTTGCACATTTTGTCCTTTACCTTGCCTTAGGTACTGCCATTCCATTAAGGCTTTCTGCTTGTAACCTAAGGGATAGAATTGATTTTTAATTGCAGTAATAAAATCTGACCAGGAAGAAAGAATGTTACCCAAGTTACTGCTGCTTCGAAGTTTGCTCTCCCACCAGATGAGAGCTGTGCCACTCAATCGAAGAGAAGCCAATTGGATTTTTGCCTCGTCCTCCATAATCTGCTGGATCCTGCAATAGATTTCAAGCTGCCTAATCCAATTGTTAAGCTTCTCAGCATTACTTTCACCATTATATACTGGTAGATCAAACTTAACATCTAACTTAAAGAAAGGCTTGTTAGATGCATTTCCATAATTTTTATTATTATGGTTAGAAGAGGAGGAAGGACTTTCATTTCCTGAAGGGGGTGGATTTCCTCCACCATCTCCATGTGATGAACCTTGCCCTTCTAAAGAATGATCTCCTGTTTTCTCTAACCTTTCAAGTCTAGAGAATAGTCTCTCTACTCGATCTGCCATGGTATAGAAAGTTTTGCAGAAATTGAGCTCCTCTTCATTCCGATCTTCGTCTCCCATGTTCCTTCTCTGACGTGCACGTCCTGCTTCGGGATCAAAAGCCTGTAGCGTCCCTTCGCCTCTTCTTAGCCTGCTTCTTGTTAGCATACA
The DNA here is from genome assembly GCA_034641835.2 of Pinus albicaulis. Taxonomy (NCBI): domain Eukaryota; kingdom Viridiplantae; phylum Streptophyta; class Pinopsida; order Pinales; family Pinaceae; genus Pinus; species Pinus albicaulis. The sequence goes on from CM076577.1 coordinate 90,638,554, forward strand.
AACATGTAATTCACATCTACAAACACCCGCTCCGATACCACTTGATCCAAAATCTTTTGTTTGAGATGCATAAAAGAATTAACATGTGAAAATTGTAGCTTTTAAACAAGAAACTTTAAAGGCATAAGCGGAAAAAGAGAGAAGCAATTAACATCATGCACAAAGACACAAGAGTTGATATCGGAGTTCGTCCAGGAGGGACTACGTCTCCGGGCCCTACTCTAATAGTCGGGAGGCCCTGCTTTCATTAAATGGCAAAATGAAAGTACAAGTACAAAATGAGGAATTACACCCTTATACCTGCCCAATCTGGAAATGGCCGAAAATTGCAGACCTCTGCTGACAAAATGGGCAGCACCGTTGAATTTGTGGCGTCGAGTAGTGCTGAATCCATATAAAACTTGCCCCAATCGTAGAAAGTGAAAATCTGGCCCCTCTGGAAAAATGGCTCAGATCATGGTTCCGCCCCCTCTGCACACTGCTCAAGGTTCCACTGCCTCGTTTTCCGTGCCGCTCCTGTCCGTCCCTCCTTGGGTGCACAAATGAATGAAGGTTCATATAATAAAACTCGGGCGGATTCTTCAAAGCGCTCCGTAGCTGAATTGGTTGAGATCCGTAATGTGTGGGCGGAGGTCGGGTGGTCAAATCCCGACCCCGCCATAAAAAGCCGACTGTTTGGTTTTTGTTGAAACCACATTACATTTTTAAAAACTGCATTGAACCGTCGTTTGAACTGTTTTACATTTTTGAACCGTTATATATATTAATATATTTGATGATGTGATGTGGGGGGGCCGGACCCATGTTGGGCGGCCCGCCCCATATGATAACGTGCCATGTATTGGCGGTGCCCCATTTACCATGGCCGTAAGTATAGTGGACCGCGGGGGTGGCGGGGTTGACCACCCACCCCCCAACCATTTGTTTTAATAGATTCCCAGAGGTTAAGGCACTAAATTGTGGGTTTAGTGGCCTTTTGTTTTCTCTTTTTTGTTTTATTTGTTATTAAAACAAATTGGTGGTTGTAACCTTGATTTTTACCGTGGGAGTGCTTTTAACGATAAGACAAATTTCCCAAAATCTTTCGGGTTGCTCAGAATCAGTGGCAGTTCAACATGAAATTTCTACTCTTTATTCTTGTCACAGTCAACCTCTGAACTTTGACTGCTCCTAACTCCTTCATTCGAACTCGGAATTGAGTGCCGTCTGCGCCGTTGGATTCAGAATTTCAAGATCTACAACTTGAACTTGGTTTGAGAGATTTTCGAACACTTTGATTTCTAAGCCTTGTACTTGTACCTGTACCTGTTTAATCCACCTGGATCAGGGAGCGATTCCATAGATCGACCGACGCGTGTCATCGAGCGACTTTGAAAAACCTCCATCACAGCGTGCCATTACATGTTAATGATTGACCAAGGAGGCCGCGCGATATCTTTGAGCACCGTCGATCTGGAGGGGAGCCATCGGATGGCGGTCGAATGAATAAGTTGCGCGAAGGTTAACCAAAGTACGGCGCAGAATTTGATTGGAAGATTGATCATATACATGGGGCCCAAAGTTAAATGTTTATTAACCTTGGCTATAATATTATACGGCGGAGATAAAGATTACCTTTTGGGTCGATTCATGTTGTAAGAATATGCATGGAAAAGCGTAGGTTGGGGTTCCAATATGGATTATTTTTTTAATATGTGGGTTGTTATTAAAAGAGAATTTTTGTATGCCTTAGGAAGGTCATTACTAAAGAATAAATTTGGATTAATATCTCAATCTCAGATTGAGATATTAAAAAGCCTTAGATTAATTATCTAATTGCCAAACCAAGAAAATAATGAGAAATTGTTTGGGGCTTGGGTAGACCCCGCTGGATTATCTATTTGATCCCGTCCAGGAAATACCATCAGCAGTTGGGTGGTTTTGACTCATGGTATTAATAAAGGAAAAACTATATAAGGAGAAGAGGATGATAGTATAGCGTGTGCGTGCAAAGGGTTTGTCAATAAATAAATCTCTTCAAGAGATATCTGTATGATTGAACTATGTTGTCTGATAACGCTAAATCTATGATGCACCTATAGAGTTGATGAAGGTTCAAGATCTCTAGATCTAGAAATGGTGAATCTCTAGGAAGATCTGCAAAGAAATAATGAAGACCTGACACAAGTCTAATTAAGAAATTGAAGGAAGGTGGTGGATCTGAAATCAGGGGGGTTGGAGCTCCCTTCGAGTAGTGACTGGAGAACGAGAGAAGGTTGTAGCCTTCTGCAGGTGGGTGCCTGCATGCTGGTATAAGACTGCACTAGCATAGAAATTGTAAGAATTTTTCTTTATAATAAATATTGAAGAAAGAGATGACAACAGCGGTGGTTTTCTCCCAAATTGGGATTCCACCTTAAATACTAGTGTTCATTTGTGTTGCTTATGTGTGATGGTTTATTATGTTATTCCTGCACATGATTACTACTTACTAAACCTATGATGAATGAATGATACAATAACCTAAGTAAATAATTAAATAAGATCGCTGATAAAAAGTTTTCAGTCAGTTCTAAATACTGATTCATCCCCCCCTCTCAGTATTTTTCTCAACAATTGGTATCAGAGCAGGTCCTTCTGAAAAGCTTAGCCGCTAGAAGGAAGATCAATCAAGATGAGAAATCAAGATGGAATAGCATCTATCAGGCCTCCTCTCTTCAACGGAAACAATTTAATCCTCTGGAAAACAAGGATGAGATCCTATCTTCAGTCTCTGGGTGCAGATGTATGGGCTATTGTTGAAGTAGGATATCAATATCCAGCCGCAGTACCAACAGATCCAACGGAAAGAAAGAATTATGAAACAAATGCAAAGGCGGTTAATGCTCTATTAGGAAGTATAACTGAATCGAAATTTGTCAAATTCATGCAGCTGAATATAGCAAAGGAAATATGGGACAAAATCATTCTAAGCTATGAAGGTGATGCAAAGGTAAAAAGTGCTAAAATCCAAACTCTCATAATTCAATATGAGAACCTAAAAATGCATAATGAGGAGAGCATTGCTAATTTATTTTTATGACTTGATGATATTGTAAATCGTATGAGAAATCTGGGAGAAACAATAACCGAATCTACTTTGGTTGAGAAAGTTTTAAGATCACTAACGACAAAATTTGAGTCAAAAGTTTCTGCTCTTGAAGAAAAGTAGGATCTTAAAAATCTTACTGTGGTGCAACTTCATGGTGTTGAAAATGCAGCAAGATGATGGAGCTTAGTGAAATGAAGTCGCCTTCACTAAGTGGGCCCACAGGAAAATTTTGGCGCAAAGTCTATTTTTAGACTATGTCTATTTTTAGACATATGGAGCATGGTCCAGGGGTTGCAGTATGTTATTCTTGGAGTATTGGTCATGTTGGTAAAAATAGATGGACCTCTATTTTTGGACCTATGGGTCGAAGTCTATTTTTAGACTGCCTATCCTAAAAATAGGGAAGTCAAATATTATTTACCCTTAATAATATTTGGACTCTAAACTTCAGTTTACTCTCTTGGAGCACTTCAGTTCGAGCTACAGAAGTGCCTCATGCATCTGACAGAGGAATTACACTATTCCTAGGGGTTTGGTGAGCTCATGCATGGTTGACTTCAGTTAGGACTTCAGTGGTAGAAGTTTGGTGGAGTTGATGAGACAGTTGGTGGAGTTGTGTTCGGTTTAACTTAGTTGAACTAGTTGAGATTAGTTTAACTAGATAATAAACTAGTAATGAGTGGAGTGAATTAAATATTATTTAATTCATTAATTAGTAACTCATTATTCAACTCAAGAACACATCAGTTCACTACAGTGCATGGACAGTTCAGTGGAGACCGGTGAAAGAGGTAGATGAAAGGGTGGAGTTAGCTATCAGTGGCGACATCAGTTGTGCATGAGATTTGCACCACACTTGGAGGAATTTCCCATGATGATTGCGCTGTCAAGCCAAGGAGATTTGAACCTTGGATCTCTCATTAGACCAGCCTTGATTGCGCAATAGAGGCAGGCAATTAGTGGATGTGTTTTGAACCTGTGACTTGTTCAAAACTAAGCTAGTTTGTGTGTAACTTCATGAGACAGTGCTGAGTACTTGTGAGGAGTATTGTACTGAGTTTGTTACATGTTTTCTCCATTATAATATACACAATATCTGTGGGGTTTTCAGCTATAAGCTTTCCCCATACATACTGTGTTAATGTGTATGATGATTTGATGTGCTATCGCTTGTTTTATTTCCGCATGTGTGATGATATGAGAGGAAGAGATTATGTGTTGCATATGAATTCGAATTGATATGTGATCAGGATAATCTCGGTGGATAATTAATCATTATTCAGCAAATTTGTACATGGTATCGGAGCTATTGAAGCAGAGATTGATCATCACAGTGATTACAAACTTATTTCGGTAGACAGAGTCTGCATGCGGGCCAGGTAGCCTCCGGATTCATCTTTCTTCGGAAAGTGAAAGGTCTGGTAAACGCCCCTTGCAGTCGATATCTGTGCTAGAAATAATTTTTTCTCACGATCTAGAGCGGTTGAGCTTTGAGGTGGAATTCGAAATTTTGCAGCAGTTTTGTTTTCTTGGTGCCAGTGTTGAAAATGTCTTTCAATGGTTTGCGACTCGAATATGCTCTTGAAGGCAATTCGAATTATGTTGCATGGAAGGATCGCATGGAGGCAGTATTAGAAGATAATGGTCTGAAGGAGTTCGTAGATACGGATGTCCAAAAGCCCACTGATCCTGCTGAAGTCGAAGCATGGCAAAAGAAGATGGCGAAATATCGAAGGATCCTGTTGGAGGGCGTCAAGGATCATATTGTATCCAGCCTGCATGGAAAGGCTTCTCCATATTTAATGTGGAAAGCTTTGATGGATCTATTCCAGAGTAAGAGCAACCAAAGGAAGCTGGCGCTCAAAGATAAGCTCAGAAACATCAAGATGGAGAAAGGCGACAGTATCGCCAAGTACCTCACGAAGTTCACTCAATGTAGAGATGAGCTGGGAAGTGTGGGGGTGACTGTCGAAGATGAGGACATGGTCGACCTGGCTCTCCTTGGTCTTCCGAAGGCTTGGCATTCATATCAAGATAGTGTCAATGGTTGGGAGAAGCTGCCGGGATGGGAGCGCCTTTGGGCGGATCTCATGGAGGAGGAGATAAGGAGGACTACCAGGGACAGATCTTCATCAAAGGGAGCTGATGAAGAAAATTGTGCTTTGGCTGCCAAAGAAAAGAAGGGGAAGGGTAAGAAAACTTCTCATTCCAGTGCAAAGGGCAAGAAGCAAGATATGGTGAAAGTGAAGTGTTTTCACTGCCATGATCACGGACATTATGCTACCAATTGTCCGAAGAAGAAGAAAAACAAGCAAGCGAGAAGATCTGCAGATGGAGAAGCTTTGGCTTCGCAGTTCGAGCTTGAATTTTCACTGATCGCATGCTTGGTTTCAAGTGTGATGGGATCGGTGTGGTTCTTGGACAGCGGTGCGTCATTTCATATGACGGGAGATCGGGATTTGTTCTCAAATCTGGAGGACAAAGATCTGGGTGTGCACATCGAGATGGGCGATGATGGTAGATACAGTGCGACTGGTATCAGTACCATATCCTTTCAGAGGGAGTCTGGTAAACCCTTCATGTTGAAGGATGTCATGCATGTACCTGGATTGAAGAAGAACTTGATCTCTGTGGCGATGTTGGAAGATAAGGGGTATGATGTGGTCTTCAGCGAAGGAAAGGCCTTCCTACGCAGTAAGACTACTGGAGAGACCCGGAAGATAGGGGTTCGAACCAAGAACCTTTATCAGTTGAAAGTAGATGGCTGCACAACAATGGCATGCAAGGTGGGAGAAGTGGTGAGCCGGGATCATGAGGGCGAACTGTGGCACGGGAGATTAGGCCACCTTCACCATGGAGCTTTGAAGATACTGCAGCAGATTTCTACTGGACTTCCTAAGGGAACTCTTGCGCAGTCAGATCAGTGCAAGGGGTGTACCTTGGGGAAGTATGTGAAAGCCAAATTTCACGAGAAGGATAGTCGCGCCATGATGATCCTTGAGAGAGTTCACACAGACGTGTGTGGTCCTTTCTCAGTTGCTTCGACAGCAAAACACAAGTACTACGTGATCTTTGTTGATGATTTCTCTCAAAAGTGTTGGATCTTATTCATGCAGAAGAAGAGCGATACATTTGCGAAGTTCTATGAGTTTAAGGCACTGGTCGAGAAGGAGTCAGGGAAGAAGGTGATTGCTCTAAGGAGCGACAATGGTGGTGAATTCATCTCGACTGAATTCAAGGAGTTCTGCAGCGCAGAAGGGATTCGGAGAGAGCTCATCGCACCCCATAACCCACAGCAGAACGGGGTGGCTGAGCGGAAGAACAGAACGATCATGGGTGTTGCACGGGCGATGTTGCATGATCAGGGCCTACCCCTTCACTTGTGGGCTGAGGCATGCAATACAGCAGTGTATGTGCAGAACCGTTGTCCTCACAAGGTTCTTGGCATGAGTACACCAGAGGAGGCTTATTCTGGCAAGAGGCCTGACATTTCCCATTTGCGGATTTTCGGATCTCCTGTCTACATGCATGTGACGAAGGATGCGAGAAGGAAGCTGGATCCAACTGCTGAAGTTGGAATATTTGTGGGGTACACTGATACACCTCACAGCTATCGGGTGTATGTGCCAGACAGTCGCAAGACTGTTGTGCGACGGGATATAAAATTCCAGGAGGAGAAAGCCATGCAGTGTTCGCTTGAGAGGGAGCTACACTTGCATGCAGATGAGGAGCTGTTAGTTCCTAAGGAGGAGCTTCGGGATGTGGATCAGCCACAAGAGGAGGTTCAGGAGGTGGAAGAAACCACCCAGGCAGCGCCAACCATCAGAGGGCGCATGCGCACTACAGAAGCTGAGCGACTGGCTCGGGATGCAGAGAAGGTTGTAGGACCACCTACAGCACAGCGCAGACAGAGACAGTCACCGGATCGGTACACTGGATACATGGCTCTTGTGAGTCAATATGTTGTGACGGAGCCATCCTCTTTTGAGGAAGCTGTGGAGGAACCCGCATGGGTTGATGCCATGATCGAAGAATATGATTCGATCGTTAGGAACAGTGCATGGGAGATTGTCCCAAGACCGGAGGGGAAATCAGTGGTGGGTTCGCGATGGATCTACAAAGTGAAGCAGGCGGCTGACGGGAGTGTGGAGAAGTACAAGGAGAGATTTGTCGCCCGTGGCTTCTCACAGATCGAGGGGATTGACTATGAGGAGACCTTTGCACCTGTCGCAAGGTACTCTTCCATACGGACGATCCTTGCTCTCTCAGCGCAGATGGGGTGGCACATTCATCAGATGGATGTGAAGACTGCATTCCTCAATGGAGTTATTTAGGAGGAGGTGTACATAGAGCGGCCTGAAGGTTTCGAGATCTTCAGCAGTGAGTCGCATGTGTGCCGACTCAAGAGAGCACTGTACGGGCTGAAGCAAGCACCTTGTGCTTGTACACTCGGATAGACAGCTACTTCACCAGGCTTGGATTCTCCAAGAGTGAGGCAGATCCTAACCTGTACCAGATTGTGGTGGAGGGGAAGCTGTTGATCATCGTACTGTATGTAGATGATCTGATTTTGACTGGCGATGAGCAGTTGATACTTTCATGCAAGGAGGATCTTGCACGAGAGTTTGAGATGAAGGACTTGAGCATCCTTCATTATTTCCTGGGATTGGAGATTTGGCAGCGCAGCGGAGGACTGTTTGTTTCTCAGGGCAAGTATGCTCGGGAGATTCTGGAGAGGTTCAACATGCAAGGCTGCAAGCCTGTTGACACTCCTCTTCCTGGTGGTTGGAGGAAGGAGGATGCTACTTCAGTGGAGGTAGTGGATGCCACTGTCTATCGACAGTTGGTGGAGTCGCTTATGTATCTGGTCAATACACGACCCGATATATGCTATGCAGTTAACCAGCTTTCGCAAGCTATGGTTAAGCCTACCAAGCTCTTTTGGAAGGCAGACAAGCATGTATTGCGCTATATTAGAGGCACATCGGGATATGGTCTATGGTACAGACATGAGGATGGAGCGAAGCTTTCTGGCTTCACTGATGCAGATTGGGCAGGGAGCCCAACGGACCGGAAGAGCACATCTGGAGGAGTTTTCAGCATTGGGTCGACAGCAGTTTCCTGGTACAGCAGGAAGCAGAGATCCGTGGCACTCAGTTCAGCAGAGGCCAAGTACATGGCAGCAAGCTTGGCTGCATGCGAGGCTATTTGGATGAGGAAGATCCTCGTTGGATTGTTCGGGTTGCATTTGGAGCCTACAGTGATTTACTGTGATAACCAGAGTTGCATTAAACTCTCGGCTAATCCGGTATTTCATGATAGATCCAAACACATCGACATCAGGTACCATCATATCAGAGATTGTGTTCAGCGGAGAATCATGATGCTTTCATATGTTCCCACGGAGGATCGGGATGCCGACATCCTGACGAAGGCGCTCACCAGGAGCAAGTTCGAATTCCACAGAGGCAGGATAGGGGTTGCAGATAATCCATATCTTGCTGAGAGGGAGTGTTGAGAATGCGGCAAGATGATGGAGCTTAGTGAAATGAAGTCGCCTTCACTAAGTGGGCCCGCAGGCAAATTCTGGCGCAAAGTCTATTTTTAGACTATGTCTATTTTTAGACATATGGAGCATGGTCCGGGGATTGCAGTATGTTATTCTTGGAGTATTGGTCATGTTGGTAAAAATAGATGGACCTCTATTTTTAGACATATAGGTCGAAGTCTATTTTTAGACTGCCTATCCTAAAAATAGGGAAGTCAAATATTATTTACCTTAATAATATTTGGACTCTAAACTTCAGTTTACTCTCTTGGAGCACTTCAGTTCGAGCTACAGAAGTGGCTCATGCATCTGACAGAGGAATTACGCTATTCCTAGGGGTTTGGTGAGCTCATTCATGGTTGACTTCAGTTAGGACTTCAGTGGCAGAAGTTTGGTGGAGTTGATGAGACAGTTGGTGGAGTTGTGTTCGGTTTAACTTGGTTGAACTAGTTGAGATTAGTTTAACTAGCTAATCAACTAGTAATGAGTGGAGTGAATTAAATATTATTTAATTCATTAATTAGTAACTCATTATTCAACTCAAGAACACATCAGTTCACTACAGTGCATGGACAGTTCAATGGAGACTAGTGAAAGAGGTAGATGAAAGGGTGGAGTTAGCTATCAGTGGCGACATCAGTTGTGCATGAGATTTGCACCACACTTGGAGGAATTTCCCATGATGATTGCGCTGTCAAGCCAAGGAAATTCGAACCTTGGATCTCTATATAGATAGGCCTGGATTGCGCAATAGAGGCAAGGCAATTGGCGGTGAGTTTTGAACCAGTAACCTGTTCAAAACTGAGCTAGTTTGTGTGTAACTTCATGAGACAGTACTGAGTACTTGTGAGGAGTATTGTACTGAGTTTGTTACATGATTTCTCCATTATAATATACACAATAGCTGTGGGGTTTTCAGCTATAAGCTTTCCCCATACATCTGTGTTAATGTGTATGATGATTTGATGTGCTATCGCTTGTTTTATTTCCACATGTGTGATGATCTGAGTGGAAGAGATTATGTGTTGCATATGAATTCGAATTGATATGTGATCAGGATAATCTCGGTGGATAATTAATCATTATTCAGCAAATTTCTACACATGGCATACTAAGTGCATATGAAATGAGAAGAGGAGGACCATCTGAAGTCAAAGAAGTCATGTTTAGAGCTTCTACAAAAGG